>CM075695.1:26784040-27151540 GCA_037954015.1 Psophocarpus tetragonolobus | reverse complement strand
AATAAAAAAATATTATTTTATTTAGATTGGTTCAACCGCTGGTTCAATAACGGTTAACCAATGAACTGTGAACTAATACCTTCACCGGATTACCAGTACAATTTTCAAAACATTAAGATTATTCATAATAGAGTATAATATAAATAGAAACTACAAATATTATAAGAAATTATTGAAAAAAGAATTAGATCCAAAATTCCAGAGGAACATACCCAAAATTTTAAATTAATCTCAAATTAATTATAATAATACATACGAATTTATAAAATTGCATAAAGACTATTCATAGACATGCATCAGGCCTTTGTTTAAATAAATTAGCCTAATAATTTTATAATGAAAAAATTGAAATTTTATGCATAAATAATAAGTATAATTTCCCTTTATATTTTTTATTTATATATATAAAAAAATTATATTAAAATTCCTATTACAAATTAAATTAAAAATAATATTTTTTGCTCATCTTTCTCTACTTTTAAAATCATACCACTTATAATTATGATTAGATACTCTTTTGTTTTTATAAAAAAAAAAACATATACATTTTTTTTGTCAAATACAAGAAAATTTTAAATATTCTCACTTTAGTTAACTATATACTTCTTAAAATGTCCTTTTTCTTAATGTCTAACCCTTGTATGCATTACTATTTTTGTTTCTAAGCATATTAAATGCAAGGACAATTTCAGTGTCGATAAATTGAGATAACAAAAGAAGTTATGATTTCAAAAATATTTATTTAAAAAGCAAAAAACAAGCACTAGAACCATTCTCAATTAAAATAATTATAAACTATTGATTAAAAAGTAAAATGAATCCTTAAAAAAAAATTAATTTATGAGAAAGAAAGATAAATAAAGAAAACCAAATATTCCAAAATATAACGACAGAAAATGAAATTATTTAGCAACATATATGATGCAATTAGTACACAATTATTTTTTTTTAAAACAAGACTGTATTGAGCGTGTGCTTACTCCTTTAATCTTGATGTGTAGCAAAATATAAACTTCCGTGTGAAAAACACAAAGTCCTTTACTAATGTCAATACGTTCAACGTCAAAATCCACATGCTTAAATTAATTACGAGATAAAATTTTAGAAAAAACCATCAACAAAAATGGATCAAATACCTTAAAAAGGTTCCTCATGACAATAAAGAAAAGTATAATGAACAATTCTATAGAATAAAACTACGAGAATATAAAATTATTACAATTAAGCATCTCCTTAGCACCTTTTTGCTCAATAAGATTAGAGAAATCTGTCTTCACAAAATATCTTTTTCGCACTATCTATTTTATCAATGCATGAAGGGATTTTATGATTCTATTTTGGCATATTTTGGTAGGGTTTCTATTCGTATAAGATATGTTTCTATACATGTATCATTAAGTGACACTAGATTTTCACAAGGAGTAATTAGTTCCTTAGCAAAGATTTTAAGTCCTTGTGATTTGTTACACGGTTCGGAATTACTTTCACCAAGATGAAATGTTGCTTTGGATGAACCAATCTCCATGTTAATATTTTCATTTAAACCAGCATCAGGAATTTTGTATGGAATCAGATAGCTACCCCTTGTTCGCACGAAATTGAAATCAACAAATGATCTTTGATTCTGATGAAGTTCTGTTGAATCATCTCTACCACAAATCAAAGGTTCTTCATTTATCAAATTGGAGTTTCCAACACCAAATTCCCAATACTCCATCTCTGGCTCAGTAGTATCATAAACATATGAGACATTCGGATCAAGGTCTATCCCTTTGAGTTGCTTATTCAGCATGGTCATCATCAACAGACTCTGGAAGCTCTACATTTTGGATTTTATTTGGTGACATTCCTGTCAAAACTTCTACAACTTCCTTTTCCTATAATGAGGGTGGCATAGATTCATCATTAGTTGTTGTCAGAACTTGCATGTTATTTTCTGTATAACTACAGTTCTCAACTAAGGCTTCATCTAATTCCTGCATGAATAAAAAGCTTATCATATTCATGTTTTCTATAAAAAGTTAATAGTCCTTAGATTTTCGAAAATAAAATTATTATATATTGTCTTGCAAATTTGATAGGTAACAACTTTAGTTTCAGAGTTATAATTCTTTCCTAACTCATAAATCAACAAGATTGTATACTAATCAAGTATGACTAATATATTATAGGCGCATGCATAAATGCTTGACAGTCCACTATCTAGTAAGAAGAATAAGATCACAATATTGAATATTTAGTTTGGTAATTCAAATGGTTCACATTATAAAATTTGAAGTAATTAACTGCAATAGTACAAAATTGTTAAAACACAAAGATCTAGTTGATTTTAGCTAATGAAATTTTAGGCAGATCACTAGAATCAAATTGAAATCAATAATATTAATAATAAAAATAAAATAAAAATAGAAAGAAATTATGTCATTTATGGTGATTGAAGAATTGTTAAAAGACTTTGAAGAAAAGTATTCTTATGATTACTTACTTCAATAACAACTCCTTTTGGTTTTCTTGAAGCAACACTAGTTGAAGGAAATCTTTGTTCACCAACAGAATCATTTTTGCTTCCTTGCCTTATAAGTCCATCTTTGGCTTGAGGGTATCTATTTAAAGAAAGATTGAGTCCTTCTCCCCATCCTTTTTCAATTGTGATAACTTGAGGATTTCCTTTTTCACTTTTATCTCTCAATATTTCCTCCAGCCAACACATATTTTTATGCCTCCCTTTATTAGGAAGCTTGGAAGTAAAAAGTTCTACATTGAGAGCTACATTACCTTCGTAACCTGTCTCAACCAAAAATAAAATAAAATAAAAATAACGCTCTTATCCCAAGTTAGGAGTTTAGAATTATTAAAATAAAAGTATTATTATTTTTGTTATGAAACACACAAAATTGTAGTTATAACTTGTTACAAGATTATTTAAATTGTTTTCTAAGCTAGACTTATGGTATAGAGAAAAAGAAAAGATGAAATTACATATTATAAAATAATTACTCTTAAAAAAAAAGTTATGTTTCAAAAGTTACCTTTACTTCTATTAGCTGCAACTGTCACGTGACTATGTTGATCACTTTCACATTCAACATCAAATTGGCTAGGTTAATGATTTTATTGACGTTAATTTCATTTATTTTTAGAGTACAATTATGCATGAATATATGTTTATTGGATTCTATAAGTAACTTCCTTTCGAAGACTTTCATCAATGTATTATTTATTATGTTTTCTTCTTGACTTGTAGGATAACTCCATAATTTGAATTTTGGTACAACTAATAGAGGCAATGATTGCGTCTCACTCTCATTAATTGGAAACAAAAGTGAACACATTTTTTCAAGTCTTTTAAGTGCATTTCAACTATATAGCCCCTGCATTAACAATAAAGAGGTGTCAACAATATAAAGTAATATTTTTTCAATAAACCAAAAAACTATGCACTACATACACTTTTATAGTTTAGAGGGTTAACCTTGGCTGTCATTTTTAATCTATCACAAACTAAATATCTTTACCTATAATTCAATTATGCATGATTTCTATTCTTTTGGACCAATGAGAGTTGGATTTTCTACAATCATATTCGATAATGAATTTGTTTTACACGTTCTTTTCAACAAGAAAAATAGGGTGATGCGAGAATGGAGAAAAAATATGATCATGCATTACATTAACTGGTATAGTAACATATGTGTATATATATATATATCATTGTGTCTTTTGCAAATTTTTTTTGTATATTCCATGAGACGACTAATAAGTTTTTTCATGTTAAATTTTGATGACACTTTATTATGCGTAAATTTTAAATATATATGATATAGCTAGATAAAAAAGTTTTACATAACAAGCACATACACAAGATAATCATTCAAAGTAAATTTATAATGACACTAATATATATCACCCAAATGCTTTACATACAGAAAATTAAATAATTATTAAAATATTAAATTTGCACCTAAGATTGATACGTTGTACATTTTCAACATAATTCAGATGGTACTAATTTTATTGTAATCTTTTATACCAAGGAAAATTGAATCACATTTGATTAATTCTGACAAATTAATATCACAGTCTTTAACAAAATAGATTTTGAAAGGTAATTTTATCAACATATAAGAATTTATAATATTAACTAAAATTTGAACTCGTGAATGCATCTACTTCATAAAAGCAACGCAAAAAATTATATATATGTCGTCATTGCTTCCGTGCACTATTAACCATGTTCCTACTATTGTTCATTCATATGTACCTGATCTACCATTGATCCTAATTAGTTAGCACTAAAAAGATCCAAAAAAGATAGTAATAAAATGAAAGAGTTAGAAAGAGAGATGGGGGATTTCATGAAATTACACTATGTAGAGTAAAGTAAACTAATCCAATTATAATAAAAAATTGAATCCAGTCATTAAAAGCTAGTGCAAAAAAACTCGGGAAACAAAAGATTTAAGAGTATCCCATCTTTTAAGCGTAGATATATGAAGATTAGTGGGATTAGCAATATAAGCTTAGTTAATAAAACTCTTGTTTCTTATAGATAAATTAGATCTTTTGATTTGAGAAATTTGGTATAAATTTATTTGGGCATAGCGCCTATAGATCAGAGTTATCCCATTGAAGTATGTTATCATACAAAAATCATAATTAAATTTACCTTGTAAATCACATCAAGATTGTCCAAATCTAGTGGGGTATGAGGATTGTTTATTGCTTCATGACCAATAGCCGTAACCTGAATGTTCAAAGTAAATTCTTTCAAGAAACACTTTTAATACTAATCTAACTCAAAAAGTAATGAAAATTTTCAATGGGTCCGACAATTGAAAACATTAGAGAAATGTCTTTCTTTCCATGATTGTGTTGGAATTTAGGCATATTTGTGATTTAAATGCCAAGAGAAAAACAATAAAAAGTGGACAATGCTTTGAATCAAAACTAAAATTTCAAATTACAATACGCGAATCATTATTCATATTCAAAAGTACAAATCATAATATCTGAAGAGCATAATTTAATAACTTAAACAAAATGTTCAATTCAATTCAAGTTAACACTTGTAAATTAGTACAATAACCACTTTGATGCATCCAAGAAATTTTTCATAAACGAAGAGCAACAAACTAAAAACAAGTAAAACTAGGAAAAACCAACTATTAAAAATAGAGTGATTGAGGAAGAAGAAAAGAAAAGAAAAACCTTTTTTTTCAAATTTTCTTTGACTTGGTCTAATAGTGCATGTGTCTATCTTGTCTTATTTATCGTGACTCACTAGGGTTTTACTTTATAAATGGGCTTGTGTTTCGTGGGCTTTTGCTGCCCTAAAAACAATTTTGGTTATAAAGTTTGCTGCCAGAGTTGTAAAATTTACATATATTACACTTTATGTGATAAGGTATTAGGTACAACTTAAAGAGTTTAATTTAGTATGATAGTGTAAAAAAATATTAAACTTTAGGTTAAATATATTAACACTTAGTACATGTTTCACTATAATTTTATAAAATTATTTTTTGTATTTTAGTATTTAAAAACCAAAAAATCTATTTGGTTAGTGTTTTTCTTAAGATAATTTTCAAAAAAAAAATTTGGTTTTTTAGTTTTGAAAACTAAAAAAATGAAAATCATCCTTTTTCAGTTTTGTATTTTTATTTTGAAATTTAAAATATAAGGAGAATATGCCATTTTTGTTTTTCATTAATAACACTTTCTTAAATATTAACAAGTTTTTTTTTCATTTTTACATAGTTCTAAAACAACATTTACCACACAATTTTTTTTCTCTTATTCAATAAAACAATTCTTAAAAACTATTTTTCAAAAGTCTTTTTTTAAACTAAAAACAACACTAAAGTAATCAAACCCTTAGTTTTTATCTCATAAAATACCTTTTGATTTTAAAATATTTATTTATTCAAGAAATACTCTAGTTCATAATTTTTAATTAATATGTAAGTAATAATTCGAACTAAAAATTTAATTACACTTTTATATTAGCATTTTAAATAAATTATATTAATTTTTCTTTATATTAGTATATTAATTATATAAAATATTTATAAAAATATAATTAATTATTAGTAGTATAAATTAATGTGGTATAAATATTCTTCAAGGTTAAGAAATTGCAAGTCTTCTATACTGTGAAATCTTCGTCACACAAGAAGCCTAAAAATGCAGTATAAATACTATTATTGTAATAAGTGGATCACTATTTTTTTATAAGCAAGTAAATTACTATTGAAATAATAAATTTTTTATCTTTTGTTTCTTTATGTATGTATGGCATGAATGTGTACGCAAATAATTACTTTTAGAAAATTTGGCACGTTAAATAAACTTTATCTTCCAATTTTGTGTTTAATATTTAGTAATTATATCTTGAAATTAATAATTAAAAATTAAAAATTAATAATTAAAAATTAAAAATTAATAACTAATAATTAATAATTAATAATTAATACCTAATAATTAATAATTAATAACTAATAATTAATAATTAATAACTAATAATTAATAATTAATAACTAATAATTAATATTAATAATTAATAACTAATAATTAATAACTAATAATTAATAATTAATAATTCATAATTCATAATTAATAATTCATAATTCATAATTAATAATTAATAATTAATAATTAATAATTAATAATTCATAATTCATAATTAATAATTCATAATTCATAATTAATAATTCATAATTAATAATTAATAATTCATAATTAATAATTAATAATTCATAATTAATAATTAATAATTCATAATTAATAATTAATAATTAATAATTAATAATTAATAATTCATAATTAATAATTAATAATTAATAATTAATAATTAATAATTAATAATTAATAATTAATAATTAATAATTAATAATTAATAATTAATAATTAATAATTAATAATTAATAATTAATAATTAATAATTAATAATTAATAATTAATAATTAATAATTAATAATTAATAATTAATAACTAATAATTAATAATTAATAATTAATAATTAATAATTAATAATTAATAATTAATAACTAATAATTAATAATTAATACCTAATAATTAATAATTAATAATTAATAACTAATAATTAATAATTAATAATTAATAATTAATAATTAATATTAATAATTAATAATTAATAATTAATACCTAATAATTAATAATTAATAACTAATAATTCATAATTAATAACTAATAATTAATAATTCATAATTAACAATTCATAATTCATAATTAATAATTCATAATTAATAATTAATAATTAATAATTCATAATTCATAATTAATAATTCATAATTAATAATTCATAATTCATAATTAATAATTAATAATTATAATTAATAATTCATAATTAATAATTATAATTAATAATTAATAATTCATAATTAATAATTCATAATTAATAATTAATAATTAATAATTAATAATTAATAATTAATAATTAATAATTAATAATTAATAATTAATAATTAATAATTAATAATTAATAATTAATAATTAATAATTAATAATTAATAATTAATAATTAATAATTAATAATTAATAATTAATAATTAATAATTAATAATTAATAATTAATAATTAATAATTAATAATTAATAATTAATAATTAATAATTAATAATTAATAATTAATAATTAATAATTAATAATTAATAATTAATAATTAATAATTAATAATTAATAATTAATAATTAATAATTAATAATTAATAATTAATAATTAATAATTAATAATTAATAATTAATAATTAATAATTAATAATTAATAATTAATAATTAATAATTAATAATTAATAATTAATAATTAATAATTAATAATTAATAATTAATAATTAATAATTAATAAATAATAAATAATAATTAATAATTAATAATTAATAATTAATAATTAATAATTAATAATTAATAATTAATAATTAATAATTAATAATTAATAATTAATAATTAATAATTAATAATTAATAATTAATAATTAATAATTAATAATTAATAATTAATAATTAATAATTAATAATTAATAATATATAATATATAATGTTTAACAATTACTATTTAATATATAACGTTTAATATTTAATATTAAACATTTAATGTATAACGCTTAATGTTTAATTATAGCGTTTAATGTTTACTCTATAGCCTTTAATGTTTAATGTCTCATATTAAACATTAAATGTTAGACGTTAAATGTTAAAGATTAAATGTTATATATTAAACAGTAAAAGTTATAATTAAACATTAAAGATTAAACAGGTTTAATATTAACAACCTTTCATGATATCTTTTTTATTTTATTTTACTCATAGTCGAAGTGTTAAAAATGTATATCAATTAAACTCTAATATTAAATATTAAATGTTATATATTAATAGTAATTGTTTAAGTTCTAATATTTAATATGAGTAAAAGTCAAAGGAGTCTAGCTCACTTGGTTAAACAGCTGTGTGAGTTGTTGTAAACTTTCTGACATTGTCTTTAACTCCTATTAGGAGAAGGATCAACAAAAAAAATTAATATAAGTAAAACCTTTTTTATATGAATTTTTTAAAATTTATGATTTTGGTATATAAACTTTTTTTGACTAGTGATATGCAAATATTTTTTCCATATAACATTTTAGTCTTTTTGTTTATTTTAGCTGTTAAGCAGTGACATTCTAAAAAAAATTAATTAATAAAATAAGGATAAACTATGATTTTGATATATGAACTTTCATAAATTTATGATTTTGGTAGACAAACATTTTTTTGTCTTGTTAAGGTATACAAATATTTTTTTTGTCCAATATTTTAGTTCTTCTATTTATTTTAGCAGTTAAGTGATGTCAAATAACCATTCCTCAAGAGAAGGTGAGTTGCAGTTTGTGTGGTGGATTTGAAGAGGAAACAAGTGGTCACCTTTTTTTAGGTGTGATATCTCCTCTTGTGTATTGTGTGTGATTTATAATTGGTGGAGAATTTCTACAACACTCTCATTGAAGACCCGTGACTATTGTTTCCAATTTAGGAGGTTGGTTTGTGGCTCAAAGGTGTGTCAATAGGCACGATCTTTTGTGTGGTCTTCAAGAGTTTGGCAAATCTAAAAGACAAGGAATGGTGCGGTCTTTAATTTATCATTGATGAATATTTATCTAAACTATTTAGTGGCAGTCATGGGAATAGTATCATAGCTAGAAACTGGTTTCTAATCCTTATGGTGAATGAGTCATGAATTCTAGCTATTGTGGTTAATCGGTTATAATTTTAATTTTTATATATGGTATTGTTTTCTGTTACTAACTATTTGTTGTACTAGATAAAGCCACATTTTGTATCTTCATGTTCTCTCAATAAAAATTTTTGGCTTATAAGAGAAAAGTGTGTCATTCTATTATTATTTATTGCAGTTTTTTATCAATTAAATACTATTATTTTGTACTAGATCATGTCATTCTATTTATTATTATTTATTAATTAAATTTATTACAATTTTTATTACATTTTATGAAGAGTTTTAGTTGCCACACATTAAAAAAAAAATATTAATCTTCTTTCTAACACTCCAGATCCCTCCTTCCTCTATCTATCTACCCGTACTTCTCCACCAGACCCTACATGTTACCATTCCCACTTAAAGCCCCACCTCCCTTTAGCTTTTGTCACTTCTACTTTATAATAACTTTTAGACAATAAATGAAATTGTATTTTTCAATTTAAATTTTTATTTTCTACTATTTCTAAAATTTATCATAATATTTTTTTAAACACAACTCACTTTTTTAATTAACTTTAAAACTTATTTCTAAAGTGTTTTAAAAAAATGTTTGTATACATTGACGGGTAAACAAAATTTTATATATCAAAACCATAAATTTAAAAACCTTCGTATACTAAAAATATAGTTACCCATAAAATAATAATATATGCAGTAGTACATTACTACTTAATAGCTAAAATACAAAGAGTTAATTAAAATATTGCAGAAAAAATATTTATATAACTTGATTATCAACAAAAAGTTTATGTAATAAAACATAGCTCACCTATTTAATATTAATCCTTTAACATTTAACATTTCGTGTTTAACATTTAATGTTTAATATTTAATACTTATTTAATGTTTAAAACTTAAATGTTTAATACTTAATCTTATACTGCAGTAAAAAAAATATTATACTTAATATTTAATATTGGATATGGGATCATTCTTAATTTTTTATTTTGAATTTTTAATATTTAGTTTCTAAAAGGTGCTTAAAAATAATAATTTTATTTCTTAAATATATTTGGTATCTATGTGTCAATTGGAAATTATATAGGCAAGAATAAATTTGTTATTAAATTGAACTCATTTTATTTACACAATAATTTGATCATAATTATTTTTAATTAGTTTCTACTATTTTATGACACTTGTTAATTTTACTTCAAGAGGTCATATAACTATCAACTTAGTTAAAGATAGTTATATTTACTTTTGATATATAGTATTTGAACAATATTAATAACACATATATTTTAACACATTCTTTCTTAAAACATTTAACCTTTTTTTTTATAAAGACAATTCACACTAGGCACTTTGTAATAAATAATAATGATATTTATAACATAAATATAAATTAAAGAAATTATCAATGTTATAAATATTTTATCTATAATTAAAAACTAATAAAAACATGATAATAATTATAAAATTAATTTATAATGTTAATAAGGTATTAGTAACATTTTTATTGTTTTAAAATATAATATAAACATGTCCTATATTATACTATAATCTTTTTTTAAAAATAAACACATTTAACATATATGTTTAGAACCTTACAAGTAAAAATAACGATATAGATGTAACACTAATAATTTACCAAAGCTCATTTAGTCCCCAAGTGCAATACTAATGCATGCCTAAGACCTAATAAGCCTCCATTGTAACATTAATCATTATCTAGGATATATAAGGTTGAATTGTAACATGAATTAGAAATTTTATTTTTTTATGGCTAAATATTAATTATTAATGTGTTAGTTTTTTTATAATCTCAATTGTAACATTAGAAATGTTATCTACATTTGCATATACCTCATTTCTAATCGTCATTTTAAATATTTCTTAAAATACCCTAAAAATACACATCTTATTTGATAATACTAAAATACAATATTAACTTTCCCTTCTCGTTTTCTCCACCCCTATACAAATACCAATATTTCCACACAAAATATCCTGGAAAGTATTTTCTAGAGCTATGTTTGAAAATAAAGGTTTTGGTAAGTACTTTACATGATATACATTTATAATTTCGAAATTATTTTTCAAAAAATCACCTTATTAGTAGTGTTCATCCCTCATTCTTAACCCAGAAAAACAAGAACAAAACACACTCACATGAAAACCTGATTGTAACAGTTATGAATGACCATGATCTGATAACATCCAAATGTAATATTAATGTATGACGAAGGCCTAATAAAAACTTAAGTGTATCACTAATGATGGTTATGGACACATATGGCTCCACTATAATAGTAATCATCAATCATGGCTTAATAAGAACAAAGTGTGCATTAATGATTGATCAAGGCCCATTTGGTTCAAAATGTAATGTTATTGTATGACTACTTTAACCAAGACATATTTATGATGAAGTGTTATATAAAATTATCCAACATTCAATAACTTATTATTAATAATTGCATAATAAAGCCTAATTATAACATTAATTGTTAACTATGACCCAATTAGAACAATGTGTAAGGGTAATGAATGACCACAGAACAGTAAGACCCAAGTGTATCACTAATTATGATTGTGGATACATAAATCCCAGTTGCAACACTAATTATTAATCATAGTCCAGTAACACTCAAGTGTCACATTGATTATTGGCCAAAACTCATTTGGGCCCAAGTTTAAAACACAAGGCATAATAAGGCTCAACAAGCCTCAAGTATATTATTAATGATTGTTGAGGACACATAGTTATGTTGTAGTGTTATAAAAGATTATCCTACAAATGTCCAATAACTTAAGTATAACATTATTAGACTTTGAAATGTATCACTAATGATTGACAAAAGCATAATAAAGCATAAATATAACATTAAATAATCAACTAGGGCCTAATTAAATAAATGTGTAAGGCTGATGATTGACTAAAAACCAATAATACTCAAGTGAAAGATGTACTTGTCAAAGGAGCAAGATAAATATATACCAAATTAGGGAGATCTAACAATATCTTTATAAAGGAGATTCATGGATAATTACTCCTTGTCTTTTTTTTTTCAAGACTTCAAATAGTTGTTACACTTGTTTTTGTAACAACTTAGTGCTTGTTTAGCAACAGATTTATAAAATTGTTTTCAGTATTTTAGTTTTTAAAAACTAAAAAACTCGTTTGGATAGTGTTTTTTTAAAACAGTTTTCGAAAACAGTTCTGGTTTTTTAGTTTTTAAAAACTAAAAAACAGGAACAACTAAAAGTAGTTTTGTTTTTCAGTTTTCTGTTTTTGTTTTGAAAACTCAAAATACAATTAGAATATGTTGTTTCTTGCTTTTTATTAATGAAATTCTAATAAATATGAATATTTTTTTCCATTTTTACATCTTCAAAACAGTTTTCAAAGAAAATTTGCTAAACAAGTTTTTTCTTTCTTTTATTCCTAAAAGCAGCTTTTGAAAATTATTCTTAAAAACTCTTTTAAAAAACTAACAAACAAAACTGAATCAATCAAACCCTTAGTTTTCATAAATAATTTATTTTAAGTTAATTGAACTAGTTAATAGAAATCTAGTCATTTATTATAATTAATTATTTCAAAGAGGCTAAAATATACATATATATATATATATATATTTGTTATTAGAGAAAATAATAAAATAAATATTTTTGGAAACAATAATAAGAAGAAGAAGTATATTTATATTATTAGTAGGCATTTACATACTATAAGTTAAGGAGTTAAGTGATAAGCTAAATGAGTTGGATGGGTTAGGCCCATTAGGATTGTTATGTGAGAAGGGAAGGAAAAGACATAACCACTCTTGTCTCATTTTTTATCCTAAAGTTTCTTGAAGCTTGAAAAAAGAAAAAGAAAAGCCACAGAGAAAGAAAAAGAGAAAAAAGAAAGTTATTCCCGCATAAACCTTGTGCAAATCATTGGGAATTCTTTAACTGTTGGATCGGGATTGAAATTGGACAGTATATTCCAGATGTATGGATCTCTATTTTGACTGTTTGGATCTTCATTTAGATGTTTATTTTGGAAGAAAACAGTAGCACAATAGAAGCTCTATTTTGACAAGGGTTCAACGGATTAGAAAAGGAAAACCTCTGTTTCTCCTTGTTTCTTCATCAAGGTAAGGGGGTGAGAAATTATCTCACATATATCATGTGTAAAAATATGAATAGTGAAGAGATCCCTAAGTTTCAATAGGTTTATGGATATCATTAACAGGTTATGAATACCCACAGTGAGTTCTGATAATATGTTGTGTCATTGTGTAAATATATTGTTCAATTCAATTATTATTATATTTTTTGTATTTTAATAACAAGAATTTTTTGGTTTTAATAACTCTTCTATATTTGGTGTCTATTAATATAACTAATGAAGGTCTATGTTAATTTTGTTGGATTGGTGACTTTGAGGTAGCCCTTTTTTTACAGCCTAGAGATTAGTCAATGTAATGATTGTAGGTATTAATCTATGGATTGTTGGAGTAGTACCATATTTATGGTCCTTTGTGAATTGATTATAACAAATGAGTTAGTTGCACATGAGGTTATCATTGATATTAATGTATGTGTGTAGTAATTCATTAGATGGTGGGAGTAATGCTTTTTCAGTTTATTATGATTAGTTATAACAATTGAGTTAGTTGGAAATAAGGGTATCATTAGTTTATCATTGTTTTACATCTATTTTATCTTAAGAGTCAATTGAGAATGATTTAATTTTAATTTCATAATTTAGAGTGTGCTTTGAAGGATTAAGGAAACCTTAGGAGAAAGAAACAATGAAAAATCGTAGTGTACATTTTACTGTTAGCGTTCATGATCTTCAAACGAGAAAACCAATAAGAAAATGATGTAATTTGAGAAAATGGTCTCATAAAAATTGTAGTCCTAGATATTATCTAACTAATTCTATTGATTTTACCCCAAAACAATACCTAGAGCTCAAGTTATGATCAGATTAGTGACTAAAGTTGAACTTCTAGAATTAAACGATGAATTCATGTTTCCTTCAAGTTTTAGCATAGTACACGTTTGTTTCATCCCTTAAGGTCAACATAATAGTTGTAGATAAATGTCCTTGCTTTCAAACTAGATAAGAAGCAATATCATAGGATTAATAAATATCTAGAATCGCGTTTATACTCCATAAAGGTCATAAAGGCTTATTAGAAAATGAGTGAGGAAATCTTCAAAACATAGAAAATGTTGTGGTGAGCTATGAATGTAATAATCTTATTTGTATATGTGAGAAAGTGAAATTATTCAATATTATAAATGATAAATTCTTTTATTAGTCATAGTATATGTTAAAAATGCTTTTATGGATGGATGTATTGAGAGTGTCTTATAGTGTCGTGAATTTATGTTATGCGAGTGAGTATAAGGTGAAATGTTTTTATTTAATTTATAAATAAATGTGATGTGTTAAGGATGTGAACATGATTTTAATATGATGTGTGTGATTTATAAATGTGTGTGATATATTGATAAAAATGAGCATGATTTGAGATAGTGTGATTGATGGTATGAGTTAGGGGTGCTTGATGGGGAGCCATTACGGCTGTGGTTGGGAATGGAATTTAGTACCAATGTGAATTGAGATAGTGTGATTGATGGTATGAGTCAAAGGTGCCCGATGGGGAGTCATTCTAGCTATGATTGGGAATGGAATTTAGTATCATTGCGAAATATTATTGTTATAAGTGTGACATGAACATGAATGAACATATTGCATAGTGGTAGCTTAGGGGGTTCTGGAAGGTCTGCCTATTATGCGACATTCTGGACCAGTTCTTCTTAAGTTGCATGGAACCTACACATGGCTAGTGTAGAAGAGGCTTATGCCTATTGGAACTTATGTGTGGCTAGCGTAGATTATGGCTTTTTCCATTTGGAACCTACACATAGCTGGTGTAGAAAAGGTTTATGCCTATTGGAACCTATACATGACTGGTGTAGAAGAAGTTTATGTCTATTAAAACCTACGCGTGGCTTTATAAGACTTTTATTTATTGTTTATTTTGGTAAGAGAAATATGATTTTATAATATTGAATTTTCTTGAGAATTATTAAAGTGAAGTATGTGTTCATGTGAACTCCTTTACCCATGTTCAATTTTAATTCCCTTTAATTTTTACTATTAATATATTACGGTAGAAGTGGGTCACAATTTTGATTAAAGAGAATGATTTACCCAATTAATATAATTTTAACATATATTTTTCCTTATAATTATAATATTGGTAATTACATTGTTGGTGATAGGAAACATGTAGTAACAAAAAAAAAATTAGTTACATATAATTAATTTAAATAAAAACCAAATATATAAATTTAATGATCAAAATTAACGACTGAAGCATATAAAGTCACAAATTTATATATCCAACATTTAAAGAAAATAACTATAGGAGTTCTTTCTGGATTTGCTACTAAAGTTATATATCCAACATTTAAAGATAAATAAATTTTAAAATATATATATATATATATATATATATATAGAAAGTACATTATTTATGCATCAATTGTTTATACATATTTAATTTTCTCTCTGCTTACTTTATGAAATGTTTGACCTTTCATTTTTTTCTTTGACTTTCTCTCCTTCTCTACATATTATTCCAGACAATACCACCTATCAATTCATAAATAATGATGGAATTATCATCTTGAGATCAATAAATACAAAATTATAGGAGGTTAAATAATAAAAGTAAAAAAAAAAAAAGAATTTATAACCTCATATAATTGAATTAAAGTTTTTGACTTTCTCATAAGATTAGCATAAGTTTATTTAGAAACTCTTAAGGGTTTTTTCAACCATGAGTGGATTATTGTAGAAAATATATGTATGTAAATTTTTCTTAATGAGTGATAAATTTATAATCTTTAAAGGTAAGAACCCCTTAAATAGGTTTTTTATGATTAACCTAACTTATCGCATAATCAATATTATTATAATCAAATTCAATTAATCATAAAGATATAATAATGACTAGAGTTTTAGTATTAAGATTTTACATAAATTTATAAAAGTCCTATAAACTCAACTCATAAACTTGTAAAAGTATATTTCATATAAAAATTAGTAATTAAATACTATAAATAAAATATATAACAATCAATTTAACAATATAATAATAACATCAAGTTCCAAACAATATAATAATAACATTTTGAAAGGCTGAGACCTTGTCGGAACTAGAATATCGTTGTTCGCTGCTTGTTGTAATGAACTTTGTCGTTCTCGCAAAAACAGCGGAGTTCTGGTTCAGTGGTTTGTGAATGCGTTTAGGCTCGCCAGAATTAGAACTTCATCCTCGCCGCTTGCTAGAATGTGCTTCGTCTCTCTCGCAAGTCGCAATCGAACTGAAGTTCTACTTGTGGTTCGCAAATCATAATCATCTTCCTCTCACAAATGGTAGTTCGCAAATTGCAAGCAAAGTGAGAAACCCTAATATGAGGACTAATTTCTTGTTCTCATACAGCCATAATGTGACATCGTTTCATGTGTAAATGGGTGTATGCTAAACTCGTGACATCGGACCTAAAATTGAGATTTTACCCAAGTTTATCCATTTTACAGAGTTCATCCTAATTTATTCAAAATGAGTTTACTTAAGATTTGACTTAAAATGGGTCATGAGACTCATAAAATTAACCATGATAATGATCATATCTTAAATCGTTAAATAATGACAAAAGATAATTAATTAATATAATTCACAATTTATTCAATATTTTCCTACTTTGATGGTATTAATCAATAATCAAAATAAGAATAATTAAGTTAGAATGATGACTACAAACAAATCATATATTAAATAACAATATGAAAATTTTGAGTTTCAAAATAACATCTGATAGGGATATATATCATGTGTTAATTAATATTTCTTATAAAGTATATGAAATAATGTAGTGCAATAAAATGATACTAGAATGGCTAGGCATAAAAAAATGTTAAGAGATATGGTACTAAAATAATATTACTTTATATATATATCTCATGATAAATTTTCAAACTCCCACTTATTTAAGGCATCAAAGTTTAACCAAATTAATCACTATTTATAAAACTCTGATCGTTAAGTCTTTATCAATAAATCTAAATCTCAACATCATGTGCACATGAATTTGAAAAATTATAAAGGTAAAAAATTATAATTCACATGCATTTCAATACTCATAGTAATCCAACAATAAATGTAGTTACATATAGGTTAGATCAATAAATGTTGTACAATATCTGACATTCAACTAATCCAAGTTTCAGAAAATGAGTGACTATATATATATATATATATGCAAATCTAGAGACAATTAACAAATTCTTGAATTCTTTACTTGTACTACATTTACACCTAGTTTAAATAAATGACACTGGAATTAATATGGTCACAAGATGTGAATAATGAGCAAGTACTTTGATAATTTGTATAAATACACAAAATTCATAAGTGCTTTAATAGTGAAAAATTATACTCGATAAGACTATTCTTATCATAAACATCTTTACAAAGTAGAAAACATACTCAACAAAAATATCTATAATATACTTATAAAATTTTAACTAAAGAATATTGACATTTTAGGTAGAAAAGATGGACAATATAATTGCATGCCAAAAATATTAATATGTAATACCCAACATAATGACCTTAACATCCTTTAAAGATTTCTATTAAGATACAATGAATTTTATGTTCTATCGGAAAATTCATTTTACAAGACATTACTTTAAATTTTAATATATATAAAATCCTCCCAATAGATAAAGAAAAAATAGTTGACATAAAAATTTCAAGAAAATACACAAAAGATAAATAAAATTTAACTATTTCTTTTTCACACTAAAATCATATAAATTAGTGTCATACTAATAGGATAAATCCATTACCCACATGATAATAATATATAATTTGTAACAAAATTGCACAACAAGAAAAATGTAACAATTTTTTAAATATTGGATTTATTAAAAGGAAAAATACTCAATTAAAAGTTATACAATTATACCATTACGAAACAAAAAAAAAATATTAGCATAAATTTTCACATACTCAGTTAGTGAAATGGTTCCATATAAATACAACCAAAACAGGACACGATTATGGAATTAAACAACACAAGAATAAGGAGATGTTATGTAATTGTAAAAGTTCAATTAAACAATAATTCCTAAGCAAATAACAATGCATTATAACTTATATCAATAAAATTATAATACCGATAGGGTATAAAAGATCATTAACAAAAATAAAGAGAGATACATGGTACCACACCAAATTACACTAACTACGGCATGCCGATATAGTATAATCATCACTAATATAATCAAATCAACAATTGTATCACAAAATTCACATAATGAATCCCCAATTGGTGAAATTACAAATATGTAAATAAAAGATAAATTATGTTTATTGACCAATAAAATTGCATAATTTTAATCCTATATATTATATGACCAACTAACAAAATGCACATTACTATACTATGATGGATGAGTAATAATAACACAAATCAATAGAAATAATTATAAACACAATAGAATTACAATATAAGATTATTCATAATTAACAAAATCACCTAAAATTAATTTATTAATAACAATTCAATGGAAAATGTCAAATAGAGTATAATATAAATAGAAACTACATATAATACAAAAAAATATTACAAAAAGAATTAGATCCAAAATTCGAATGAACCATACCCAAAAGTTTTAAATTACATCCCAAATTAATTATAATATTTATTTGAACAAATACTATTCATAGACATGCATCAAGTCTTTGTTCCAATGAATATTTGCCTAATAATTTTATAACGAGACAACAAAATTTAAATTTTATTCATAGATAATAAGTATAATTTCCCTTTAGATTTTTTATTTATATAAAAATATGTTTATATTACAATTCCTATTACAAATTAAATTAAAAATATTAATTTTGGCTCGCCTTTGTCTACTTATAATTATGATTGGATACTCTCTTGCTTTTATAATATATATATATATATATATACACACATTTTTTTATCAAATACAAGAAAATTTTAAATATTCTCACTTTATATAAGTATATACTTCTTAAAATGTCCTTTTTCTTAATGTCTAATCCTTTGTATGCATCCTTATTTTTTTTTCTAAGCATTTTAAGTGCAAGGACAATTTAAGTGTTGATAAATTGAGATAACAAAAGAAGTTATTAAAAGTTATGATTTTAAAAATGTTTATTTAAAAGAACATAAAACAAGTATGAGAACCTTTCTCAACTAAAATAATTATAAACTATTGATTTAAAAGTAAAATGAATCCTTAGAAAAATTAAATTATGAGAAAGAAAGATAAATAAAAAACAAATATTCCAAAAAATAACCACACTTAGAATGGGTACCTATGGACCATTAATTAGCTTTCTTTTCGGCACATATAGAAATTCTAACAAATCCCAGAAAATGAAAGTATTTACCAACATATTATATCCCATCATTCAAGACTATTTGGAACCATGATTTAATTAAATTCATATGGTGCAATATAAGAGAGTTCTATATAATTTAAATTAATTATTAATTGTTAATAAAATTATTTGTTAATAAAATTATTTTTATAAATTTAAAGTTAAATATATGAAATCAATGATGCGATTAGTACACAATTTATTTTGACTGATCATTTGGCTACTCTTTTAACTTTGATGTGTAGTCAAATATAAACTTTTCCATAGAAATCTCAAACTCATTTACTAATATCAATAAGTTCAATGTCAAAATTTCACATGCTTAAATTAATTACAAGAAAACCTTTTAGAAAAAAATCATCAATACATATGGATCAAGTACCTTTGAAAAGGTTCCTCATGACAATAAAAGAAATTATAATGAACAATTCTATAGAACAAAACTACGAAAATATAAAATAATTATAATTAAGCATTTCCATAGCACCTTTTTGCTCAGAACATGGGTCAAATCCCCCTTGACATTATTTTATCTATGCATGAAGGATTTCCTTATTCTATTTGGCTTATTTCTGCAGAGTTTCTATTTGTATAATAATAATATGTTTCTACAGATGTATCATTAAGTGACACTTGAGTTTCACAAGACTAATTGGTTCCTTACTAAAGATTATAAGCTCTTGTGATTTGTTACACGGTTCGGAATTGTTTTCGTTGAGATGAAATGCTACTTTGGATGAACCAATCTCATGTTAGTATTTGCATTTAAATCCGGATCAGGAATTTTGTATGGAATTGGATAGCTACCTCTTGTTCCCACGGAATTGAAATCAACAAATGATCTTTGATTTTGATGAAGTTCTGTTGAACTATCTCCGCCACAAATCAAAGGTTCCTCACTTGTCATATTGGAGTTTCCAATACCAAATTCCCAATACTCCATCTCTGGCTCAGTGGTATCATAAGCATAGGAGACATTTAGATCAAAGTTTATCCCCTTGGACTGCTTATTCATTTGGTTAGGGTCAGCAAACTCTGGAAGCTCTACATTTTGGATTTTGTTTAGAGACATTCCTGTGAAAACTTCTGCAACTTCCTTTTCCTCTAATAAAGGTTGCATAGATTCATCATTAGTTATTTCCAAAACTCGCATGTTATTTTCTATGTAACAACAGTCCTCAACCAAGTTTTCATCTAACTCCTGCATGAATAAAAAGTTTATCATCTTCATGTTTTCTATGAAAATTTGATAGTCTTCAGACTTTAGAAAATAAAATTATTATTATTGTCTCACAAACTTGATAGGTAACAACTTCAGTTTCATAGTTATGATTTTTTCCTAACTCATAAATCTGCAATGATATACGGTATGACTAATATTCTGTAGGAACATGCATCAATCCTTGAGAGTCCATTGACTAGTAAGAAGAATAAGATCAATCTATATAGTAGTTTAATATGCAACCAAAATATTGAATATATAGTTCAATAATTGAAATGGTTCACATTATAAAATTTGAAATAATTAACTTCAATAGTACAAAATTGATAAAACACAAAAATCTTGTTGTTGGTTTTAGCTAATGAAATTTTTGCAAGATCGTTAGAATCAAATTAAATTCAATAAAATGAATAATAAAAATAAAATAATGATAGAGAAAAATTATGCCATTTCTGGCAATTGAATAATTGTTAAAAGATTTTGAAGAAAAATATTTTTATGATTACTTACTTCAATAACAACTCCTTTTCGTTTTCTAGAAATAACATTGGTTGAAGTAAATCTTTGTTCACCAACATAATGATTTTTGCTTCCTTGCCTTATAAGTCCATCTTGTGCTTGAGGGTAACTATTTAAAGAAAAATTCAGTCCTACTCCCCATCCTTTTTCACTTGTGACAACTTGAGAATATCCTTTTTCACTTTTATCTCTGGATATTTCCTCCAGCAAATACATCTTTTTATGTTTCCCTTTATTAGAAAGCTTGCATGTAAAAAGTTCCCCACTAGAAGCTGCATTACCTTCATATCCTGTCTCAATAAAAAATAAAATAAAATAAAATAAAAACAACACTTTTATCCCAAGTTGAGAGTTTAGAATTATCAAAATAAATGTATTATTATTTTTGTTATGAAACACAGAAAATTGTAACTGCAAGTTACTAGCTAGCAAGCATTGTTTCAAGATGATTGAAATGGTTTTTTAAGTTAGCCCATGATATATAGAAAAAAGAGAAGATGAAACCACATATTATAAAATAATTACTTTTAAAAAAAGTGATGTTTCACAAGTTACCTGTGCTTCTATTAGTTGTAACTCCCATGTCATTATGTTGATCACTTCTACACACGCCACCATCATTGGTTAGGTCAATAATTTTATTGATATCAATTTCATTTATTTTTGGAGTACAATTATGCGTGAATGTTTCTTGGATTTGGTATATAATTTCCTTTTGAAGACTTTCATAAATGAAATTATTTGTTTTTTTTTTCTTCTTGACATGTTATACAACTCCATGATTCGAATCTTAGTACAACTAAAGGAGGCAATGAGCGTGTCTCACTCTCATTAATTGGGAACAACAATGAACATTTTTTCAAGTCTTGCATTTTAGTTACATAACCCCTACATTAACAATAAAGAATGTTAAGATTTTGAACCACCAACACAAAAATATAAAATAATATATTTTCAATAAACAAAAAAATTATTCACTATGTACACTTTTATAATTGCATATAACCATTATTTAGAGATTAACCTTGGTTGTCATTTTTAATCTATCACAAACAAAACATCTTTACCTATAATTCAATTATGCATAATTTCTATCCTTGTGGACCAATGAGAGTTAGATTTTCTACGATCACATTTAGTAATGAATTTGTTTTACACATTCTTTTGAACAAGAAAAATAGGTAATGTGAGATCAAGAAAAAATATGATTATGCATTACATTAACTGGTAGTAATATATATATATATATAACTACAAATTTATGTATATTATTAGCATAATTATTATCATCATTGTGTGTTTTGCAATTTTTTTTGTATATTACATTGGGACTATTAAGTTTTTTCATGTTAAATTTTTACAATACTTTATTATGTGTAAATTTTTAAAATATCATCTTCATAAATATTAAACTGTTAGGGCCTTATCAATATTTTTAAACATATATGATAGAGCTAGATAGAAAAGTTTCACATAACAAGCACATGCACAAGAATAACCATTCAAAGTAAATTTATAATGACACTAATATATATCATGAAAATGCTTTAAATACAGAAAATTATAAGAATTATTAAAATATTAAATTTGTACATAAGATTGATATGTTGTACACTTTCAATGTAACTCATAATTTCATATGGTACGATTAAAATAGAATTTTATTGTAATCTTTTATACCAAGGAAAATTGAATTCACAGTTAATTCCAACAAATATCACAGTCTTTAACAATTAAAACAGAGTTTGAAACGTAATTTTATCTACATATAAGAATTTATAATATTATCTAAAACTTGAAATCGTGAATGCATGTACCATAAAAGCCTAGGCATAAAATGTTGTAATGTTTACGGGAGGGTCATTTAATGTAAAAGAAGTATAAAAACTATCACTGTAAAGATTTTGAGTGTAAATTAAAGGATTCTATAATATTTCGTTAGTATGCTTCTTTGAATGGTCATTTTAATCGATACTATACTTTCATAGGATTCACAATAGGATTACTTAGATGATCCCTAACGACGGCTTTGTATTGGATTAAAGGGTCTTTTTGTCTACAACGTTTCATGTAGAATAATGCCTAGGGGTGGTTATAAGTATCAGATTATTTATTTTGATATGTATTGTATTTGTAATTTTCTGTTCCCTATTATAACTCGTGACATGGGTAGATCTTGTTATTATTAGATAAATTTTGTCTTTTTTTAAAAAAAAAATCATGTTTTTGCTATTGTTCCTTCATATATGTACTTGATCAACCATTTATCCTAATTAGTTAGAACCAGAAAGATCCAAAAAAGATAGTGATAAAATGAGAGGGATAGAAAGAGAGAGGGGAATTTCATGAAATTACATTACGTAGTGTAAACTAATCCAATCATAATAAAAAATTGAAACTAGTCGATAACAGCTAGGCGAAAAAGTGAAAAAGACTTAGGGAACAAAAGATTTAAGAGTTGAGACAAGTAAATCAATCCTATCTTTTAAGCTTAGTTATATGAAGATTAGTAGGATTAGCAATTATAAGCTAAGTTAATAAAACTCTTTTTTCTTCTAGATAACTAGATCTTTTGATTTTAGGAATTTGGTATAAATTTAATTGGGCATAGCGTGTATAGATCCCCATACTTATGACATTGAAGTATGTTATCATATAAAAATCATAATTAAATTCACCTTGTAAATCACTTCAGGATTGTCCAAATCTAGTGTGATATGACGATTGTGCATTGCTTCATGACCAATAGCTGTAACCTGAATGTTCAGAGTAGATTCTTTCAAGAAACACTCTCAATACTAATCTCACTCAAAAAGTAATAAAAAATTTCAATGAATCTAACAATTGAAAATATTAGAGAAATGTGTTTCTTTCTATGATTGTAAAAAAATCATGTTAAAATTTAGGCATATTGGTGATTTAAATGCCAAGAGAAAAATAATAAAAAGTGGACATCAATACTTGAATCAAAACTAAAATTTCTCATAAATCAATTGATTTTATTTGCCATAAAAAATAGAGATTGAGGAAGAAGAAAAGAAAATTTTATTAATATTACACTGTGAAAAAAACAAGTTCTTTTGAATTTTCTTTGACTTGGTATGATAGTTCATATCTATCTTGTCTTATTTATAGTGTCTCGCTAGGGTTTTACTTTATGAATGAGCTTGTGTTTCATAGGCTTTTGCTCCCCTTACAACTAGTTTGGAAAAATTTCAATTAGCACTACACTTTATTTGAATTAACAACTACTCTTTCAAAAATTATTCCTAATTCTAATTTATCTCTGATTCCCTATCTCTCTTACATAATTTTCCAATTTTTCTCCTCTCTCCTCACCTTATTTTTACCCCCCACCCTTTCTCTCCTCACTTCTTATTTGATGAATTATGCATTTAGTATAATTATTTAATTAAAAATTTGGTAAGTGTAATTAATTACATTTAATATGTTCATGTATTTAATTTATTACTTTTTAGTATAGTTATTTAATTTTTTATCTTTTGTAGTATATTAATTTAATTAGTTATTTGTGTACTTAATTTATTACTTTTAGTATAGTTATTTAATTTATTATTTTTATTATAACAATTATATATTTATTATATTAATTTACATAATGAATTAGTGTTTAGTATAGTTATTTAATTAAATATTTAGTTAGTGCAGTTAATTACCTCTAGTATAATTATTTAATTTTTATTTTTTTAGTATAGTAATTTAATTAATTTTTAGTGTAGTTGAGTTATTATTTTTAGTATAGTTATTTATTTTTTTTATTATAATAATTACATATTTATTATATTAATTTAATTAATGAATTACGTGTTTAGTATGAGTATTTAATTAAATATTTGGTTAGTGAAGTTAATTACATATATAGCAATTTAATTTCTTATTTTTTAATATAGTAATTTAATTAGTTTTTAGTTTACTTAATTTATTATTTTTATTATATTTATTTGGTTTATTATTTTTTATTATAATAATTACATATTTAGTATAATTATTTAATTAAATATTTGATTGGTGTAGTTAATTATATGTAGTATAGTTATTTAATTTCTTTTTTTAGTAGGATAATTTAATTTCTTATTTTTTTAGTATAGTAATTTAATTTTTTAATAAATTACGTTTTTAGTATAATTATTATTTTTTTATCTCTTCAGTTACCCTCTAGCAACCGTTTTCTAGAGAGTAAAAATAATTTGAAAAGTTTTGTACTCTCTTACAATAGTTTGCCGAGGAGTAATAGAAAAGATAAAATGAAAAGTATATAAGTTTTTTATTATGGAAGTATGTGATATTTTTAGTTATGAAAGGTGTTAATTTAAATTCTCTTTATTTGGTTATTATATATGTTTGCCGCTTGAATTATAAAACTTACATATATAACACTTTATATGATGAGGTATTAGGTATAAGTTAAATATCTTAAGAACACTTAATAAGTGTTTGATTACAATTTTATAAAACTGTTTTTGTATTTTTGTATTTAAATACTAAAAAATTTGTTTGGTCAGTGTTTTTTAAAAATAATTCTGATTTTTTAGTTTTAAAAACTAAAAAGGTAGAAATCACAATTTTCAGTATTTTCGTTTTGAAAACTCAAAATAAAAGGAAAATATGTTTTTTTCATTAATAACACTTTCATAAATATTAACATGTTTTCTATTTTCATTTTTACATCTCCAAAAGCACAAAACATAATTTTAAAATAATATTTACTAAATAATTTTCTTTTCTTAAAAAATAATTCTTAGAAATTATTTTGAAAAAGTATTTTTTAAAACTTAAAAATAAAACTAAAGTAATCAAACCCTTAGTTTTTATCTCATAAAATACCTTTCGATTTGAAAATATTTATTTATTCAATAAATACTCTAATTCATAAATTTATAATTAATATGTAAGTAATAATTAGAACTAAAAATTTAATTACACTTTTATATTAGTATTTTAAATCCATAATATTATTTTTGCTTTATATTAGTATATTAATTATATACAATATTTATAAAAATATTATTTAATTATTGGTAGTATAAATTCATGTGGTATAAATATTCTTGAAGGTTAAGAAATTGCAAGTCTTCTATGCTGCAAATTCTTTATCAAGTAAATGCAAAAATAATTACTATTGAGTATAAAATATTACTATTGTAATAAATGGATTACTATTTTCTTTTATAAGCAAGTAAATTACTATTGAAATAATAATTTTTTTATCTTTTGTTTCTTTATGTATGTGTGGCATGTATGTCTACGTAAATAATTACTTTTAGAAAATTTCGAACGTTAAATAGACTTTTATCTTCCAATTTTTGTGTTTAATATTTAGTAATTATATCTTGAAATTAATAATTAATAATTAATAATTAATAATTAATAATTAATAATTAGTAATTAATAATTAATAATTAGTAATTAGTAATTAGTAATTAGTAATTAATAATTAGTAATTAGTAATTAGTAATTAGTAATTAATAATTAGTAATTAGTAATTAATAATTAATAATTAGTAATTAGTAATTAATAATTAGTAATTAATAATTAATAATTAATAATTAATAATTAATAGTTAATAATTAATAATTAATAATTAATAATTAATAATTAATAATTAATAATTAATAATTAATAATTAATAATTAATAATTAATAATTAATAATTAATAATTAATAATTAATAATTAATAATTAATAATTAATAATTAATAATTAATAATTAATAATTAATAATTAATAATTAATAATTAATAATTAATAATTAATAATTAATAATTAATAATTAATAGTTAGTAATTAATAATTAATAATTAATAATTAATAATTAATAATTAATAATTAATAATTAATAATTAATAATTAATAATTAATAATTAATAATTAATAATTAATAATTAATAATTAATAATTAATAATTAATAATTAATAATTAATAATTAATAATTAATAATTAATAATTAATAATTAATAATTAATAATTAATAATTAATAATTAATAATTAATAATTAATAATTAATAATTAATAATTAATAATTAATAATTAATAATTAATAATTAATAGTTAATAATTAATAATTAATAATTAATAATTAGTAATTAATAATTAATAATTAATAATTAATAATTAATAATTAATAGTTAATAGTTAATAGTTAATAATTAATAATTAATAATTAATAATTAATAATTAATAATTAATAATTAATAATTAATAATTAATAATTAATAATTAATAATTAATAATTAATAATTAATAATTAATAATTAATAATTAATAATTAATAATTAATAATATTTACTATTTAACGTTTAATATTTAATATATGAAATTTAACATTTAATAATTAATATTTAATATATGAAATTTAATATTTAATAATTAACATTTAATATAGAACCTTTAATGTTTAATTATAACGTTTAATGTTTAATATATAGCATTTAATCTTAAACGTTTAATGTGTAACATCTAATATGAGTAACTATGTATTTGGTACATGAACTTGTTTAAATTTATGGTTTTTGTATATAAATTTTTAGTTGATTAGTGAAGGTATACAATTTTTTTTCCATCTAACATATTAGCTCTTATGTTTATTTTAGCTGTATAAGTGATGAAATCACCAAAAAAATTAATTAATAGAATAAGGATAAATTATGATTTTAGTATATGAACATTTATAAATTTATGATTTTGGTAGACAAATTTTTTTATTATATTCAATTTCTTCTGTTTTATTGTAACAGTTAAGTGATATCATATCACTCTATTTATTATTATTTTATTAATTAGATTTTTAACCATTTTTATTGCATTTTGTGAAGATTTTGACAAGCCATAAATTAGAAAAAAAATACTATTAATCTTCTTCTGGCACTCTTCATCCCTCCTTCTCCTATCTACCCCTGCTATACCTCCCCCTTCTCACCATGCCCCCTCCTGCTTTTGCACTTATTACCTCTATTTCATAATATTTTTTTAAACACAACTTACTTTTTTAGTTAACTTTAAAACATATTTTTTTAAGATTATTATGAGATATATTTTTTTCTCTCAAAGTGTTTTAAAAAAAAATTATTTGTGTACCTTGACTGGTAAAAAAAAAGTTTTTATATCAAAACCATAAATTTGAAAATCTTTATGTACCAAAAATATAGTTTACCCATAAAATAATAATAAATACACTTATACGTCACTACTTAATAGCTAAAATAGACAGAAGAGATAATTAAAATATTGTGGAAAAAATGTTTATATACCTTGACTATCAACAAAAAAGTTTATGAAATAAAATCATAAATTTTAAAAAGTTCATGTATTAAAACATAGCTTACCCGTTTAATATTAATCGATTGAAATTAATATTTAGTAAGATGTTCATTGGGTTAGGTGACCCGATGACCCAATCCAACCCAAAGTGATTGAGTTGGGTCTTTTTTTTAGATTGGGTGAAACTCAACCCAACCCGGTCAAACTCAATCCCCAACGGGTTGGGTGATGGGTTCACTGAGTTCAACTTAAGACTCAACCCAATAATAATATTATATTATTATTTTTTATTTTAAATTAAAAAAATATCTTTAATAGTTTAATTTATAACTCCGAGATGAGACTGTCACGCACTAATGCAAGTACTCTGCATTGCAAGGGCTCACCCTCACTCCAACTAACTAATGTTTATTGGTAGATAAAAAACTAATAATGAGCTCTTAGTCAATAATTTAAGCTATTCTGAGAACACTATACGATCCCATAATTTATTATTTATTTTATGTTACAACAATGATATATTTTATTCTTTTAAAAATATCTAAAAAAATATAAAAAAGGTTTTAAACATTCAATTTATTCTTTAAAAAAATATTTTTTAAAATGGTCACCCAATTAACCCAACTTAATTCAACTTGTTTAATGACGGGTTGGGTTGAGTTTGGTTTAATGAGAAAAAAAATAAAAACACAAACCAACCCAACCCGATGAATTATGATTAGGTTCGGTCTTAGGTTTGTCTAAGCTCGACTCAACACAACTCTGAACACCCCTACGATTTAGTGTTTAACGTTTAAGGTTTAATGTTTAATATTTAATACTTAAATGTTTAATACTTATATTATACTGTCGTAAAAAAAACAATATTATACTTAATATTTAATATTGGATTTGGATATTTTTTAATTTTTCATTTTTATTATTTATTTCCTAAAAGGTACTTAAAAATAATCATTTTTATTTCTTAAATATATTTAGTATCTATGCGTCAATTGGATTAAATTTGTTATGAAATTGAACTCATTTTCTTTAGACAATAATTTGATTATAATTATTTTTAATTAGTTTCTACTATTTTGTGACACTTGTTAATTTTACTAAGATGTCATATAACTATTGAAGATAGTTATATTTACTTTGATACATAGTAGTTTGAGCAATATGAATAACCACTTTTTAACGCATTCTTTTTTAAAATATTTTAACCGTTTTTTCATAAAGACAATTGAGTGTAGGTACTTTGTAATAAATAATAATGATATTTATAATATAAATATAAATTAAAGACATTATCATTGTTATAAATAATTTATCTATAATTAAAAATTAATAAAAACATGATAATAAATATAAAATTATTTTATAATGTTAATATGATATTAGTAACATTTTTATTTTTTTCAAATATAATATAAAGATTTCCTATAATATACTTTATTTTTTTTAAATAAACACATTTAGCATGTATGTTTAGAACCTTACAAGTAAAAATAAAGATATAGATGTAACAACCAAAGCTCATTTAGTTCCCATGTGTAATACTAATGCATGCCTAAGGCCTAATAAGCCTCCATTGTAACATTAATCATTATCTAAGATATATAAGGTTGAATTGTAATACAAATTAGAAATGTTATTTTTTTATAAGTCAAATATTAATTGTTTATATGTTAGTTTTATTTACATGTGCATATACCTCATTTCTCATCTTTATTTGAAATATTTCTTAAAATACCCTAAAAATACACCTCTTATTTGATAATCCTAAAATACAATAATTAATATATCTCCCTTCTCATTTTCTCTATACCTAATGCAAATATCAATACTTCCACACAAAATATCCTGGAAAGCATTTTCTAGAGCTATATTTGAAAATAAAAGTTTTGGAAAGTAATTTACATAATGTACATTTATAATTTCAAAATTATTTTTCAAAAAATCACCTTATTAGTAGTGTTCATCTTTCTTTCTTAACCCAAAAAAAGAAAAGAACAAAACACATCCACATGAAAACCTAATTGCAACACTTATGAATGACCATGATCTAATAACTTCCAAATGTAAACATTATTGTATGTCCGAGGCTTAACAAAAACTCAAGTGTATCACTAATCATAGTTATGGATGCATAAGGCTCAATTATAATAATAATCATCAATCATAGCTTAATAAGAACAAAGTGTAGCATTGATCATTGATCAAGGCCTATTTGGTGCAAAATGTAATGTTATTATATGACTATTGTAACCAAGGCATATTTATGATGAAGTGTTATATAAAATTATCCAACATGGAATAACTTATTATCAACAAAGGTATAATAAAGCCTAATTATAACATTAATTATTGATTATGCCCAATTAGACCAATGTGTAAGACTAATGATTGACCAACGAACAATAAGACCCAAGTGTATCACTAATTATGGTTATGGACACATAAAATTCAATTGCAACACTAATTATTAATCATGGCCCACTAACACTCAAGTGTAACATTGATTATTGGTCAAAACTCATTTGAGCCAAAGTTTAACACACAAGCTAGCATACTAAGGCCCAACAAGCCTCAAAGTGTATTACTAATGATTGTTGAGGACACAGTTATGTTGCAGTGTTATAAAAAATTATTGAATATCTGATAAGTTAAGATAACATTATTAGACTCCAAATGTATCACTAATGAAAGACAATAGCATAATAAAGCATAACTATAGCATTAATAATCGATTAGGGCTTAAATAAATAAATGTGCAAGGCTAATGATTAACCACAAACCAATAATACTCAAGTGAAAAATGTACTTGTCAAAGATGCAAGCTAAAATATACCCCATTAGGGAGATGTAATGATATCTTTAAAAGGAGATTCATGAACAATTACTCCTTGTTTTTTTTTTTTTTTTCATGACTTCAAATAGTTGTTACAGTTGTTTTGGTTAAGAAAATGATTTACCCATTAATATAATTTTTATATATTTTCCTTTTAATTCTAATATTAGTAATTACATTTTTTGTGACACAACAATTCTTAAAGGAAAAATGTAATTGACAAAAAATTAGTTATATACAATTAATTTGAATAAAAACCAAATATATATAAATTTAATGATTAAAATAACAATTGAAGTATAAAGTCACAAATTTATACATTCAACCGCTAAACAAAATAACTATAAGAGTTGTTTTTGAATTTGCCACTTAAATACTCAGCGACAATATATTCACAATTTCACAACTAACAAGCCAGTAGCTAATAGGTTTGTAAAGATGTTATTAGCGACTGATTAACTTATTTCTTATATAATTTGCCATCGAAAAGAAACAACATTATGTCGCCACTCTAATAGTTGCTAAACTAAATAATCTAGCAACTGATACTACGTTCAGTGGAAAAATCAATTAGCCACTAAGGTTTTAGATACTGATAGAGATTAGTCACTCAATGGGTCACCTAATGTTTTAGCCACTAATAATGTTGTTTTTGCCAATATAAATAAATTATTTGTAACAAAATATATTTGTGCCAAAATTGGATATTTTTTGTAGTGTTTATTTATTATTTCGTCTTTAGCCTATAAAAGATGACTCATACTAACTTTGAGCTTTGATTTCTTTGCAATGAAATCTAATGCTTATATGTGTTCGATAAAAGAGTTTAATAGTCTTATACAATAATTCTATACCATTTCAATAATAAAAAATAATATATCGTATGTTTGTTTTCTTTTGCAATAAAATGCTAGCTAAAGAAACTCTTTGTGAAACTTTCTTTCTGAAATTCTCTTCATAATTGCTTAGAATTTATTGAATGCATGTGCGGGAGAGATAGAAATTATTAGTGGTCTCGCACCACCACATCAGCTATGGTCCCAACCAACATGTGTCACATATAAATGATTAATAAATTTAATTAATATAATTTAGTGTTTTTATCATGTCTGTGTGGGGTTAGAGAAATAGAGTTACGTTTGTTGTTTTAGAAAGTAGATATTTGAGACTAGAGTTTAGACTCAAAAATTATGTAAAGATATTAAGAATAGACTGAGTTATGTGAGTTAGAATCTCCTCTCTAGTGCACAAAACATAATTCGTGTATTGTAAGCCTTACAAAGTGACCTAGATGACCTGATTAGATTTCTTATTCTTCATGAAATTGTAGCCATGAATTTTATATTTACAATAAGTTGGAATCACTTAAAAAAGGAAATATATAACTCAAGTTATGAATAAAATAGTAAGCAAAGGTCAAACTCTCAGATTTCAGTTTAATGGCTGCAAGGTTGTAACTTAAAAAATAGTGGATGATAAAATAAAGTTTGAACGTCAACATAAAAATTTTAGGTAATTGTATTGTCTTTATAATAAAATTTATAAACCCCTATATCATTATCATAACTACAAATATGGTATGTAGGCTACACAATTTAATAGAAGGGGTAATATAAGAATATATAGTTTGTGAATTGTGATGATTTGGATTGTTGTGGTACGAAATAATGTGATGTACCTTATAAATTATGTTGTGGTGAATGAATGTTTATAAGTTATTGAAGTTTAAGATAAGAATAAATAGTTTATGAATTGTGGTGATTTTAATTGTTGTGGTATGAAGTACTATGATATACCTTGTAAATTGTGTTGGCGATGACCGAATGAATATTTATAAGTTATTGAGGTACATCAATTGGGGATTTGTCCCACTATATGAAAGTGATATGAATTATTATTGGATGCATGATATGTTGATGATGATAGTTAGGGTGTGTTTGACGAGATGTCATCCGAACTGTGGTTAATGGTGTATTTTAATAACATAATTAAATATTGATATTGTGATTATGGTGTTGCATGATATGATGCATGAATATGGCATTCTAAGAAGCTTGTAAGAATCACCCATTGTATGATGCTCTATAGTAGGTCTTTTTAGGTTGTGTTGTATTGCACGGTTGTACCTGTGTGTTACTGACGTAGAAGATTTATGCTCTGATAGATATAACATCAGGACTTTGTGACTATATTAGGATGTTCAAATTATTTCCTTGTTTTAAAAATTTATTTCAATTATGTCTTAAGTTCTTTTCTTTCTTTTAAGTTTTCATTTATAAAGACTTATCATTTGATCAAAGATAAAGTTTTGTTGAAAGGACTTTTCTGAACCTTTTTACCTAGTTAAAATATTTTTATTTAATCATGTTATATTTATATACTTGGGATAGAAGAGTGTCACAAATTTTATAGTGTTGTATTACATGATCCTGACAATTTATTTTCTATTTATATAATGCTTACAACTTTAATTATAAGTTAACCCGGTTTAATGGATCTTTGTGAACTAGTAGCTTATATCCTTTTGACCATGTTCTTAACTCAATATGGAGATAAATTATTTTCTCTTTCATGACTTGTTTAGTAATAACCAATTCATGGTATCACAATGTGAATACTTTTACCGAGGTGTCAAATCTCGTTATTTAAATGAACAAATTTCTATATTATTTTGTAAATTGAATAATAAAGTATTTGTGACTAGAAAGGGTGTCACAAACCTCATCTCTAACTAACCTCATTGTTATAACTAATTACAATAAACCATAAAAAGGTACTACTCTAACAATCTAATAATTAATACACATTAATTATTGTTGTATTCAGGAATACAAACATATGAATTTATTTATATTAGAATATAAGCAGCACAAACCTATCAATCAAGCCTTTAATTAGATAAATGATTTATAACTATTAATTATATACGTAAATGAATTTAAGTTATACATAAAATATAAAAATAGAAAACCTCAATGCAAACATAATAATTATCTTTAGTCTATTCTGCTCATTAATTTGTGAACCATAGCACCCAAACAATACATCAACACAATCACAATCCAACAATATATTAATAGTTCAATAGACTAATACATATTCATTATTATTGTTAGCTTCTAAGGTATAAAAAGGAAAATCTCTCAATGTCAACATAATCATTATATCTAACCTATTTCATATGATAATTCATGATCCTATGAACCAACACATCAAATACAATGATAAATCATAAACCAAACAATGATAACCCAATCTCTAGCTAACTCAATCCTTATTACTAAGGACGAGTGACTACAAAAGTGCACTACTCCAACTGTCCAATAAATTATTACATACAACCATTACTAAGTTCAAGGACACTAATCTCTAAGGTATAAAAAAATACCTCAAAGCCATCAATAGAAAAATCAATACAAACCTTTGTTAGTTATATTCATGGACACCAAATTCAAAGGAGTTAGGAGAGCGAAAACATTCTTTTATTTAAATACAAAATGATATAATGATAATTGAACAACCAATATATTGACACAATCACATACAAAACATATTATCAACATTCCCTATAGATGTTCATAATCCTTCAATGACATACAAAAAACCTATTGAAGCTTAGGGATCGTTTTATTACCCATCTTCCCTACACATGCCACATGAAAGATCATTTCCCACCCCCGTTACCTCGAATAATGATATTGGATGTGAAGGGTGTGTCCTCAAGTTCCCAAATATTATGCTCCTTAATCTTTCTCAACAGTTCCCTCTATAATTTTCTCTCAAACCTTCAAGTCAAAAATGTGAAATTGAAGCAAAATAACCTAACCTTTATGAATTACTCTAGGTTAATGGTTGGATTGAGCTTTCTAACACTAGACTCAAACTTAACCTTCAGGCTACCTTGTTATTTCCACCCACATTTATTTTATTTATTTATTTTATAATTCTTAATTTATTTTAATAAACACAAATACTAAATTAATTTAGTATCTTAATATAAATTACACCTTTTATTAATATTTTATTTTTCTAAAAGAATGAGATGTTATGATGTCTATTAAGATACAATAAATTTTATGTATCTAAATGTAACGTCCCCTATTACAATAATACTCAAAGAATAATAATTAAGTAATTATTGAAAATAATAAAAAAATCAAACAATAAATAAAAATTTATTGTCCGTACAAAGTATCATTCTCAAATGTGGACATCTCAAAATTTAAATAACAACGTTCACAAAAAAAAAACTTCTAAATTATAATAACGTTTGTAAAAATGAAAATCTAAATTATGACTAAGTCTTCACACCTTCTTAACCTTCTCAACTTCCTCCTCTTTTGACTCTGGAAACAACACTTTTTAATGAGATGAAAATCTCAGTGAATAAAACAAGTTAAAAAAAGTTCGCAAATAGTGTTGTTCTTAGCTGGTGCGGAATCCGGAAAAACAACCATGGTACCCGCAAAAAGATGTTTTTAGCAACAAAATATAGTTTGTTTCAAATAATTAATTTCTAATATGAATGAATTAATAAACACAAAATAGAATGGTGTTTCATTAACACCCTCATGATGCACACAATCAATAGTGATACTCAAGATGACTCGCTCTCACTTTACGGTTCCAAAAACCAAGGTTTTTAATAGATTCTTCAAAGGAGTCTATGAGCTCATATTTCATACAATGACGTCCCATTGCCTTCCCCATGCTATTATGGAGATATCCAGAATCTCTTCTCCATCCCGGATGGAGGTATCTAAAACCTCTTCCTCGTATGAAGCAGAGGTATCTCATACATCCATCCTAGATGAATGTATCTCAAATTTCACCCCATTCCAAATGGAGATATCTCAAACAATTATTAAAATAATTTTCAAACATTAAACACATTAACAACAATTTTTAAAACCACATCATGGAGGGTTAAAAACAGACGTTTTACTCACCTCTTGAAGCGAAATCTCACCCACTGCTTCAATCCTTTTACTTCTATGTCCCTCTTTCTCAACCCTAGAATAATCAACTAATCTATGATATTTTGAGGTAACTAGTTAACCCTATGTATAGTAGTTTAGGGTTGGTTTTCCTCTCTTTAGGTTTTCTATAAAAGATTGATTTTACCCAATTTAAATCCAAAATTTTATCAAATCTTTAATTATTTTATCTTATTTTGATTTTAAGGGAATTTTATTTGAATCTTGTTATACAAATTGATATCAAATCTTTTATTTTGTTTTATCTTATTTCTATTTTAAAGGAAATATTATTGTAATCTTGTTTATTCAAAAATTCCTAACAGTTTAATCTTTTAATTGATTTTTTTTCTTAACAACTTAATCTATCTTCTCTTAACTGAATGCTTATTTGAATATTTGTATTTTAAATTTTGGGATGTTACACTAAACATAATAGTACAACTATAAATAAAAAAGTTTGTAAAGTATGTTATATCAACAAAAAAAAAAGTGCACAAGAGTATATGACCTTACAAATTTGATAAGTCTCGAGACATAATAAAATGTTATATACTCCCACTAATCCTTAATATACCAAACAAGATTAGGTTTATCATTACAGTCCACTAGTATTAAAAAAATTTAATGATAGTGAAATTATGACTTTATAATATAATACTATAAGTGAATTAAAATTCACTATTTTTTATCTAATGAGTACATTATTTTTGAGAGTCGTAGAATAATGAAGGATTAAAGAGATAAGTAGTTAAAAAAATCAAGAACGTGAAACTCAACAATATATGTGTAAGTATAAAGAACTCTTATAAAAGAGTTGCATAGCTAATGACATATTAGTTCTTAAAGAATATTGAACCTTAAAAGGATCATGTAAACAAAATAAACATGAGTGAGAAAAGGGGGTGAGAAAGGAAATCCCTTAAAATGTTAAAGTAGAATATGAGATCATTTGCAAGTTCTCAAGTATTCACTAAAACAATAAACTCAAGTGCTAATAATAAATAATATTCACACATGCTTGAGAATAAGATTAGGTTACATGTAAAGAAGAATATGAGATTTATACTTAACAAATATTAAAGATATAACAACAAATAGTTTCTAACTCTCATTACAATTTATAAAGGAATATATACCAAATTAAAGCATACATCTTTTTGCAAAATACAATTAAGAACTAGTATGAAGAAATTAATCTCTTCAAATTTGAGATTCTTATATTGTCCATACCAAAATTGCATACTAATATTGCACATTAATAGAGTATTATCACATAAGAAAATATTTTATAAGATGCTAACATAGAATCCTTATTATAGATCCCGCAATAGAATGATCATGAATAATTAACAAAGTGATCACCAATAGTATGTGATAAGAAAATAATTTTGTGAAGACAATTAAGTTTATTGTTTTCTCATGTATAATTCATTGGACATTTGAGGTCTAAATTTTATATCAAGATAATTTATTTTACAAGACTTTACTTTAAATTTTAATATATATATATATATATATATATATATATATATATATATATATATATATATATAATCCTCCCATTGATAAAGAAGAATAGTTGACATAATGATTTCAAGAAAACACCCAAAAGAATAAATAAAATTTAACTATTTCCTTGTCACACTGGAATTTTGTAAAGTAATAAGATACCGATAGAATAACTACATTACCCACATGATAGTAATATATTTCTAACAAATTTGTACAACAAAGAAAATGCAACAATTTTTTTAATATTAGATATATTTAAAGGAAAAATGCTCAATTAAAATTTATACAATCATACCCACATGATACTAATATAATTTTTTACATACTCAAATAGTTAAATGATTCCATATAAATACAGCCAAATCATGACAAAATTAGGGAATTGAACATTACAAGAATAGAGAGATGTTATGTAATTGTAAAATTTCAGTTAAAAGAGAATTCCTAAGCAAACAATAATGCACTATAACTTAATTATATCAATAAAATCCTAATACCAATGAGTATAAAAGATCATTAAGATAAGCAAAAAGAAATACATTGTACAACATCAAATTACACTAACAATGAATACCAATAGAGTATAATCATCACTAATTTAATCAAATAAAGAATCATATCACAAAATTCATATAAATGTATTCACAATTGGTGAAATTACAATTATGTAAATTAAAAGATAAATTATGCTTATTGTCCAATAAATTTGCATAATTTTAATTATATATATTATATGACCAACATACAAAATTTACATTACCCCTACAATAGATGAGTAATAATAACATAAATAAATAGAGAAAATTATCCACATAAAAGAATGATAATTTAAGATTATTCATAATTAACAAAATCAACTAAAATTCATTTTAAAATAATAATTCAATGTCAAATAGAGTACAATATAAATAAAAATTACAAATAGTATAAGAAATTATTATAAAAAAATTAGGTCCAAAGTTCGAGAGTACAATTCCCAAAATTTTTAAATTACATTTTAAATTAATTATAATAATACATACTATATTTATAAAATTGCAGGACTCTTAGACATGCATCGGTCTTTGTTTAAATAAATTTGCCTAATAATTTTATAACCAGACACCAAAATAGAAATTTTATTCCTAGATAATAAGTATAATTTCCCTTTAGATTTTTTATTTATATATAAAAATATTTTTATATTAAAATTGCTATTACAAATTAAATTAAAAATATTAACTTAAATTAATTGTCAATGGCTAATAAAATTATTTTTTAATAATTGTTAATAAACTCATTTTTATAAATTTAAAGTTTAATTTATGAACTCAATTATGTGATTAGTACACTAAATCTTTTCTGTTGCATCGAGCATTTGCTTGCTTCTTTAACTTTAATGTGTAGCCAAATATAAACTTCCGCATGGAGAACACAAACTTCTTTACTAATATCAATAAGTTCAATGTCAAAATTCACATACTTAAATTAATTACGAGATAAAATTTTAAAAAAAAATCAATAAAAAATGGATAAAATAGAAAAGGTTCCTCATGACAATAAATAAAGGTATAATGAACAATACTATAGAATAAAACTATCAGAATATAAAATAATTACAATTGAGCATTTCATTAGCACCTTTTTCTCAGAAGATGAGCCAAATACCCCTTCACAAAATATCTTTTTTCACAAGGCCTATTTTATTCTTGAATGGAGGGATTTTCTAATTCTATTTGGCTTATTTCTGCAGGGTTTCTATTCGTATAACAATATGTTTCTGCAGATGTTTCATTAAGTGACACTTGAGCTTCACAAGGAGTAAGTAGTTCCTTACCAAATATTTTAAGCCTTTGTGATTTGTTACATTGTTCGGAATTGTTTTCGTTGAGATGAAATGCTACTTTGGATGAACCAATCTCCATGTTAGTATTTGCATTTAAACCCGGATCAGGAATTTTGTATGGAATTGGATAGCTACCTCTTGTTCCCACGGAATTGAAATCAACAAATGATCTTTGATTTTGATGAAGTTCTGTTGAACTATCTCCGCCACAAATCAAAGGTTCCTCACTTGTCATATTGGAGTTTCCAATACCAAATTCCCAATACTCCATCTCTGGCTCAGTGGTATCATAAGCATAGGAGACATTTAGATCAAAGTTTATCCCCTTGGACTGCTTATTCATTTGGTTAGCATCAGCAAACTCAGGAACCTCTACATTTTGGATTTTGTTTAGAGACATTCCTGTTAAAACTTCTGCAACTTCCTTTTCCTCTAACGAAGTTTGCATAGATTCATCATTAGTAATTTCCAAAACTTGCATGTTATTTTCTGTACAGTCCTCAACCAAGTCTTCATCTAATTCCTGCAGGATTAAAAAGTTTATCATCTTCATGTTTTCTATGAGAAGTTAATAGCCTTTAGATTTTAGAAAATAAAATTATTATTGTCTTGCAAATTTGATAGGTAACAACTTTAGTTTCATAGTTATGATTCTTTTCTGACTCATAAATTAGCAATGATTGTATACTTTAAGTATGACTAATATTCTGTAGGAACATGCATAAATACTTGATAGTCCACTATCTAGTAAGAAGAATAAGACCAATCTATATAGTAGTTTAATATGCAACCATAATATTAAATATATAATTCAATAATTTAAAATTGTTCACATTATAAAATTTGAAGTAACTAAAATAGTACACAATTGATAAAACACAAAGATGTTGTTGAGTTTAGCTAATGAAATCTTAGGCAGGAACATTAGAATCAAATTGAAATTAAATAATATTAATAATAAAAATAAAACAAAAACATAGAAAAATTACGTCATTTATGGTCATTGAATAATTGTCGAAACACTTTGAAGAAAAATATTACCTGAATAACAACTCCTTTTCGTTTTCTGGAAACAACATTGTTTAAAGGAAATCTTTGTTCCCCAACAGAATCATTTTTGCTTCCTTGCCTTATAAGTGCATCTTCTGGTTGAAGGTATCTGTTTAAAGAAAGATTCAGTCTTTCTCCCCATCCTGTTTCACTTGTGACAAGTTGAGGATATCCTTTTTCATGACTTTTATCTCTAGATATTTCCTCCAGCAAGCGCATCTTTTTATGCTTCCCTTTATTAGGAAGCTTGGAAGTAAAAAAATCCACATTAGATACTACATTACCTTCGTAACCTGTTTAAACAAAAAATAAAATAAAAATAAAACTCTTATCCCAAGTTGGGAGTTTAGAATTATTAAAATAAAAGTATTATTATTCTTCATCTCACACAAAAATGTAATTATAAGTTACTAGCATGCATGGTTACAAGATCATTGAAATGAACATAATATAAAATAATAAATAAAATACTCTTAAAAAAACTAATGTTTCACAAGTTACCTGTAATTCTATCATTTTCATCAACTGCAATGTCACTATGTTGATCACTTTCATAGTCATCAACATCATTAGTTAGGTCAATAATTTTATTAACATTAGTTTCATTTACTTTTGAAGTACAATTATGGATGAATGTTTGTTCAATTATATTAGTAACTTCTCTATGAATACTTTCATCCATGGCGATGTTAGTTGTTTCTTCATCTAAACATGTAGTACAACTCCAAGATTGGAATCTTGGTACAACTAACGGAGGCATCGACTGTGTCTCTGACTCATTAATTGGGAATGGTGAACATTTTTTCAAGTCTTTTAAGCGCATTTCCGCTACATAACCTCTGCATTACCAATAAAGAAGTGTTAAGATTTTGAACCCACCAACAAAGTAATATTTTTTCAACAAACAAAAAAATTATGCACTACACTTTTGTAATTGCTTATAACCATTATTTAGAGAATTAACTTTTTGTTTTCTTAATCTATCACAAAATAAACATCCTTACCTATAATTCAATTATGCATAATTTTTATCCTTTTTGACTAATGATAATTGAATTTTCTATAATCATCCTATAACATGATTAACTATTAATTCATTGATTTTGAACTACAAAATGCTAGTGTTTGTAAATCTTTAATTTTAATTCTCCAATAATTAAAATACTGTAGTTTGTGTGTATAAATCAATTATATATAGCAAGAATAGGATAGAATAAACTAAATTGCTAAAATATCCACAAATCTCAAGAAATCAATAGCAAAATGTATATGTAATCTCATAAAAACTTCAGAATGGAGATAGAAAATTGGGACAAAAACATTCGTACAAGAAAAGAAAACATTACTATGCAGTGAAAAATCATAGAATGCTATAAAGGAAGAATAGTGGAAAGTTACATAATGTAAGAAAAATATTTTAAATAGTTAACTAACATTAGGCTGGTACAAACATATACTAGTGCAGTGTTAACATAGATACATTAAACATCAAACACTATCAAGTATTAGAGCAGGTTCTCTCGCCTAGTACAATGTTGTTCAGGGATGAACTATGCAGAAACTGGTGGACTTTTAATACCCTAAACACACTAAAATGTGAGGGATCTATAGATTATATACCAACAAGATGCATCTACTTTTTCAGTACCATATATCTTAAGAATTCTATTGTTAAGTATGTTTAACTTAGAACAATTATGAGATGGATGATCTTTTGGGATGCTTCCAAAAAGTATGCAAGTGAAGACAAAGTATGTTGAAAGGGCTTGCGTTGGTTTGTAGGCTTACTTATTGCTCTCTTAAGTAACCAAGAATCTTGCACATTATATTGCTTTGCCTTCACTCACACACTTGCTAGCAAAACTTCCTAGAGGGTTACCCATCTCATAATTTATCTAAGTCAAGCATGCTTCGGTGTGGAGTTCTTAAGAGATGCACTACAAAAAAAATAGATATATCTTGTTAGTATAGGTAGTAAATATTAACTCCTTTAACTCATCTTATACCTAAAATCAACTCGTACTTGACCATTGTCTAAATAGTTAATTAATAGATGTCTAACTAAGGTCAACCAAGTTAAGACTCCTATTAAAACTTTTAAAAAGCAAAAACCATTTGCTAAACACCTAAGGTTTGTTTGGAATAGTTGAAAAAATAGATTATTTTTATAATATCAATTACATGTGCAATTGATTATTGTCATAATCAATTATAATCAAAATAATTTATTTGGGTAAATTTTCTTATTAAAATAACTTTCAAAACAATTAATTTTGTGTGGATGCAAATAAAAAACAACTTTTATATAGTAAAAGAGTATAAGATCAACTAAAAAGGATAAATAGTCGTTGAAGGGGCAACTTTTCCAATTTTTTTCTTTTTTTCTCTTTATTCCCAACTACCCAAACATCTTCTTTATTTTTTTATTTTTTTTTATGAACCGCTGAGATGGTAACTAAAATAACTGAATGCAAAAGCTTTCCCAAACTTATACCTTAGAATGGAAGAGTATACAAGGAATCTTCTAGGGCTTTTGCATTTAAAAGGCTACCAACTGAACAGCTTAACACAAAAAACTCACTATCAATCAAGATATATAGCTTAATGAAAATGCTTCTTAGAATAGTAAAGAAATATATTCCAGTTCTAGTGGAACAATTTACATGAGGAAACAATAGGTAGGCAATTGCCTATGAAATGTAATTAAACACTTCCAAAGAAATAAAACAGAGATTTGCTATCAAATTAACTATCAAGTTCTACTATCATTCAGTATATACTACTCTCAAACTATTCCATTACATTAACCTTTTTGTCCAAATCTCGTACGTTTCCTAACTATTATAGTAACCATTTCTTACATCCTGTGTTGTGCATCAACATCAACAAAAAGTACTTAGTAAGAAAATAAAAGTTGGAAAATAATTAGATCAAGTTATATATTGTAAGAAAGTATAATTCAATTAACAAAGCCAAACTCGTAGTTATACAGGGGAAAAGGCTTACCGTATAGAGAAATGATTACATGGTGGGGTGTTATTCTTTTCAATATTATCCTTAGCTAATTTCTTCATTTTTATGTCCATAATGAACTTGAGGACAGTATGTAGGTACCACCTCAATTATTTTCTCCAACTATGCGTCTCTTCCTGCATAGTACAAAATACTAGAGATAACACACTGATTTTCAATTAATAGTCTGTATTTAAATTAAAAAGTAAATAAAGGGGTTTGAAAAAGCAAGTCAAGTTGCAATTTAGCATATAATAAGTACAAGAATTTTTGGAAATTTTAGCTACAAAAAATTTGCTAGCTATTTTAAATCTAATTAACTATGTATCAGTCACCATGGTTATCAAAATCGCGAGTTAACTCGTAAAATCGTACGAGTTTATGAGTTTACAAGTCTCAGACGAGTTAAATCGCAGTAAAATAAAAAAAGTAGTAAACTCGGAGTAAACTCGGTAAAATCGGAGTAAACTCGTAAAATCGAAGTAAACTCGGTAAAATCGGAGTAAACTTGTGAACAAACTTCTTAGGTGATATTTTTCTATGTTGACTATAATTTTAAGTGTTTTGAATATAATTTGTTCTTATGTCTAAAAAAGTTTTGAAATTTTAAGTATTTCTATTTTAATTTCTACTTATTTGGAGTAATTTAGATTTATTATGTGGATTTGAACTTATTATGTATTGAAAACTTTCAATTATTATATGATTTATAGTCATATTTTTAATGAAGTAAACTCTTACGATTTTACGAGTCGAGTTTACTACACTCTCACGAGTTTACGTAAACTCTCGATTTTAATAACCTTGTCAGTCGCCAATATAATTTTCCTTGTTAAAATTCAATATTGCTACAAATGAAACATACGTATAGAGTGACAATATATCAAGAATGTCCACTAATTGTGAATTATGGAAGCAAATAAAGCTTACATTTCCATTAAACTAATCAAGCCATACTCATGTTACTATCTCAAAATTGGATACATACACATAATGAAAAATGTTTATTAAACATTTCAGTTTTAAATTACACTGTTAAACTATTCATTATATCAATATAAGTAAAACTATGTTAGTCTTACAAATTACAAGCATATCCTAGGAGTAACAACTAGTTATATAACAAAAACACATCAATTCATGATGCCAAAAATTGAGCATTTAGTGTCATACACAATTTCGACTCTTACAAAAAAAATTGGATACATTAGGTAAGCTCATATCACATTGAAAGATTGAAAATAGGAAAAGAAAAATTCAACAAAAAAAAATTACTGTAAACCAAATACTAAAATGATACATGTTTTTCATTACTCGAACAATGAGCTACATATCCCAAACAAAATCATGTTGATGAACATCTATACACCATTTTAATTAAAATAGAACAAAAATGAAATCAAAACCCTAAGAAAACAAGAATAATTGAAAGTAAGATAGATGAATAACATAGAGGACCCCTTCTATGTTGGAAATAATTTTTAGATACCAGGTAAAAATATCTTAAGGTTATTTTATTTTATTTTATCTTTATTTCCTCATTTATATTTATTCTTTATTTCATTTTGTTGTCTGAATTCAATAATTATAAATTTATAAGTTAAGGATGTAATTGATATAAATAAAATATATAAAACTACTTTTGTTTCCTAGCGTTGTTTAAGTTGGTATAAGAACTCCTAGTTCTAGAAGCTTTGTTTTGCTTTCATGTAAATAGCAAAACAAGGGTGTGTTGCTATTATTCATCCCGCCACCACCATTGAGGTTAGTAGTAGGCCAAAAAGGTGCACCAACAGTTGTGTCTCCAAAGTCACTGCCACACATTACCACAATTTTTGTTGCTATGTCAATGCATGAAGCCCACACGTGCTCTACTAGAATGAGACCCACTCATCACACCACTATAGACAAGGTCATTAGAGCCTCCCAAGTTCATTCCAAGGGGCACTACAGTCCCAAGCAACCTCATTTTTTGTATATCTGAAAAAATGACATGCCCTCGTAGCTTTGACAAATTTGTGGTATCTTACAATGGATGATGTGAAACTTGTTCCTCTAGCCCCTAATGAACTTTCAAATGTGGTGGGTCCTTACCAGTATGATAGCTAAAATTACTTGCAGTAACCCAATATATTCGGAGGGTTCCTAAGGGATGATAACGATTGGACCACACACAGGGAGGAGGACCTCAACTAGGTGAACGCAAATTTGAAATCTAGGACAATGAAGATTCCTTAATTATGAACTAATATGACATTCCATGCTTCCTAAAGTAAGTAGGAACTATATGTTTCATTCCTCTTCCAAAGAGATATGGGATGACTTAAATTCTACTTTTTCTTTGAAAAAGGATTTTGCTACCTGCTATGATACCAAGAATAGGGTGTTTAATACAAAACATGGCTTTCTCTTAGTATCCGAATAAAAAAATTTCTTCATAGCGTAAATCATGAATATGATCAAATCAAGTACAAAACATGGCAAAGGACAAATTGCTGCCACTATCAAAAGTATTTTTCATTGTAAAGTGAGAAGAAACGCGGAGAGCTGAAATGGTTGAGGGAGGAAATCTCATGGAGAGGGCAACCAAGGAGACTATTACATATACTGCAAAAGGTTAGGACATATTAAGAATATACGCTACAAACTCCAAGGGAGACATAAAATCCTTGAACACCAAAGTAACAACAAATAGAACTCACAGATATAGGCACACCATACTACATTAGAACAAGAAGTGATGGATAGACCCACTGCTCCATCTCCTGCTCACATATAAGCTCGATCGCCTTAAAATATTGAGTAAGTCCTCTGGATCATGTACCTTGTCCATGAAAGGTAATAAGCCATGTGTCTCAAGAAACCTGGATTCTTAATTTAGGGCCAATAGACCACATATATCTCTTCCTAAAGTACTTCATCTCATATACCAAAACTATTGGAGAACAAATCATTATAGTTGCAAATGGTGATAGTGTATCCATCAATGGAGTTGGCAATATAGCATTATACTCTTTTATCTTAAAAATTGTTTTACAAGCTTAAAACAGGCCAATAGTCTCATCTTTATAGAATGAAAGAAAGTTGTTGAAGTCATCGCTTTAAGATCAAGGTCTAAGGAATATTGATGATCATGAATTGATTGGATGCGTTCCCGTGTAGTCTTAGACCCCTTGTATCGAGTGAACCCATTACCGGAGAGATGCATTTAATCCAGGTTTGGCCTATCTTAATCCAATCTCAAATTTATGTTAATTAAAATTAAGGTTAAAATGTGTCTTTATTGGTTACCATCGAATTAAAAAGGGTACAAATGTTATCACGAATAGATTCTTTGTATATTCGTTACCATGGATGTCACCTTTCATGAAAGGTAATCCTTTTTTTCTCAATCACAACTTTAGAAGGAGAGAACCCTTGAAGAAGAATCACTCTTCTTGTCACTACCTTCTCGTTTTCCTTCTTAGCCAGATGTGGAAGACTTACATGTTGAAACACAATTGAAATACTATAACCATCTAATAGTAACGATAAATAAGATAGGTTCTTTGATATAAAATATCAAAGGAGGGAACAACCCATTATGGCTCTACATCAAACAAAATCGTTTGACTTGAGGGTAAGGTTTCCCGATGATAATAATGAGGAGGTAAGTGATATTGAGAATTTACCAATTATAGTGAGAAAAGAAAATATGTTGTGTGTCAAATATCCTATTTTCAATTATCTCTGCACAACCTCTCTATTCAGCATCAATGTTTTATTGTTGCTATTGATGCCACACAAATTACCACCTCAGGCCAGGAAGTCATGCAAAGTGAACACTGGATGTAGGCTATGAAGAAGGAGAAAATGCATTAAAAAAACTTGACTTTGGAAATTGTTGATAAACCAAGTGGCAAAAAGGCAGTAAGGTGAAAATGGATATTTATAGTCAAACATAAGGTAGACAAAAGGGCAACATGGTTTGAAAGACTTACAATAGTCATGGTTTCCTTAGGATACAAGTAGAGTCAAGAACATCATACCTTATTAATAAAATATTCCCTTATGGGTAAACTCAATATACTTATTGTTTATATGGATGATATGATTGTTGTAAGAGATGATGATACCAAGAATATGACCTTGAAGGAAATATTGGCAACCTAATTTGAAATTGAAGGCTTGTGAAAGCTCAAGTATTTCCTTGGAATAGAGGTTGCTTACTCCAAGAAAGGAATTTTTATACCACAAAAAATATGTGATTGATTTTCTCAAGAAAATTGGAAAATGTGATGCAAAACCTCAAGGGTACATATTAAACAGAATCATAAAGTGGAAGTGAAGAAAACTCTCAAATAGAAAAAATCGGCTTTCTCTGTGTTGTTCAAGTTCCTCAAACAAGGATTTAATTTTCAATGACATCTTGAATAAATTACAAAAGTAGAGAAAACAAGCACTAACCTATAAAATAACTCTCAAACACTAGTTTCCTAGCTCAATGAGATCAATTTGAGTTCAAAAGAGAAAAAACCATCCTGAGAAATTAATTTTTATTTATTTACTTTTTATTTACTTTTTCTAATAAAATATCATTGTGTTTTGTACATTTCTTATGTCATAGCAAAATATTCTACTATCTCATGTTCACATAATATTAACAAAAGTTTAAAATATTAAGAGGAAAAATCAGTAAGAGAAACATTGAACCAATGGTTTTCAATCTCATGACATTATGGGTTGTGATTTATATGGATTGACTAGCCTAAAATAAAAAAAATTATACAAATTGAATAACCAAAGCTATAGAACATAATTTCAACGAAGAAAAATGTTTAAAAATTTCAATTTTGTATATTTAGTTTTGTTGGCAATAATATAAAAAGGCAAAAACTATCAATAATACGTAAAATTCTAAGTGACTACATCGTGGGGTGGTTACATCGTTGACCACAACCTTGTTTTCAAAATTTAAGATAAAGTTAAATCTATCTCTAGTTAAAGTGAGTTTTACAATCAAAGTCAATATAAGTTAAATGTTTAATTGCCATGCTTACCATCTATGAGTTTTAACTAACAAAACTATGAATATTCAATTTTAGGATAAAGGGTCCAAATTTGTCCATCAAATTTGGATGACCCTTTCATGATTTTGTAGGAATGTACAAAGTAACAATCAAATACTAGTTTCTTAGCTCAATTAGATCAATTTGTTCTTTGCAGCCAAAGTCAACATAAGTTTAGGATTAGGGTTTAAGGTTAATGTACAAATTCAGCAAACTAATTCCTATTCTCAAGTAATCGAACATATTTTTATACAAACAAATGATCTTTAGTTAAAAGAAGTTTTTATCGATAGATACCGATCAATTTTTGAAATAATGTTTTAAAGATGAGAAGGATCATGATATATTTAGATCGAATCAACTTCTTTATTTTGATATAATCAAATTGAGTAGGAATTTTTAACAAAATAACTAATAGAATTAAGATTACCTATGTCTTCAAGATCCTTTGAATGTCAAAATACCAATGGCATAAACTTATTGTCTTCTTATGTTTGACTTATGCGACAGCTGCGCTCTAAAGTGTAGAAACAGTTAAATAACAGTCTTCTTTAGGGTTTGAAAAAAAAACAAACAAAAGTGTTTATATAAGCCTAGTCCTTATAATTTACCCTATGATGGGCTTTCCACATTAGGCCCATATAAAATCCATTGGGCTTATGATTCAACAAAGATGAATAATGCCTATGTTTAAATTAAAATGTTTTTAGATGCGAAAAGTATGATTAACTTTAATTCTTGTTATTAATTTTGGTTTGGTTTTCATGCTCATAAAATTGGTTTCTATAAAAAGTAATTATATTAATGAAATGACATGAATCTAGATACTTCATGTTAGTTGTAGCACCTATATTAATGCTTTACTAGCATAGGACTAAAAGTTATCGAAAATAACTGTAACAAAAAATAAAATGTAAGCATTTATATAGAAATTTTGTTGATATGCTTGGAAGATAATCCATATCTTTCTTAAAATTTCTTTTTTATATTAAAAAATTTTAAAATTATTTAAATATCACTTTAACAACCAAATTACACAAACTTAAAAACATTAGGGACTATTTTATCTAAAATTTTCTTTCAAAGACTTAACTGTTAGGAATTATAGCTTTCAAGGAATAAAATAGTATTCACACCATTTTTCTATTTTATCTTTTAAATCTATCATGAAGGATTCATTGGTTATATCAGAACAAATTCGAATGGATTTCTATTCATCTTGCAAAACCTTTTAGAGTTATTGTTCAAAGTGAGTTGATTTTTATCAACACCCAATTTAGGAAAAGGAATTAATTTTTTTTAATAATTATGGCAAAATGATTTGTTAGACAATATAAAATAGAAATACCATATTTCAATGTAATTGAATGTTGGAGATTAGTTGTTTGACAAATCACCTAGCCTTACAAATCATTAAAAGGAAACAAATTGAATTGAGAATTCGTGTGTGTGATTGTGTGTTTTTGTGATCGTTAACACGTGTATGGATGCTTCACACTAAATGTAGGATGGTATTTTACAAAACCTTATTCTAAAGATTAGAATTTGCATAATTGCATATAAAACTTCTCATAAACATATATGTCACAAAAATCAACAGTTGATACTTCCAAGAACAAAAATCAACAATTGATACTTCCAAGAAAAATAAGCAAATAACCATTTACTTGACTGAGTAATTAACACATGGTAATGTAACAAAAATAGGTTTAAAAGGATAATTAAATATTAATTGAAGTAAAAAAGTTTTGAATTAAAATACGAAATAAAAGATAAGATACGCTTGCGGTAAGGAGTTTTGTAGATCGAAGAAAAACATCTACGATTGGATTGTTTGAGAAACTCTTACCAAGTTTGCACAACATGCACCAGGAAGCTTTCAGTGTGAAAAGATAAGTAGTTATTTGGAAACCTTAGTATGGAAAAATTGAACATTAAAACCCATTTCTTTGCTAAGCCAGTAGCATGTAGAAACTATGTTATTGTCCTCATTTTCATTGATATTTTTTTTAATTTCTTTTATTTTTATGAAGTTTTTTATAATGTATAAATAATTAATTTAATTTACGTTACATATTGTTTAATTTGACTATGTAGGAAAAAGACTTAAATATATTTTAATTGGATCCTTAATATATTAATATATTTTGTGTTAAGTACTTAATAAATTTTAACTTTGTGATCTGTCTCTAAGAAGTTTTTTATTTTGTTTTGGTTTTACAAGAAGGCTATCTGAATTACATTTTCAAATATTTTAAAGCAATATTAAGCATTATTTAAAATATTTTAAAGGATAAAAAGCAAAATATGAGTGGTCTAAAATATATTTAAGTCTAGAATACATATATATATATATATATATATATATATTTATATTATTAAGTATATTATTTCTGATGAAAAAAATTATAACTAGAAGATAATATAAAATGACTAATGTTGTTCTAGATAATATATAAAATTTATAATTATTGCTCATTTAAGATATATTAAATTTTTGGTAATATTAATTAAAATAATATCAAGATAATGTTTTTAGAATGAAATAGTACACATTTAGGAGAAAAAATATAAAAAAAAAAAAAAAATCAAAACAGATCAGAGCTAGAAGGTCCAAACTCTAATTAATTAATAGTACATATCATTTAAAGCAATTATGAGTGTACCTGCTACCTGGCCTTTGAAATGTCCAATAAAATGGACTAGACTCATTACTAGAAAAAATTAAATTAGTAACAGAGTTTTGTGATCGTAGTTTGTAATAAAGTTAGGTTTGCGAGGAATCTCTAAAATATGTGATGGAATTGAGAAATATTTTTCTTACCTAAACATTGGTTACAAACATCGCCACTAAATTCAAAAATGAGTTTTATTGTAAGAAAATTGTGCCAAAGTTGGTCTCACAGTTAGTGACATCGCAAAATTAACATAAAAAATTTAGTAAGACTTTTTTCTGAAGTAGTTGTTTTAATCATAAATAATCCATCCCAAAGTCTATCACAAGATTTTAAATTATTTTGTAATAATTACTATTGTGGATAAATTTTTCTTTAAATATTTTTTTCCACACATTTTATGATATTTTCAGTTTAAAAAAATTATCCCTTAAAATTGTATAAAAATTATTAATTACTTTAATAATTTACCTTTCTTAAAAAATTAATAAATATTAATTAAGTATATATTATAGTTAATTTTTAATATTTAAATTTAATATATATGTGTGGGCAAGTGTGATTATAAAGGACATATCTAGTGAGAAAATCAATGTTATATAAAAGTTAGATGAACAAATCTCAGCCGTTGAAATAAAAATTAATGGTTGAGACCAACCATTCATTCTCTCTCTTCAAACATTTATTATTTTTCACTCTTTTTCTATCTCCTCTCACAATGTTGAGATTTTTCAAATATTCTTCTTTCTTATATTTGACTCAGATTTGCCTTTTTTACTCTCATATAACTTTAGTTTTCTCACTAAATATGTCTATATATATATATAGGGACATATCACATGAGAATGGTGTTCTTATGAGAGAATTGTAAGAATATTATGTAGTCATTCAAATTTAAATAAAGGGTCTAGATTAAACAATCTACTTAAAGATATCCTCCACCGTATCAGCCCACCAATAAGTAATATTCTTTTTCCACCACCACCGTCGTCTCCACCACTACCACTGTCTTCACCGCTACCATCATTGCTGCCATTGCCACCACCACCGCTACTGTCACTATCACTGCCACTACTACCATTGCTACCACTATCGTTGCCACTACCATCACCATTCACATTAGATAACATAAAAAAAGTTACGATTAAATACTTTAAAAAATTATTTAGATAATACTTTAATGATACAAAACAAAATAAAAAACTTTATTAGGGACTGAGGACAAAGCCAACTTTATTGGTGGTTCAACACAAAATTCGCTAGTATACTAGAGATATGAACATATTTAAACCTTTTAAATTTTTATATTTAAGTAACTAGTAAACTAAAATCAAACTAGTTGATTCACTAATTTACGACAGATTTGATCATCTTTAAACCTTTTAAATTTTTATATTTAAGTAACTAGTAAAATAAAACTAATCAAACAAATTGATTGAAGTAGTGATTCAATAAATCTTGTTTAGATGATGATTATTTTTATAAATAAATATTAATTTTTAGTGTGTTCTTTTTTGTTAGTGAAGGGATCCGAACATTTTCCTCTCACCTCTTCACTTTACTACTAGATCAATTTCAACTTTAAAGGATGACTCAATATTCGTATAGAGTTTAATATCTACCATATATAACTATCAAATAAACTAATGTGGCACGATTCAAAAATCTCATAGACCATCTTTTTCTAATTTAACTCGTTGCCTTATCAAAGAAACTACTAAAGTAGATTTCTAACACTTCTAACAATAATCAATAAGTGAATCTTTTATTGTTATATTATAAACTTTAATGGAAACTAATTAATAACTTAAAAAATATCATCTATAAATTTTAATGGAAACTGATTAATAACTTAAAAATCTCATCTATTTTGTTAATATGAATTCTTATTTAAATTTTTAGTTTAAAGATATTTTATCTCAAATTTCTCATCATTTTATAGTTTTATTGTTATATTTTAAATTATAATGAAAAATAATTAATACCTTAAAAATTTTCTTCTATTTTATAAATCTTAATTATTATTTAAATTTTTTAGTTTTTTTCTCAAATTTCTCATGCATTTTATATGGATTTCAAATTAATTATATAATTGTCCATTAAAGAAAAGTAACAACTCATCATATCATCTATATGAATCTTCAAAAAATTAATTTTTATTTTAATATTTTGTGTGTATATATATATATATATATATATATTCTATTATAGAAAGATAATATATTATAATATATAGAGAGATAAAAAATATTTACATTATGTTATTTAATTTATAGTAAAAGATATTATCTTGAAATGAAAAATGTTTTAGGAATTTTTACAATTTCTTAAAATGAAAATTTTGAGTTGAGTTTTGTTGATAAAATTAAATAATTTTTTTATTTTTAAATGAATGAAAATTTTAAACTCGTTATAGTAATACTGATCATTATTAATTATTTATATATTAATAGTGTTATTATTTTTTTGTTGAAAATGCAGTGGATGGCTATTTCAACTACTATCCTTGCCAATTGGCATGGTTGTTAGGCATGGAAACCGGCATTTAACATTCTATTTTGATTAATCTTTTATAAATGTATATGACTTATGAGGAAATAAGTTGTACTCTTTATATTTATATTTCTTAATTTATTATATTTAATATGTGAATAGTAGCAATTAATCTTTGAGTTTAGATTTTGGGCTTGTTTATAATAAAAAAAAAATTTAAATGGGAGTGCACCTAGCAAAAATTAGAATCAATAACACCACCCCCTTGGTCTTTTTAAATTAGTTGTGAAACCTTTTTTCTTCTCCTATGTCATTTTCTTCCATCTTCGCAAACCCTCCTTCTATATAATTCCTAGCACAACCATGAGCTCGATCTGTAAAACCTAAGTAAGATATGGTTTTTCCTCCATTTCCCTTCTTATTGAGCTTGGATTCTAATAGGTAAATACTTCTTCTACTTCATTGGACTAAGTTGTTATTCTCATTTATTTTGAGTTTGGTGTTTGTCAAAGTCATAGGGGTACATTGTTGATGTCCCTCCAAAATTGATTGTTTTGTTGTGAGGATGTTGAAAAGTGTTGGTTCAGTTTTGTGGAAGATGTGTCTCGTTAGTATCTTGTAATCTGGAAACGGGGTCACTTTCTTCATCTTCTTACTCCAAAAATTTCATGGGATTTCTCCTAATACAGAGAATACCATGCATAAATTTTGTTAAAATTATTAATTTAGCTTTTCTACAAGTTCAAAACCTGATATCATTGGCGGCAATGACAAGTTTCACAAATTCTCTGGATAACCTCCATTATTTTGTTTATAACTTTTTGTCTAATTGTTGGACTTTGTTAAAACTTGTCCCTATAGAAACTAGACACAAAATGAAACAACATTTATTTTGGAAGTATTGTGAGATAACATAAAATTAGGTTCATCCGCAACATGCAATGTTTGATTCACGTTGGTGAAGTTAATCCAGGCAAGGTTTTCAACCCCAAAATACTTTTTTTAAATAGATTTTTATTATGGAAACTAGATAAAATAAGTTTAAAAAGCAATCCATAACAAACACTAATTTAACTAAGTGGTTGTTTTTATAGGACATGAGTTTTGTTAGATTCAAAACTTTAGGTCTTGGTAAACATTTTACTAGGAGAAACTTAGATCTAATTTTTAGACAAATTTTACCTTTCAAGAAATATAATTGTATTAGCATTTTGAAAAAAAAAATCAAGATTAAATTAAATTTGGGAAGTCTTAGAAAAGTTGATATCTTTGAAAGTTGCTTAATGTGAAGAACAAACTACCCTATCAAATTCTACAAATTTGTATGATACGTACTTTTTGGAAAATAGATTTCAAAATCTTTATTTCTATGTAAAAAGTTTACATATAAATCTTTTTAAAAAAAATTAATTTTGATTTTATTTTGAGTCTGCATTATTGTACTGTTGTGGTGAATGAAAATTTGTGCTTCTTTCTTGGATGGAGCATGAGGGTAAGGTAACTCAGTGGGAACAACATGGAATAATATCTCTTCTTCTTCTCCTCCCAAGCCAGCTGGTGCATAAGCCTACCCTCTTTGTCCTTCACTTTATCCTCCTTAGCTCATTCACTCTTTTTCCCCTTTTTATCTACTTTCATCTCAATTTCCATCTCTTCTTCACTTTTTTTCTTTTTCACTCTCATTTTTACTCAAAACCTTCTTAATAAATTTTTCACTCTCATTTTTCTCTCTTTCAACTTCCTCAAAACTCCTTCTCTCCTCCAACTTCTTCTCACTTCTTGTAGTGATAACTTTTCACAACTCTTTTGTATTTGTCTGAGTTTGAGTAGAGAGAGAGCCACTCTTGAACTTAGCAAGTTGGTTAGGTATTTGCTCCATTTTGAGTTTCTAGATTTTTTATGGAGGCATCTGTCTGTTGAACCAATTTATGATTCTAAGCTAGAAGAACATTACACCTTTCTTCTGAGATGGGGCTCTTACTGGACCTCTAATCAATAATAATCATATTCTCAATTATTCCTACAACATGCTCAAGAGTCTTGTTAAAAAGAGAGCATTCAACTGAAGCATTCAACAAAAGTTTTGTCTAAGGCCCTAATCGAGATAAGAAAATGGTGAGTTAGGTTCCTTAATTAAACCCATGAGCTAGACACTTCCTGAGCAGTGATTTGTACCTATCTCGAGCAATATGAAGTTATTCATCAACTCCTTGCCTTAAGCTGGATGTATCCATATTCTTTTGATATATTCACCTTGGCTAGAGGAAAGAACTTGGTGATGAATTTTTCCACTAACTTTTCCCATGACATTTAAGCATTGTAAACCACTCTTTAGCTTTCCTTGCTAGAGAAAAGGGAAATAGGCTCAACCAAATGACATCATCATTCACATGTTGGATTCTCATAGTGTTATAATTATCCAGGAAGGTATTGAGATGTGTGTAATGATCTTCATGAGACAGATAATTGGTTGTTTTGGACCAAATTAATCAAAGCAGACTTCACTTTCAAGATTTCTTGTTTTGGTAACAAGCCTTTTTATACTATTGAACTGTCGAGGACCATTGTAAGTGGTATAGTTTTATAGGTTGCGGGTATTTTGATGAACTTCTTCTCTTTCTACCATGATTTCTTCCATAGGATCTAACAGAGGGGATTCTGGAATATGTGTCTCTGTACCAACTTGTTTCTTAAAAAGTTTCTTTCTTCTTGTTGAGTTGTTGTTCCTCTTGGTTGTCTTTTTAATCTCTGGGTCAAATATTATCTTATAAGCTTGGATTCTGCCGTGCATAAACAAGAGAAAGGAAGCTAGAGTAGTTGGTTAGCATAAGTCAAAAGAACGGTTGAGTAATTTAAAAAATAAATAAAAGAATAGATGAATATTGACAACCAAAAACTACTAAAATTCCTAAGTATCAAGTGCAAGTCCCCAGCAGTGGCACAAAAAACTTGATGATCAGTTTTCTATAATACTATTGGCAAGTGTACTAATCGTATGTAGTATTTGGTAAATATCGAATCGATCCCATAGGTGCTTGGATGATACCATAGGAATCTTAACAATATTTTCTTGTAATGAACGAAAAAAATAGTTTTTTTACTAACAACTAAATAAAAAAGATTAAAGGAAAGCATAAAAGAGTAAAGTAAAGGGTTATAAATAATAGAAGCTCAGTGCAATTTTGATTTCACTATATCATCACTTTAATGCATAAATGAACTAAATATCATCGTGTACCACTCACGTGCCCATCATCTACGAAAATACCCTTAACTTTAATCTTTTGCAAGTAACAGACTAAGCAATTTATAATCTCTTGCATAACTTAAAGTCAAATAACTAGTCTTAAGAAAAGGAGTTTAAGATGGTCAATGGGTTTTAGTCTCTCTCAAGCAATAAACCCCATTGGAACGTTTATCATTTCACAAAACAAAATCCTCTTTCGAGCTCATTCAACAAGTAAAATCTACAAAATATAAAGAAATACAACACAAGGTAAAAAAGAACACTAGCAATTAGTAATAAACTTTGATTAATAGAACAAAATATATAAGAGAGTTCATGTATAGTTACATTAAAAAATGGATGTAAAAGTGGTGAAGGAACTGAGGAAAACGAGCTTGGAGTGAACCCTAAGTCAGTTGTGTGTCTATCTCCCCCTCTCCAACAAAAGACGCATTTTAAAAAGAAAAAACCATTAAATCCCAATCCGAGCATTGGGCCTTAAGAGTGTAAAAAATGCATCCTCTCAAGTTGTTAGTGTTGGGGCACTCACATGCTGGGCACTAGGCGTTGAAAGTGAAAAAATAGATGGCTCTCTGACTGGGCACCTGGGCGCTGCTATAACACAAATTAGGCTTAAATCCTCTAGCACTTCTTCAGTCTTTCTCAAAACCTATCTCAAAAAATAAAAAACAAGAAAATAAAAGAAAACATGCACAAAGGTAAACCTAAGACTAACTTCCTAAGTAAATTTATTTTTAAGTGAAAATGGAGGAAAACAACACCTTAAATGAGAAGAAATTAGGATAACTATTATATTTTATCTATGTAATAAGAATAGGTAATTTAGCTAATTATCAGTTCTTAAGTGCTGCATGAAATTAATTGTATGCTTTTGTTTGTGAGTTAGTTGGCAACTTATACCCGCTTGTTCCCTTTTTATTGAATGACAAAAATGGAGTGCAAACCTCGGACACTGAAGTTTCTTGGGCATGTGAATGTTTGCTTGATACGGTTAATTCTTTAACTATAATGTGAAATTGTAAGTGTGCTCTAACTTTTCTCTGATGCCATCACAAACACTCAAGTGCAAGTATTTATGATATTTAGAACGGTATTCTAACATGACTTATAATTTGTATATAAAAGATTAATTTAATATTAATGGAGTTACTTATGCTATGAGCTATCAATTTCAAACAATAATTTTAGTAATTAAATAATTGAATATTTTATTTGTGTTTTATATATAGAATGTAATTCAATTCCTTTCTTCAAATAACAAAATAGTAAGTATAAATAGATAAAAGACTTGAGAGGATTAAGTGTGCATAAAACTTAATGAAATTATTAAGCAATAAGTTTGATTATGTATTTTTTATTGCTCATGTTGATGACGTAGATTATGGTGACACTATTATGTGACACCCTTCTATCGCAAAACTCTTTATTCTTTAATTACAAAATAATATAGAAATTTGTTCATTTAAATACTACACTTGACACTTAGGTAAAAGGATTCACATAGCTCAATATACACTTATTTTCCAAAAATATGATATGACAAAATATAGACATATAAGTAAACACGTTAGGTTTTAAAAATTTTCTTTACAAGATTCTCAATTAATAAAACTCATAATAAAACTTTAAATAATTCATATACATTAAAGAAAACTATTAATTAATCCTTTCTATTCCAATGTCACACCTAATCAGAGCAATCCAACAGACAGTGATAAAGAAAAGTCGAAGCTTCGTCACCCATCATATCATCAAGATCTTATTCACCTGAAAGTGACATTCAACCCAAACAAAATGCAACAACAAGCAACAAAAGGGGTGAAAATATGTCTCACACATGTTAAGGCACATATAAATAGGATAAACAGTTAACTAAAGTACAACAAATAAACATATAAATTTATTTAACACTCATGACAAAGATTATACATCTAAACACATAAATCCGTTCATGCTAATGATGGTCATGCAATAATGCATGCTTATGCATGCTCTCTTGGGCGCACATCCAAAGTGGTCATCTTCTATGCCAGTAAAAAGTAAGTACAACCATTTCACCATAGGTCTACAAAGTGGATCCTCTTCTATTCTAGTAACATATAGGTACGACTATATAATGCAAAACAACAAAAGAAGATCTAGTCCACAACACCACACAATGGGAATCCTTACAAAAGTTCTTTGACTGTCATACTCATGCATGCCTTCTCAGGTACATGCTTGAAACGGTCTTTTTTTACGCTAGTAACACCTTGATACAACCCTGCAATGAAAAACAACCCAAGAAGACTTGATCTAGAACACCACACAATGAATATTCATTACAAAACTTATTTGACTATCATACTCTTGCGCCATGTCATCTACAAAATAAATCATAATGTCAATATTTAATAATGTCATCATATTCCACCCCAACCACAATTGGGATGAAATCTTGTCAAACACCCCGTGACTATCATCATCAACATAAATCATATCAACATCTAGTCATATCATCACATTCCACCCCCAACTACAGCTAGGATGGCACCCCGTTAGGCACACCCTGACTGTCATCATCAACGTAGTATATGTCCAATTAAAATCAAAATCAATATCATAGAGTGAGGCAAATCCCCAATTCATGCACTTCAAATAACTCTCAAACATTCAAGCATTCACCATATTCACAAGTATAAGATACATCATAACAATCTAATAACATCATCACAATTAGCCCGAACCACAACTAGAATGACACCTTGTCAGACACACCTTGATCATCATCAACAGATTAATTACTGAAAGCACATATTCTTATTCATAACATTGAATAAATTCACTTTCTCACATGCACACATAGAATTATTACATTCAGAGTTCACCACAACATTTCCCAAGTTTTGAAGATTCCCTTACTCATTTTCTACTAAGCCTTTATGACTTTGTAAAGTGTAAATGTGACATCTAGAGCTTTATTAATCCTAACACAATACTTATTTAGTTTGAAATCTAGAATATTTATCTACAACTCTTATGTTGATCTTAAGAGTTAAAACAAATGTTTACTATGTCAAAACATGGAGAAAACCTGAATTCATTGCTTAATTCTGGCAGCTCGACCTTTAGTAACTAATATGATCATAACTTGAGTTAAAAAATTGTTTTGGAGTGAAACCAAAGATATTATTTAAATAACATCTAGGGTTAAAATTGACAACTATGTCATATTTTATCGTTTTCCTATCGATTTTCTCGACGAAAGATTATAAAAGTTGTTAGTAAAATAGGCTTAATTATGGACATTTGATTTTTAGTCACTACTCTAATTATAACTTGAGTTGTTAGTATCATTTTGGGGTGAAACCAATAGCATTAGTTAGATAACATCTAGGGCTACAACCTTCATGCATACCACATTCTCAAATTTCATCATTTTCTTAATGGTTTTCTCGTCGAAAGATTATAAATATTTTAGTAAAATATGCAGTATGTTTTTTTCATGATCTGTCTTTTCTAAGGTTTGTTTCATCCTTCAAAGCACTCTCTAAATCATGTATTTGAAATCAAATTATTCTTAAGTGATACTTAACATAAAACAAATGTAAAATAATGATAAAGCAAATAAACCTCATCTCTAACCAACCTCATTGTTATAACTAATCACAATAAACCCCAAAAAGGTACTACTCTAACAATCCAATAATTAATACACACATTACTTTTGTATTTAGGGAGACAAACCTATGAATTTATTTATATTAGAATATAAGAAATACAAGCCTCTCGTTATGAATGATTCATATTAGTCAAGCCATTAATTTGATTAATGATTTATAATTATTACTTATATATGTAAATGAATTTAAGTCATATGTAAAATATAAAAATGAAAACCTCAATGCCAACATAATAATTATTTTTAGTCTATTTTACTTGGTAATTCATGATCCCTAACAATCCAACAATATATCAACATAATCAACAATCCAACAATATATTAACAGTTCAATAGACTAATACATACACTCATCACTGTTGTTACCTTCTAGGATATAAAAAGGAAAAATCTCTCAATGCCAACATAATCATTGTTTTTAGTTTATTTCATATGATAATTCATGATACTATGAACCAACACATCAAATACAATGGTAAAATAACACACCAAACAATGATAAATCAAAGATCCCATCTCAAGCTGACTCAATCGTCATAACTAATCACAAGGGACTACAAAAGGGCACTACTCCAACAATCCAATAAATTAATACATACAACCGTTACTTTGTTCAGGCACACTAATCTCTTGGGTATAAAAAAATACATCAAACCACCAAACCAAAAAAATTAATACAGACATTCGTTAGATATATTCATGGACACCAAATACAGATGAATTACAAGAACCAAAACATTTTTTTATTTAAATACAAAATGATATAATGATAATTAACTTTACCAAACAATGTATTCGCATAATCACGTACAAAACATATTGTCAACACTCCCTATGAGTGTTCATGACCCTTCAATGGCATATAAAAAACCTATTAAAACTTAAAGATTGCTTCACTACCCATCTTTCCTATATATGCCACATGAGAGATAATTTCATACCCTTTATCTTAAATGATGATTTTGGATGCGAAGGATGTCTCCTCAAGATCCCAAATATTGTGCTATTTAGTCTTCCCTGACACAGTTCCCATTACAATCTTCTCTCAAACTTGTAGAGTAAAAAATGTGATACTGAAGCATAATGACCTAACCCCTCTGAATTACACTAGATTAATAGTTTGATTGAATTTTCTAACACTAGACCCAAATTTAATCTTCAAGCTATTTTACTATTTACACTTACAACTAGTATGAAGAAATTAATCTCTTCAAGTTTGAAATTCATATATTGTCCTTACGAGAATTGCATACTAATATTGCACGTTAATAGTGTTATCACATAAGAAAATGTTTTATAAGATGCTAACACAAAATCATTAATATAAATCCCACAATACAATTATCACGACTATTAACAAAGTGATCACAAATAGTATGTGATAACAAAATAATTTTATCAAGATAATTAAATTTATTGCTTGCTCATGTATAATTAATTGGGCATTTGAGGTCTAAATTTTATATTAAGACAATTCATTTTACAAAACTTTACATATATATATATATATATATATATATATATATATATAAAATCCTGCCAATTGGTAAAGAAAAAATAGTTGACATAATGATTTCAAGAAAATACCCAAATGGATAAATAAAATTTAACTATTTATTTATCACATTAGAATTATGTAAAGTAATGTAATATGATAGGATAACTACATTACCGACATGATAGTAATATATTTCTAACAAATTTGCACAACAAGAAAAATGCAACAATTTTTTTTAATATTAGATATATTAAAAGGAAAAATGCTCAATTAAAAGCTATACAATTATACCATTACAAAAAAAAAATATTAACATAAATTTTCACATACTCAGATTGATAGTTAAATGGTTTCATATAAATACAATCAAAACATGATAAAATTAGGAAATTTAACATCACAAAAACAAGAAGATGTTATGTAATTGTAAAAGTTCAATTAAAAGAGAATCCTTAAGCAAATAACAATGCACTATAAATTAATTATATCAATAAAATCCTAATACTGATAGGGTATAAAATATCATTAACACAAGCAAAAAGAAATGCATTCTACAACATCAAATTACACTAACAATGGCATACCAATAGAGTATAATCATCACTAATGTAATCAAATGAATAATTATATCACAAAATTCAAATAAATGTATTCACAATTGGTGGAATTACAATTATGTGAATTAAAAGATAAATTATGCTTATTGTCCAATAAATTTGCATAATTTTAATCATATATATTATATGACCAACATACAAAATTCACATTATTAGACTATTAGACCTACAATAGATGAGTAACAATAACACAAATTAATAGAGAAAATTATCCACATAAGAGTGACAATTTAAGATTATTAATAATTAAAAAATGACCTAAAATTAATTTTTAAATAATAATTCAATATCAAATAAATTAAATTATAAATAGAGACTAAAAATACTATAAGAAATTATTAAAAAAAACTTAGGTTCAAAATTCGAGAGTACCATTCCCAAAATTTTTAAATTACATTTCAAATTAATTATAATAATACATACTCAATTTATAAAATTTCAGAAAGACTACTCTTATAGATGCATCAAGTCTTTGTTTAAATAAATTTTCCTAATAATTTTATAATAAAAAAATAAAATAGAAAATTTATTCATAGATAATAAGTATAATTTTCCTTTAAATTTTTTATTTATATACAAAATATATTTGTGATTAGATACTCTGTTGATTTTTATGAAAAAAAAATCATACATTTTTTGTCAAATACAATAAAATTTTAACTATTCTCACTTTATTTTTAGCTATATACTTCTTAAAATGTCTTTTTTATTAATGGCTAACCCATTTATGCATTACTAGTTTTTTATAAGCATTTTAAATGTAAGGACAATTTAAGTGTCCACAAATTGAGATGACAAAAGAATTTATTAAAAAAAATAACAAAAGTTATTAAAATTTATGATTTTAAAAATATTCAGTTAACATAGCATAAAACAAATACTAGAACCTTTCTAAATTAAAAAAATTATAAACTGTTGATTAAAAAGTAAAATGAATCGTTAGACAAATTAAATTATGAGAAAGAAAGATAAATAAAAAAGCAGAATATTCCAAAAAATAACGACACTTAATTATAATGTTCTTTTCGGCACATATACAAATTCTAACAAACCCACAATATATTCTTATGAGAGATGGTACCAAAATTATCTACAACATATTTTCTCTTTCATCATTAAAGACATATGATTATGCTCCATTATCCGTGAGTTCTAACTTAAATTAATTATTAATTGCTATAAAATTATTTGTTAATAAAATTAGTTTTATAAATTTAAAGCTTAATTTATGAAATCAATTATGCAATTAGTACACAAAATCTTTTTTTTTTATTATTTTCTTTTACACAAGACTGCATCGAAGATTTGCCTGCTTCTTTAACTCTAATGTGTAGCAAAATATAAACTTACACATGGAGACCACAAACTCCTTTACTAATATCAATAAGTTCAGTGTCAAAATTCACATACTTAAATTAATTACGAGATAAAATTTTAGAAAAAAACCAATAAAAAACGGATAAAATACCTTAGAAAAGGCTCCTCATGACCATAAATAAAGGTATAATGAACAATACTATAGAATAAAACTATCAGACTATAAAATAATTACAATTGAGCATTTCATTAGCACCTTTTTGCTCAGAAGATGAGCCAAATACCCCTTCACAAAATATCTTTTTTCACAAGGCCTATTTTATTCATGCATGGAGGGATTTCCTAATTCTATTGGGTTTATTTCTGCAGAGTTTCTATTCGTATAACAATATGTTTCTGCAGATGTAGCATTAAGTGACACTTGAGTTTCACAAGGACTAAGTAGTTCCTTACCAAAGATTTTAAGGCTTTGTGATTTGTTACAGGGTTCAGAATTGCTTTCACTAAGATGAAATGCTGCTTTGGATGAGCCAATCTCCATGTCAGTATTTGCACTTGAACCAGGATTAAGAGTTTTGTATGGAATTGGATAGCTACCTCTTGTTCCCACGGAATTGAAGTCAACAAATGATCTTTGATTCTGATGAAGTTCTGTTGAACTATCTCTACCACAAATCAAAGGTTTTTCCCTTCTCATACTGGAGTTTCCATTATCAAATTCCCAATACTCCATCTCTGGCTCAGCGGTATCATAAGCACATGAGACATTTAGATCAAAGTTTGTCCCCTTGGACTCCTTATTCAGTTGGTTAGCATCAGCAAACTCTGGAAGCTCTACATTTTGGATTTTGTTCAGAGACATTCCTGTCAAAACATCTGCAACTTCTTTTTCCTCTAATGAAGGTTGCATAGATTCATCATCAGATATTGCCAAAACTTGCATGTTATTTTCTGTACAGTCCTCAACCAAGTCTTCATTTAAGTCCTGCAACAATAAAATGTTTATCATCTTCATGTTTTCTATGAAAAGTTAATAGACTTTAGATTTCAGAAAATAAAATTATTATTGTCTTGCAAATTTGACAGGTAACAACTTCAGTTTCATAGTTATGATTCTTTTCTAACTCATAAATTAGCAATTATTGTATACTAATCAAGTATGACTAATATTCTGTAAGAGCATGCATAAATGCTTGACAGTCCACTATCTAGTAAGAAGAATAAGACCAATCTATATAGTAGTTTAATATGCAACGAAAATATTGAATATATAGTTCAATAATTTAAAATAGTTCACACTATAAAATTTGAGGTAACTAAAATAGTACAAAATTGAAATGATCACTAGAATAATGATCACATTATAAAAAGTTCTTGTTAAGTTTAGCTAATGAAATTATAGGCATGATCACTAGAATAAAATTGAAATTCAATAATATTAATAATAAAAATAAAAACAGAGAAAAATTTCGTCATTTCTGGTCATTGAATAATTGCTAAAATACTTTGAAGAAAAATATTTTTATGATTACTTACTTCAATAACAAAGCCTTTTCGTTTTCTAGAAACAACATTGGTTGAAGGAAATCTTTGTTCCCCAACATAATCATTTTTGCTTCCTTGCCTTATAAGTGCATCTTCTTCTTGAGAGTATCTGTTTAAAGAAAGATTTAGACGTTCTCCCCATCCTTTTTCACTTGTGATAAGTTGAGGATGTCCTTTTTCATGACTTTTATCTCTAGATATTCCCTCCAGCAAGCGCATCTTTTTATGCTTCCCTTTATTAGGAAGCTTGGAAGTAAAAAGATCCACATTAGAGATTACATTACCTTCGTAACCTGTTTCAACAAAAAATAAAATAAAAATCTTATCCCAAATTGAGAGTTTAGAATTATTAAAATAAAAGTATTATTATTCTTGATCTCACACAAAAATATAATTATAAGTCACTAGCATGCATTGTTACAAGATGATTGAAATGGTTTTCTAAGCTAGGCTCATGGTATCGAGAAAAAGAGAAGATGAAGCCACATACTATAAAATAATAAATAAAATACTCTTAAAAAAGTGATGTTTCGCAAATTACCTGTAATTCTATCATTTTCATCAACTGCCATGTCACTATGTTGATCACTTTCATAGTCATCAACATCATTGGTTAGTTCAGTGTTTTTATTGACATTAGTTTCATTTACTTTTGAAACACAATTATAGATGAATGTTTGTTCAATTATATTGGTAACTTCTTTCTTAACACTTTCATCCATGATATTGTTAGTTGTTTCTTCATCAAAACATGTAGTACAACTCCAAGATTCAAATCTTGGTACAACTAATGGAGGCATTGAGTGTGTCTCTGACTCATTAATTGAGAATGGTGAACATTTTTTTGAGTCTTTTAAGCGCATTTCAGCTACATAACCCCTGCATTAACAATAAAGAAGTGTTAAGATTTTGAACCCACCAATATAAAAATATAAAGTAATATTTTTTCAACAAACCAAAAAATTAAGCACTACACTTTTGTAATTGCATATCACCATTATTTAGAGGATTAACTTTTTATTATTCTTAATCTATCAAAAAATAAACATCCTTACCTATAATTCAATTATGCATAAATTTTATCCTTTTGGACTAATGATAGTTGAATTTTCTATAATCATCCTATAACATTATAACATGCTTAACTATTAATTCATTGATTTTGATCTACAAAATCCTAGTGTTTGTAAATCTTTAATTTTAATTCTCCAATAATTAAAATACAATAGTTTGTGTGTATAAATCAATTATATATATCAAGAATAGGATAGAATAAACTAAATTGCTGAAATATTCACAAATCTCAAGAAATCAATAGCAAAATGTATAGGTAATCTCATGAAAAATTCAGAATGAAGATAGAAAGTTGGGACAATAACATTTGTACAAGAAAAGAAAACATCACTGTACAGTGAAAAATCATAGAATGCTATAAAGGAAGAATAATAGAAAGTTCCATAATGTAAAAAAAAATTTAAATAATTAACTAAGATTAGGCTGGTACAAACATATACTAGTACAATGTTAACATACATACATTAAACTTCAAACACTATCAAGTATTAGGGCAAGTCCTCTTGTCTTGTTCAGTGTTGTTTAGGGATGAACTATGTAGAAATTGGTGGCCTTTTAATACCCCAATACACTAAAATGTGAGGGATCTAAAGGTTATATACCAACAAGATGCATCTACCTTTTCAGTACCACATATCTTAAGAATTCCACTGTTAAGCAAGTTTGACTTAGAACAATTAAGGGATGGATGATCTTTTGGGATGTTTCCAAAAAGTGTGCAAGTGAAGACAAAGTATGTTGAAAAGTTTGGTATTGGTTTGTAGGCTTAGTTATTGATCTCTGAAGTAACCAAGAATCTCGTACTTCGTATTGCTTTGTCTTCACTCACACACTTGCTAACAAAACTTCCTAGAAGGTTAGCTATCCTATAATTGATCTAAGTCAAGCATGTTTAGTTGTGGAGTTCTTAAGAGATGCACTACGAAAAAAGTAGATGTATCTTGTTAGTATAGGTAGTACATATTAACTCCTTTAACTCATCTTATACCTAAAATCAACTCGTACTTGATCATTGTCCAAATAATTAATTAATAGATGTCTAACTAAGATCAACCAAGTTAAGACTCCTATTAAAACTTGTAGAAAGCAAAAGCCATCTACTAAACACCTTTTGGGATAGTTGAAAAAAATTAGATTATTTTGATAATATCAATTACATGTACAATTGATTATTGTCATAATCCATTGTAATTGAAATAACTTTTTTGGGTAAATTATCTTATTAAAATCAACTTCAAAACAATTAATTTTGTGTAGATGCAAACAAAAAACAACTTTTATATAGTAAAAGAGTATAAAATCAACTGAAAAGGATAAATAGTCGTTGAAGGGAGAATCTTTTCCAATTTTTTTTCTTTTCTTCTCTCTATTCCCAAACTATCCAAACGTTTTTTTTTTATTTTTTTATCTTTTTTTAAGGAACCACTAAAATGGAAACTAAAACAACTGAAGGCAAGAGCTTTCCCAAACTTATACCTTAGAATATAAGAGTATACAAGGAATCTTCTAGGGGTTTTGCATTTAAAAGCCTACCAACTCAACAACTTAAAACAAAAAAACTCACTATCAATCAAGATATAGAGCTTAATGAAAATGCTTCTTAGAATAGTAAAGAAATATATTCTAGTTCTAGTGGAGCAATTTACATGAGGAAACAATAGGTAGGCAATTGCCTATGAAATGTAATTAAACACTTCCAAAGAAATAAAACAGAGGTTTGCTAGCAAATTAACTATCAAGTTCTACTATCCTTCAGTATATACTACTCTCAAAATATTCCATTACATTAACCTTTTGTCCAAATCTCATACGTTTCCTAACAATTATAGTAACCATTTCTTACTTTCTTAAATTGTAACTTTAATGAAGTACAAAAATAATATCTATCTACAATTCATTGATTTCGTGGTCTGCATCAACATCAACAAAAAGTACTTATTAAGAAAACAAAAGTTGGAAAATAATTAGATCAAGTTATATATTATAAGAAACTATAATTCAATCTTTAACAAAGCCAAACTAGTAGTTATACAGGGGAAAAGACTTACCGTATAGAGAAATGGTTACATGGTGGGGTGTTATTCTTTTCAATATTATCCGAAGTCAATTTCTTCATTTTGTTGTCCATAATGAACTTGAGGACAATATGTTGGTACCACCTGAAAATTAGTTTCTCCAACTATGTGTCTCTTCCTGCATAGTACAAAATACTAGAGATATAACACACTGATTTTCAATTAATAGTCCATATTTAAATTAAAAAGTAACTAAAGGGGTTTGAAGAAGTAAGTCAAGTTGCTGTTTAATGTAATATTTCCAAAATTTTCAATAAAATATACAATTTTAAATTTTATTAAATTGAATAAATCTAAATAATATCTAACTATATTATCATGATATCTTAAATTTTCAGTTGCAATATTTCAAAATATACACAGATCATGTTTTAAATTTTTAGTACAATATTACATTATTATTATTAAAAATTAATATTTAATTTTGAATTTTTAGAATATATTGTATAAGTAAAATAATAAAAAATAAATTTATAATAAATTTGAATTATATAAGTAAATACAAAAAAAAACACAACGAACATAAAATATATAAATGTAAAATAGTTATATATATATATATAGAAAACAACGTAAATAAAAAAAAATGAGCATCAAAGAGAAAAGTAAGCATAACCTTATACCCCATATGTGAATAGTAAAATCCAATTGCAAATGGACGAAGGTATGCAATTCTTGAGTATAAGCAGATAAAAACAAAAAAAAAAATATGAGAAGAAAAAAAAAATAACGGGATAAGTCTGAATACTTATCCGTAAGAAACTAAGAGTTATCTGTATGAAAAAGAAAAAAAGAAACTAGATGCAGTAACTATAACTAAGTAATGATAAAAAAAAATTTGTACCTAATCTTTGCAAGCCTATAAATAGAGGCTAAAACCAAGGAAAAAGAAAAAAAAAATGGGGGAAGAACCTTAGTAAGAAAGGTGAGAATAATAGTAATTGTAAGTGTGTATTCGAAGAAGAAAAATTAAACTCTTGTATTATTCCAAGGTAAGGGCAAGAGACATTTATAACTTTTAATTATTATGCTTACTTACTTGTTTATTTTGTGTTACTTCTAACTATAATGATTTAGTGAGGTGTTCCTAACCTAACCTTGTTCTATTTATTATTTTATGTTACTTTTAGTTATAATTATTTAGTGAGGTGTCCCTAATCTTACTTTATTTATTATTTTATATTACTTTTAACTATAATTATTCAGTGAGGTGTCCCTAACCCCGTTCTATTTATTATTTTATGTTACTTTTAACTATAAATATTCATTGAGGTGTCTCTAACCTCATTTTATTTGTTATTTTATACATTTATTGCTTATAATTTTATTTGATTTATTAAATTAGTTTTTTTTACTAACTATTTTATTTTAAACATAATGGTTATTTTTAATATTTTGCATATATAAAAAAATTAATTAATAAAAATTTTAATCTTTAAATAATGATTTGAATTAAGTTGTAGTTAGAGGTTTGACCTTGGGGATTTAAATGAGTAAATATTAAAGGTGCATATCCTTGTATTCTTTAACAACCATGGTAAAGAAACTTATCTAACCTGACTAGTCACTACAAAAATAATTCAAAATTTTAGAATATATATATATATATATATATATATAATTATTAAAAACAAAATTATATATATGTGCAATTATTATAAATAAGTATTATATATATAAATATTTATATTTTTTTATTTAAATTATTGTTATTTAAGTTGTCATTATGTAAAGTATTTATATGATAATTGTTCTCACTCCTTTATTTTCTTGTCTGTAATAAAAATGGAATTTGCAAACTTAAAGGATGAATGTACCCAACGCCCAATTGGATCACCAATGTAATTAAGAATTCAGATACATTTAAAGGAACTAATGTATCAACTTTGATATTTTACTACGAGCTAGATCGACCCGTAGTGATTGAGGGACCAGTAGTTGTTACATTTTATATTCCACCGACTAACTATACAAATCCCTTATTGAATATTTTTCCATTTGTCATGTAAATATTGTAGGGGAAAAAAATTATAAGTAAAGGGAAGAACTATACATAAATAAAATCTTCCCTATATATATAAATATGTACATAGTAGATATATATATATAATATTGTAAATATGGCTTGTTAATATATAGAAATATGGTTTTGTTTATGATTTTATTTTACTTTGTTAAATAAATAATTAAAGAAAAGAAATTATTTGTAAAAAAAAATAATTAGAAAATAAATTATTTCCTTGTAACTAATAACAGGTTTAAATAAAGGAAAAAAATTATCATAAAATTGGGATATGTAGAATAATGTTACATTTAGCATATAATAACTAAAAAATTTTTTAGGAATTTTAGCTACAAAAAATCTGCTAGCTATTTTAAATCTAATTAACTATGTATCAACTACCAATATAATTTTTCTTGTTAAAATTCAATATTGCTACAAATTAAAAGATAAAAATTTAAGCTTAGGATATATGAACTAATGAAACATACATATAGAGTAAGAATATATCAAGAATGTACACTAACAATGTGATTATGGACGCAAATAAAGCTCACATTTCCATGCAACTAACCAAGTAATACTCATGTTACTATCTCAAAATTGGATACATGCACATAATGAAAAATGTTTATTAAACATTACAGTTTTAAATTAGATTGTTAAACTATTTATTATATCATGTAAACTTACAAATTACAAGCATATCCTAGGAGTAAGAACTAGTGGTATAACAAGAAACACATAAATTCATGATACCAAAATTTGAGCATTTAGTGTCACACACAATTTCAACTCTTATTAAAAAAATTAGATCCATTAAGTAAGCTCAAATCACATTGAAAAATTGAAATAAGAAAAAAACTTCAACAAAAAAAATAAAAATTATTGTAAACCGAATGATGAGTTGTATATTCCAAACAAAATCATGTTGAAGAAGATCCTTACATCATTTTAATTAAAATAGAACAAAAATCAAACCAAAACCATAACAAAACGAGAACAATTGCAAGATAGATGAATAACATACATGACACCTTCTATGTTGAAAATAATCTTTAGATATTATGAGAAAATATCTTAAGATTATTTTATTTTATCTTTATTTTCTCATTTGTATTTAGTATTTATTTCTTTTTTTGTCTGAGTTCAATCATTATAAATTTATGAATTAAGGATCTAATTGATATAAATAAAATATATGAAATTACTTTTGTTTCCTATCGTTGTTTAAGTTGGTATAAGAACTCATAATTCTAGAAGCTTTGTTCTACTTTCAGGTGTGCCTCTACTATTCATCCCACCACCACCATTGGGGTAAGTAGTAGGCTAGAAAGGTGCACCCCACTCCAACAAACAAAACGCCAAAAGTCGCGTCTTCAAAGTCACCGCCGCACATTGCCACAATTTTCATTTCTACGTCAATGCAAGAAGCCCACGTGTTTAGCTATGACAAGACCTATTCACCACCACCACCACAAACAAGGTCGTTAGAGCCTACCAAGTTCGTTCCAAGGGGCACCATAGTCCCAGGCAACCTCACGTTATGTAGATCTAAAAAAATTATATGCCCTCTCAACTTTCACAAATTTATGGTATCCTACAATGGTTGATGTCAAACTCGTTCCTCTAGCCCTTAATGAACTTTCGAATGTGGTAGGTCCCTACCAGCTTGATGGCCAAAATTACTTACAGTGACTCAATATATTTAGAGGGTTCCCAAGGGATGATCATGATTAGACCACATACAGGGAGGAGGACCTCAACTAGGTGAACATAAATTTTCAATTTGGGACAATGAAGATTCCTTAATTATGTATATGGCCTTTCATGGTTCCTAAAGTAAGTAGGAACTATATGTTTCATTCCTTTGCCAAAGAGATATGAGATGACTTAAATTCTACTTTTTCTTTAAAAAAGGATTTTTCTACCTGCTATGATATCGAGAATAGGGTGTTTAATACAAAACATGACTTTCTCTTAGTATCATAATATCTGGAACCCTAAATGGATTATGATAGAGCTTAATCAGTATAAAAAATTATTAATGTTAAGAGTAGATGCTATTGCGCATGTTGAAATCACAGAAAGAGGGAGAATATTTAAATTCCTTAATAGCATAAATAATTAATATAATTGAATCAAGTACAAATCATGGAAAAAGGCAACTTGCTGCCACTATGAAAAATAAGTATTTTTCACTGTAAAAGGAGAAGAAACACGAAGAGCTGACATGCTTGAGGAAGGAATATCTACCTCATGTTCCGCCATGGAAATAGGCAAAGGGTCAAATAAAGGAGAAAGATCATCAATAAGAGGAAATCTTATGGAAAGGGCAACCGAGGAGACTATTACACATACTATAAAAGGTCAATACATACTAAGAATATATGCTACAAACTCCATAGGAGAGATAAAGTCCTTGAATGCTAAGTAATAACAAAGAGACCTCACAAATATAGGCACACCATACAACATTAGAACAAGAAGTGATGGATTCACCAATTGCTCCATCTCTTGCTCCAAATATAAAGGCTTACATAGATGAACTTGATAACCTTAGAATAATGAGTAAGTTATCTAGCTCATGTAACTTGTACATGAAAGGTAATATTTCATTTAATGTCATAAGTCATGTGTCTCAAGAAACCTAGATTCTTAATTCAGGGGCAATAGACCACATGACTCTCTTCCTAGAGTACTTCATCTCATATAACAAAACTATTGGAGAGCAACTCATTACCATTGGAAATGGTGATAGTATACCCATTAATGGAGTTAGCAATATAGCATTATACTCTTCTGTTGTGTTAAAAAATGTTTTACATGTTTAAAACTGGCCAATAGTCTCATCTCTATACACAAACTCACTAAAGATTTGGACTATTCAGTAACTTTTTTTTTTCTTCTCAATGTGTCTTTCAGGACCTTGCCACGAGGAAGACGATTTTGCTTGCTAAAGAAAGTAGTGGGTTGTACTTGTTGGAATCTAAAGATCAGAATATTGCAAATCTCACCAACAACCAAGCTACTTTAACTACATATGCATGTTCTCAGATATGGCTTCATCAGTAAAGACTTACACATCCTTCATTCAACATACTAAGGTCCTTGTTTCCTCATTTGTTTACCAAAGAATATACTAAGTCATTCAAGTGTGATGTTTGTCAATTGTTGAAACACCATCATGCATGTTATTGTTACCTGTTAGTGATAATAAAAGTAGTCCTCCATTTGAATTAATTCATTATGAAGTTTAGGGTCCTATAAAGTTTTGAATGTGTTGCTTTTGTCCATTCTCATAATCCTAACTACAGTAAACTGAAAAGAATGAGAGCAAGTCACCGCTTAAAGATCAAGGTCTAAGGAATGTTGATAATCATAAATTAGCTAGATGAATTCCTATGCGGTCTTAGACCCCTTGTATCGAGTGAACCCATTATAGGAGAAATGCATTCAATCCAGGCTTGGCCTATCTCAATCCAATCTCAGATTTACATTAATTAATTAAGGTTAAAATCTGTGCTTATTGGCTACATTGAATTAAAAAGGGTACAAATATTGGCACCAATATATTCTTCATATATTCGTTACCATGGATATCACCTTTCATGAAACAATCCTTTTTTACTCAATCACAAGGAGAGAACCCTTGAAGAAGAATCACTCTTCTTGTCACTACTTTCCTGTTTTCCTTCTCAACCAGATGTTCAAGACTTACATCATGAAACACAATTGAAATACTATAACCATCTAATAGTAAGGATAAAAAAGATAGGTTCTCTAGAATAAAATATCAAAGGAGGGAGCAAACCATTATGGCTCTATAGCAAACAAAATCATTTGACTTGAAGTAAGGTTTCCTGATGATAACAATGAGGAGGTAAGTGATATTGAGAATTTACCAATTGTCGTGAGAAAAGAAAAGATGTTGTGCATAAAATATCCTATTTTCAATTATCTCTGCACTAACAACCTCTTAATTTAGCATCAAGGTTTTATTTTCCCTATTGATGCCACATAAATTCCCACCTCAATCCAGGAAGTCATGCAAAGTGAACACTGACATAGGCTATAAAGGAGGAGATGAATGCATTAAAAAAACTTAACTTGGGAAATTGTTGATGAACCAAGTGACAAAAAATTAGTAAGGTGCAAATGAATATTTATAGTCAAACATAAGGTAGACAAAAGGGCAACATGGTTTGAAAGACTTAGAAAAGTTATGATTTCCTTAGGATACAAGTAAAAGAAGATCATACCTTATCCATAAAACATTCCCCTATGGGTAAACTCACTATACTTCTTGTTTATGTGGATGATATAATTGTTGTAGGATATGATAATACCGAGAATAGGACCTTGAAGGAAATACTAGCAACCTAATTTGAAATGAAACACTTAGGAAAGCTCACATACTGCCTTGGAATAGAGGTTGTTTACTCCAAGAAAGGAATTTTTATATCACAAAGAAAATATGTGATCGATCTCTCCAAAGAAATTGGAAAACTATGATGCAAAACCTCAAAGGTAAACATTAAACAGAATCACAAAATTAGAAGTGAAGAAAACATTCATATAAACAAACTTGACTTTCCCAATGTTGTTCAAGTTCCTCAACACAAGGAATTAATTTTCAATGACATCTTGAATAAATTACAAAATTAGACAAAACAACTATTAACCCATAAAATAAATCTCAAACACCAGTTTCCTAGCTCAACGAGATCAATTTGAGTTCAAAAGAGAAAAAATCTTATGAGAAACAAACTTTAAATCCTTTCTAAAAGTGAGAGTTGTTATTTACTTTTTCTTGTAAAATATCACTGTATTTTGTGCATTTCTTATGTCATAAGAAAATCTTCTACTATCTCATGTTTATCTAATGTTCACAAAAGTTAACAATATTTAGAGGAAAAATAAGTAAGAGAAACATTGAACCAATGGATTTCAATTTCATGGCATCATGGGTTGGTGATTTATATAGATTGACTAGCCTAAAATAAAAAAATAAAATTATAAAAATTGAATAAATAAAGGTATAAAACACAAGTTCAACGAAGAAAAATATTTAAAATTTTAAACTTTGTATATTTTGTTTTGTTGGCAATAATATAAAAAGGCAACAACTGTCAATAATACATAAAAAGTCTAAGTGACTACATCGTGGGGTGGTTACATTGTGTGACCCCAACCCTGTTTTCAAAAGTTAAGGTAAAGCTAAATTCATCTCTAATTAAAGTGAGTTCTACAATCAAAGTCAACATAAGTTTAAAAAGAACCTATATTCATGTTTAATTGTCATGCTTACCATCCATATGAGTTTTAAATATGCAAACTATGAATATTCAATTTTTAGGATAAAGGGCCCAAATTCGCCCATCAAATTTAGATGACCCTTTCATGATTGTAGGAACATACAAAATAAAACTCAAACATTGGTTTCTTAGCTCAATTTGAGTTTTGCAGTCAAAGTCATTATAAGTTTAGGATTAGGGTTTAAGGTTAATGTACTAATTCAGTAAACTAATTTCTATTCTCAAGTAATCCAACATAATTTTATACAAAGAAATGATCTTTCATCGATTCACAAGGATAATTAACAAAAGTTTTGATCGGTAAATACTTATCAATTTTTGAAATAATGTTTTAAAAATGAGAAGATCGTGATATATTAACATCGAATCAACTTCTTTATTTTGATATAACTAAATTGAGTATGATTTTTTAACAAAAAAATAACTAATAAAATTAAGATTACCTATGTCTTCAAGATCCTTTGGACGCGAAATACCAATGGCATAAAATTATTGTGTTCCTTAGGGTTTGAAAAAAAGAACTGACAAAATGTGTTTATATAAGCCTAATCCTTGTAATTTATACTATGATGGGCTTTCCACATTAGGCCCATATAAATCTATTGGGCTTATGATTCAACAAAGATGAATAAAGCCTATGTTTAAATTAAAATGTTTTTAGATACCAAAAGTATGATTAATTCTAATTCTTGTAATTAATTTTTGTTTGATTTTTATGCTCATAAAATTGGTTTCCGTAAAAAGTAATTATATACTAATGAAATGAAATGAATCTAGATACTTTACGTTAGTTGTAGCACCTATATTAATGTTTTCCTAGCATAGGACTAAATGTTATAGAAAATAACTGTAAGAAAAAATAAAATGTAAGGATTTCTATACAAATTGGTGTGATTCAAAGATAATCCATATATTTTTTACAAATTCTTTTTTATAGCTCTTTAAAAAACTTTTAAAAAAGATTTAGATATTACTTTAAGAACCAAATTGCACAAAATTAAAAATATTAAGGACAATTTTACCTAAAATTTTCTTTCAAAGACTTAACTATTAACAATTATAACTTTTAAGAAATAAAATAGTACTTTACTTCATTTTTCTATTTTATCTTTTAGATCTATTCTGAAGGATCTATTCACCCTATTGGACCAAATTCAAATGGATTTCTATTCATCCTGCAAAACCTTTTAGAGTTATTGTTCAAAGGCACTTGATTTTCATCAACACCCAATTTAGAAAAAGGAATTAATTTCTTTTAATAATTAGCGACAAATGATTTGTTAGACAAGACAAAATAGGAATACCATATTTCTATGTAATAGAATGTTGGAGATTAGTTGTTTGACAAATCTCCTAACTTTATAAATCATTAAAAGGAAAAAAATTGGGAATTCAGATGTGTGTGATTGTGTGCTTTTCTGTTTATTAACACGTGTATGGATGCTTCACACCAAATCTATGGTGATATTTTGCCTCATTGCATATGAAACTTCTCATAAACATATATGTCACAAAAACCAACCATTGATACTTCCAAGAAAAATAGGCAAATAACCATTTACTTGACTAAGTAATATAAACATGGTAATGTAACAAAAATTGGTTAAAAAGAATAATTAAATATTAATTTAAGGAAATAAAATTTTAAATTAACATATGAAATAAAAGATAAGATACAATTAGAGATAAGAAGTTTCATACATTTAAGAAAAAGATCTACCATTTGATAGTTTGAGAAACTCTTACCATGTTTGTACAACATCTAATGTTGCACTAGGAAGCCTTCAAAATGAAAAGATAAGTTTTTTGGAAACCTTGCTAGTATGAAAATTGAAGCTAAAACCCATTTCTTTGCTAAGACAGTAGCATGTAAAAACTATATTATTTTTCTTTGCATATTTAATCTTATTGCTAACTTTTGTCCTCATTTTCATTGATATTTTTATTTTAATTTTTTTTATTTTATGAATTTTTTATAATGTATAAATAATTAATTTGATTTACGTTACATATTGTTTAATTTGACTGTGTAAGAAAAAGACTTAAATATGTTTTAATTAGATCCTAATATATTAATATATTTTGTATTAAATCCTTAATAAATTTTATCTTTTTGTTAAGTTCTTAAAAAGTTTTTTATGTTATTTTGACTCTTAAAAGACTATCTAAATTATATTTTAAAATATTTATCTAAATTAGTAATAGGGTTTTCTGACAAATCTAATCTCTTGCAGTTTGTAATAAGGTTAGGTTTTAGAGGAATCTCTAAAATATGTGACCAACTCATTCAGAAATATTTTCCTTACCTAAACATACGTTACAAACATCGTCACTAAATTCAACAATGATTTTTAGTATCAGAAAGTTGTGGTAAAGTTGGTCCTCATAAAGTTCATCACAAAATTAACATGAAAAATTTAGTAAGACTTTTTTTGAAGTAGTTCTTTTAATCATAAATAATCCATCATAAAGTGTGTAACAAAATTTTAAATTATTTTATAATAATTACTATTGTGGATAAAATTTTCTTTAAATATTTTTTTCACAAATTTTATGATATTTTTAATTTAAAAAAATCTATCCCTTAAAATTGTATAAAAATTATTAATTATTTACCTTTTTTAAAAAATTTAAGAAATATTAATTAAGTATATATTATAATTAAAATGTTTTTATTTATAATAAAAGTTAATGGTAAGGAAACTTATAACAAAGACAAATTGAAGTCAACTAATTCTTCTAGAAAATAAATATGAATATATTAATTTGGAATTTTATTCCCTTAATGGATATATATATATATATATATATATATATATATATATATATATATATATATATATATATATATATATATATATATATATATATATAGAGGCATATCACATGATGTTCTTATGTAAGAATTATAAGAATATTTTGTAGTCATGCACATTTAAATAAAGAGATTAAATTAAAACAATTTACTTAAAAATATAATCCTAGGTAATTGTAGGCCCATGACCCCTCACAAAAATATATTTTGTAGGCCCATGATTCCTCATTAGCTCTATATATTGAGCATGCCACCTCTTATAAGTCTCAACACTCATTTTAATTGAAAGAAATATTCATTCTTTACATTTTAGAGTCTCTTCTTCTTTAAAGAGAGTGTTCATGACTTCTCCTTGAGTGAGACTCCTTCGTACTATTATCAAATATTCCTTCCTTTGTAGTTAACTTCATGCTCATTAACTTATCTTCTTCAACCAAGAGTGACGCCAATTCCATCATCCTCTCTTGTCTTAACACCTTCATTTCTTCAACCTTAAGGACCTTTAAGAGAAGATCCTAGGCGATATCTTCTTCCTGAACAATTGTGCAACCATGGCTTGGGGAGGGATGCATAAAGGCCATCATCAAAATTATAAAGGCATAGGGCTAACACGGCTAATAAACTCAGCATACCTCAATTTCACTCAATAATTTAAGTAAAACTTAAATTTAATTCATCATATTTATAACTTATTATTTTAAATAGGTCCTTAAAACACACACACACACACACACACACACATATATATATATATATATATATATATATAAAAGATTAGTGAAAATAATTGAGACCAACACTACTAGAAAAATGCGGATTAGCCCCAAATTTAGTCACAGAAATAATTTTCTTTCAAACTGTGACTAATCGTATCACCATTAAAAAAATTAGTTATTTGAGTAATTTAGTAACCAAATACTATGTGGCTAACATCTAATTACTATTTACGTGCAAAAAAGTATCATTTTGTATAAAAAATAATCTTTTAAATATAGCGGCAGAATTAGTAACTAAACGTTGTAGTATCAGTAACAAAAAATGTTTCAGTTGCTAAGATAACATATTTGTGCAAACAATCACCGAATAATGGTATGACTAAAATACAAGGATATTTATTACTTTGGTAGAGACCAAAAACTATTTGTCGCTATTTGTATTATCAGTTTACATAGTGTATTTAGCGACCAAAAATTAGTTCGGTAACTAAGTCAACATTGTTTTAAAAATTTACGTATTTTAGATATTTTATATAAATATTATGAAATAATTATAAAAGTATATAAATTAAAATTTTCTTAAAAATTTATTATGCTTAGTTATTAAAAGATTTTGGATGTTAATAACTGTTCAAGATATAATTTAAATTATTTTAATTAAAAAGACAAAAATATAGGATAATTTTTTTATAATTATTTTTTAAATATAATTTAAATTAAGAATAATTAAGGAGAACCCCGTAAGTTTAGTATAATGATACATGAAATACTGCCTTTTTAACTATTATTTTTGCATCCTTGAAGGGATGCTTGTGTAAGGTTTGAAATAAGTGCTAGTGTAATGTTTTTAAACATATATAGGGTACAATTGTAATGAATACATAAAAATAAGGAAGTTCTGTATACATAAAAACAAGTGTAGTTTTAATAACTTTGGTTAAAATATTTTTATTTAGATATTTGTACCAAACAAAAAAAGTTGGTTTACAAAAATTAAAAACTCAAAATTTGAAATTAAAATATTTGGAAAAAACTGGCAAGATAGTCCGCTAGTCCACCTATAGCGTGGGGCACACCTAGCAGTTTAAGCCACCTAGAGTTGGCAATTTGGGCAGGCTAGCCCGACTCTATTCGATCCATCGAATTTTTACAATAAAAAAGGTTAGGTGGGCCAAACCCATTATTTAAGCAATATATTTCTAAGTTTAATTTAGCCTTATATTGGGCTACTGGGCCAAAACGGATCTTTTTTTTAAAAAAATTAAAAATTCAATCTTTTATTAAAAGTTAAATTTATTTGATAATAAAAGCCCAAACCAATTATAATAAAACAATTATAAATTTTTTATCTAGATATATATATATATATATATATGTATATATATATTTTTATTATATATATTTTGAGAATAATTTTTTTGTTTTTATTTTTTAATTGTAAAAAGGTAGTTGTTAGAAGAATAAATAAGAATAAAATTAAAAATCAAATATAAACATCAAAATATCTTTATTTATATATGTTATATAGATTTTATTGAAGAATGTAAAGTGCTAATTAACTAAATTTTAGATTGATTCAAGGTGTTTATTGGATAAGGCAGAGTGGAAGAACAACATATTCATCCTAGTTAAATAACCAAGTTGTTTTGGTTGCTTTTCATTCAAACTAATTATGATTCAGTGGCATTTTTCTTAGCCAAAATGTAGAAAATTTCAAATTCAGATAAACTTCACTGTCAGAAGTACTAGGTATTAATGCTGTTGGGTTCGAGTTCTAACCATGCACAGACTGTTAGTTCCATCATCTATAAACCTAAGAACTAAAGCAAAGATACCGTTAAAAGAATAAACTTACTAAAGAACTACACATTTCAATCACAAAGAACTGATCTGATGATACCTCACAATCTTTTCAATTCTCTATCTTAGTTCTAACCTGTTACCCTATTAAATAAACACTCTCCTCCCAACGAAATAAACTAGCTTCAAGAGTCGTGAGGTCTAAGGCAACAATAGTGACTTTGAGGGTTTGAGTTACCAAGCACAATGGATTAAATCATTATTATATTTTTTTTATAGACTTTTCTGCAATTTTTAAGTTGAAGGAAAAATCTTCTGGAACTTTTCCTGTTAAATTTTTAAACTGCAGAAAAATTTACTGTCAATTTTAAAATTGAAATGCTTTTAGGAATTTTTTATTTCTAAAAACATTACCATGCCAATTTTTTCGCAACAGTCATTCCTGCGGATTTCTTCACATGAAAATTTTCTGCGAACAATAAATCAATAGATATTAATTACCAACAAAGGTTTTACTGAAAGATTAAAATCCGTAAGAAAATACACAGAAAATATGTTTCCTACAAATTTTTTAATTTGCAAGAAAATCCTCATGTAATACTGGAATTTCTAGTATGTCTTGAGCGTAAAAAATGCATTACAATTTACAAACATAAATAATTACCATTTTATTAAATTACAAATGGCCATCCAACACGATTCACATATTCACCTTTTTTTTATTTTCAACACGAATGCATCCATTAATTAAATGGTTCTTCTTTAGGACAACCAACAGAGCGAAGATCAAGAAGAAAGAGAAGTGCACAAATAATCAAGAACAGAAACCACTGTTGGATACTGTATTATATCATTCTGGTACAATGTTTATAGGAAATTAATAAGTTAATAACAATAGTATTAACCTATTGCTACATTACATATTTTATGTGTGGCAAGGCACACTAGAGTTAGACAAACATAGATTCATAAAAAAAAAGAAAAAAACAAACTGTAATTTATAAATCTGTTTTTCAGGCTAGAACTGGCTTGTGTCGGTGTCTGTAAAAGTTGGATTAACTGCGAAGAGTTTTTTACGGCGAAGGCAATTGGGGCGATTGATACTGATGGAAGAAGTGAAGCATGGAATCGTATTATCCTCATTGTAGTATTGGGGTGGTGTTGATAGCAACATTTCAGAAAGAAAAGTTTGTGCTGTTCTTTGGTTGTGTATGGCATTTATTTTGGTGTCTCTGAGTTTGGCAAGTGCTCCTTGTTGTAGATACTTTTGGTACAATCTAGGGCTTCTTCTTGGAGAGGGTTTGCTTGTGGCTGTGCTTGCCTTTGGGTTTGGGCTTCCTGTCATTGTCATGATGGCTGGCTTGGTTATGATTTGCAACAAAGTTAGGGCAAGAATTGTGAGAAGAGGGGTGAGAATAAATAATGAATGAAAAGGGTGTGAGAAAAGGTGTGACTGTTGAGAGTTGAGAGGGTTCACTACAACACATTTGAGTTTTAGTACCATTTTTCTGTGTAACACTATTGAAGGGGTTCACAGTTAAGGGCTAAAGTTTTTGTTGTTTTAAAAAAAATTATCATTTGTAGTGAAAAATGTTATGAAAATCTATGTTTGTGGTGGTATTCTTGAAAGGAAACAAAGGGAGTACCGGGAGGTGTTAAAATTTTATATGCATACACAAAGTTATAAATCATAAAAACAGAATTGTTACAAATGACTTAAAATCATTTTTTTTCAATAATTTCTAGAGTTTAATTAACATGGTGAGCATAAAAATTTTTATATTATTATTTAATTATAAATTTTTATTTATAATAAATTTTTAATTTTAATATTTAATAAAATTATATAAATAAAAAATTATTATTAAACATTAATATAAAAACTCTTTTATATTATCTATTCATATTAATTAAACTTTATTTTTTTAAAGTTGTGTTTTAGATCTTTAATATAGAATATAAAATAAAATAAAATAGAGAAGGAAAAAAGTAAGGAACAGTGGTTGATTATATGGGAGTTAAAAGGTAAACCGTCAATAACTTCTTAATAACTTAAACTGTTCAAATTGTGAAAATACCATGCAACTATATAAAGCCCCTCTCTTCCAAATCCACCATTCCCTTCATTAAAAGTTTCTTTCACACATCTCTTTCAAACACACCAATGGATCAAACTGAACAACAAATTGGCATCAAAGTCTACACCAACACAACTCCACCACCCCAATATGATGGAACAACACAAACCCCCTCAAAAAACAAGGGTCGTGCGTTGATGGCAAAGGGAGTTCAAAAAACCCTCTCAAAGACTTCACTCCTTGGGAACTTCCTCCCCACAGGCACACTCCTAACCTTTGAAATGGTTCTCCCCTCAATCTACAAAAACGGCCAGTGCACCCACATCCACACCCTCATGACACATTTCCTCCTTTCCATTTGTGCCCTCTCGTGCTTCTTCTTCCACTTTACGGACAGTTTCCACGGTCCGGATGGGGTCGTGTACTACGGCTTCGTCACACCGGGAGGCCTCTCGGTGTTTAAGCCGGGACTTCCCGCTGTGGCGGTACCGAAGGACGACAAGTTCAAAGTTGGGTTCACCGACTTTGTTCATGCCGTCATGTCGGTCATGGTGTTTGTTGCAATTGCATTTTCGGATCATAGGGTTACCAATTGCTTGTTCCCCGGGCGAGAGAAGGACATGGAACAAGTTAGGGAGACTTTCCCTTTGATGGTGGGGATAGTTTGCAGTGGTTTGTTTCTTGTGTTTCCCACTTCTCGAAGAGGAATTGGTTGCATGTCTGCCTAGTTATGTAACACATACTTGTGTTGTCTGTAATTCATGATTGTGTTCTCATGCAATTGCAATTGATAAATGTAAAATTTGGTTTTTTTGTTTTGAAAAAAACATATTTATGTTGTTTAATCTTTTTTTTTTGTTTCTTTTGTTAACTTCTTACAATGTCCATTCTTGTTTCAATAAAAGAAAAATGCTAGCTTCACCCGACAAAATTCTCTCAAAAATTGTCTTTTAAAAATCATCAATTTTAGTAAATTGTATAGGTTTTTTTTCTTCTGATCCAATTGTAAAATCTACTAATGATTAAACAATTTAACCATCCACGAGAAAGGATTTAAAAGAGTTCGCAACCATCCCTCTTGTGTTAGTTATGTTCTTGATTTGTTCAGGAATATTGTATTGATAAATGCCGGTTGTTGATCATTGGATTATTGGAACAAGTTGAGTTCAGTTTTAGATTAATTTTTATACTGTTGCTTTTCCAAATTTAGATTTTTTTTTTCAGTAAACTCATCAGATTGAAGATCAATGTTTTCTTTAATCTACGCTAATATACCTCGTCCATCATTGTGACTTGTATTTTAAAATCCTGAACCAGCCATCTCATTTTGTAATTTTTGTTGAAGATTAATTGATAACTTTGATGATTAATTGATAATTTTTGTTGGAGATTAAAACTCAATTCTAATTTGCAATTTAATGAATTAAACTTTTTTATTTTACTTCTTTTTATTTCTAATGTTTGGGTAAAATTATTATAAATTTTTGCTTCAAACTAATGGAGTTTTACTTTGTTCAAACCAGTTGTGTGTGGAGTAATAGTAATCTATTTATATGTTTGCTATATCTTTAAATATGGTTGTTGTTCAGTTTGTCATGTTTGATGAAATAAGATAAAGTTACCAAAAACTAAAATAAATTAAAAAGAAAGGAAAGAATGAAGACGACAATTAAGTGATATCTTTAAATATATTCCAATTATTTTGTGAAAAAATATCAACCTTCAATTTTAAACCTCTTAGCGCGGCCAGCGATTAAATAATTATGGATGCTATGGGATTAGCAAGTCTTAAAATGAATAATAAAATTTTTTATTTAATAAATAAAGATATATAATAATTATAATTTTTTTTATATTTAATGAAAATATATAATAATTTTTACGTTACAACATCTTCCGTTCAGAATGACCGTAACCACAATTTAAAATCATCATAACAACAATTGAAAGGATTTATTGATATTAAGAATTTAGAGATCAAATTCTCATTGACAACTGAAGAGTAGACACAGCTATTGAATCACTCATGTGAGAATACACCTAATTATCACATCTGTTTTACCTTTCGCAAGAATCGGAACCATTTGAACATGTACTGGAACAATCAAATAACATTTATACACCAAATCTGTAACATGATTTTGATTGCTGTATGTTGGTGCCTTTGATGATTGTTCGGGAATGCTATTATTTTTCAAAAGTCCGCGATGGAATCTCTTGATATATTAATGTCGATAAAGTTTTATCGTGGAAATGGTTGTTGTACTCTTTTGGTTTTAATTTAGGATGTGTATTTTTTTATTGGTGCTTCTACCCTAGATTATGTCTGATGAATATGAAGTAGATATATAGGTTAAGTGGAGCACAATACAGATATTACTCGAGTATTGTTCATCAGTTGAAACATTTTGTTTCAACTTCATTTTATATTCTATAATACACTATACTTTTGCCTTTCAAAAAAAAAAAAATCTGTAACATGATTTAAGAGGTTTCATATTCTTGTTATTTTAACCACATATTAATCAATCTTTACAAAAATATTGACCCCTATGAGGATCTTGAAAAAATAATTACATGAGTGAGAAAATGGATCACTTGATAATTTTACGTAGAATATGAGATCATAAGCAAGTTCTCAAGTAATCATAAACAAAAATCAAGTGCTACAATAAACAATATTTACACACACTTGAGAATAAAACATGATTAAATGCATAAGAAGAATGAGACATATTCTTGTATATATTAAGGATATAATAATAAATAGTATTTCACACTTACTCGTGATAATGTCTTCAGATAAGAGTACCATTAAATAAGCCTACATCATATAATATGCATTAATTATGTCAAAACTTAATAAACATTATATCCTGTTGTGATAATCTGAATTCCATTGATATATAATTATAGTAACAATTATATTATTTTATTTTTTTTAGAAATCAATAGGAACCTGTATTAATTCACTGAAACAAAAAGTTTCAGAACATAGTAACAATTATATGTTAAGTTAAAACTGTTGTTTCTTTTTTATCAACTACATCTTTTGAATATTTAAGGAATTTGGTATAAATTTATTTGTGTATAGTGGGTATAGATTGCAAAACTTAGCTCACAGAAGGTAAGTTATTATTCAAAAATCATAATTCGGTCTAGTACGATGTGATATCATCGTGCATTCCTTCAGAACCCATATTTGTAACCTGAAAGTTGAAGTAAATTCTTTAGAGAAATACTCTCTATACATCTCACTCAAAAAGTAAGTAAAAATTTGCATGGACATAACAATTAAAACATTAGAGAAGGGGCCTTTGTTTCGTTGTAATAAAATAGCATGCTGGAATTCATGTGTATGTACAATTTAGAATGCCAAGAGAAAAAACTGTTGAAATTAATTGTGGATTAGTATCACTCAATATCTAATTATCATTAACCGACAATATTAGATATGATCATAATATCAATATGGTTATTTATCTTTAACCGACAATATCTTAAAATATCAATATGGTTATTTAACTGGGATTACAGTGAGATTGACTCTGTGATGGGTTAGGTTAATCAGATAAAAAGCCCAATTAAGAGAGGTCCCTGACTACCCTGGGGGGTTATAAATTTGTCATCCCATTAAGCAAATTTACACATCAGAATTGTTCTCTACAATAACCCCTCAGAAGGTAGCCAGAAGAACCTCTAGAGTTCTGTTCAATAGTGCTCGTGGATATGAATGCCAATTCAGGTACATACTCATTTTCATTCTATTAATTCAATAGCATGATTGACATACTATAATTTGTGTCTAGTACAGTATAATTCAAAAAACTAATTTATACTTTCATCAATTGGTATCAGAGCAAACTAGATACATTTTATGGTTGTCAATTGAACAAAACCCTATTTTTCAACATTAACATACATGCATTTTTGAGAGAGGGAAAGAGACCGAATGATACCTGAGCGGTTACGCGGCGGCAGTCGAGTCGTCCGCCGGCATCCGCGTCGCCTGCCGGGACCGGCGAACCTCCCGCTGGTCCCGACCCTGCAGCGCCGCACGATCGGAGATCGCCTCTTGAACGGACGCCCAGATCGCAGCGGAGATCGCGTCTCGCGCGTCCAGAACCCGGCGGAGATCGCGTCTCGCGTGCCCAGATCGCGGCGGAGATCGCGTCTCGCGCGCCCAGATCGCGGCAGAAAATCGCGTTTCGGTCAACCACCCAGATCGCGTCGCGGCGGAGATCGCGTTTCGGCCCGCTCCAGCGGCTCTTCGTCGAGTTTCGACCGCCCAAATCCCGTCGGATCTTGGGGCTTCAGCGCTGATTAACCGGGCCGCCCGCTCCAGTGGCTCTTCGTCGCGGTTCCGCCGCCCGTTCCAGCGGTTTTCCACCGCGTTTTCGTCCCAGATCCAGACGGATCTTGGCGTTTCAGCGCCTCTATGGCTGCCTGCTCCACCGCCGTCCCGCGCGGGCTTCCCCTCGCCAAGATCCCGTCGGCGCTGGTTCGCCGGCGCTCCAGCAGAGAAGGCGGAAACACCGCCGGCGCTGGTTCTGCGCAGGAACCGTTTCCGTTTTCTTAAACCGTCTCTCTCTCTCTCCGCCAAAACCGTCTCTCTCTCTCCGCTAAAACCGTCTCTCTCTCTATTTTTGAGACATGCTCTTTTTTATTTTTTTATTTTTTCTTCTTTTTCTTAAAATTATTAAATAAATAATTTTTTTTGAAATTTCATAATTTTGAAATTTATTTAATTTTTGAGATGTAATTTCGAATTAATTTTAGCATATTACTATCAAATTTTTTGAATATTGAATTATTACTTACAATATGATTTTTCTATTAATTTGCATTGTGATGACCTATCTATCGTGGGCATGATGATGTGATTTTTGTTTGTCATATTTTAAGATAATTAAAATCATATGAAATAAAGCATGATTTATGCTATTAATTTACATAATTGTAATTTCACCTATCGTGGATGCATTTGTGTAAATTTATGAATAAATATTAATTCATTATATTAGTAATAATTATATCCTATCGGTGTGTTGTTATTAGTATAATTTGTTGTTGTACAATACATTTCTCTTTACTTATGTTAATGTTTTTTGGTACCCTATCGGTGCTAGAATTTATTAATTTAAGTTATAATGTATTGTAATTTGCTTAGGGATTTATTTTAAGCTGAACTTTTAAATCATTTTTTTTCCCTTATTGTGATGTTCAGTTTTCTTCCCTAATTTCGTCAAAACTCTAAACGGAACAAATTATGAGGACTGGAAAGAATCATTAGATCTCTACCTGACCATTGGCAATCTGGATTTAGCATTGAGGATGACGAGGCCTGCGCCTCTTACAGATGAGTCTTCTGAAGCTCAGCGAATTTCTCATGAGAAATGGGAACACTCTAACAGAGTGTGCCTGAAGGTGATTAAATTCACCATGGAGAAATCTATTAGACAGAGCACTCCAGATCTTGATGATACCAGTGCTTTTCTCAAAGCAGTCGGTGAAAAATTCACAACTTTTGATAAGGCACAGAAAAGTCAATATCTTTCCTTATTTGAAAAGACCAAATATGATGGTGTCAGCGGTGTACGTGAACACATTATGAAGTTAATACATTTCTATAATAAGCTGAAGTCTCTCAAGGTTGAGGTTGGTGAAGACACTTTAATCTATCGCATCTTGGAATCTCTGCCTTCTCAGTTTGACATCATGAAGACTTCATATAACATTCAAAAGCATGACTATGGAGTGGATGAATTGATGGCAATAATCACCCAAGAGGAGGAGTCAATGAAGAAAAATAAGCCTAATAGCATTCAGTTTGTTGCTTCTAGTTCAGGTGCTAAAGGTGCTAACAGGTATAAAGGAAAGAAGAAAAAGGGTACAGAGAAAGCAGAACGACATTTAGAACCCAAGAAGAAATACTTTAAAGGTTCTTGCAAGTATTGTAAGAAACGTGGTCACAAGGTGGAAGATTGCTTTATCCTGAAAAAGAAAGAGGAGAAGCGAGGTAATCTGCTAGCACTAACTTGCTTTGAATCTAATATGGTTGATGTTCCTCCAAATTCCTAGTGGTTAGACTCAGGGGCTACTATTCATGTTGTGAATTCTTTACAAGGGTTCACAAGCCTGAGGAAACCAAGTGATGTTGAGACGAAGATTGTTATGGGAGATGGAGCTGGAGTACCCGTTGCTGACATTGGATTCGTCTCTTTATGTTTATCCTCTGGACATACTTTATTATTACATGATGCTGTTTATGTCCCTTCCATGAGAAGGAATTTGATATCAATTTCTGTTTTAGACAAATGTGGATACAACTTTCATTTTGGTGATGGAAAATTGGTGATTTATTATAATTCAACTGTTGTTGGTTCAGGAGTTTTGCATGACAGACTTTACATGTTAAACATAACTGATATGTCAGTTAACTCCATTAGTGGGAGTAAACGTAACAGGATTGATGAATCTTCCTCTATGCTATGGCATAGACGTTTGGGGCATATTTCTAGGCCTCGAATTGAAAGACTCATAAAAGAAGAGATTCTGCATGATCTTGACTTCTCAGATTATGACACTTGTGTCGATTGCATCAAGGGGAAGTTCATTGCCAAAACCAGGAATAAAAGTTCAAACAGATGTGACGATGTGCTACAATTAATTCACACAGACATATGTGGACCTATTACACCTACTGCTATGGGTGGATATAGGTATTTTATTACCTTCATAGATGACTTCTCCAGACATGGATGGATATATCTTCTTCAGGATAAAGCAAGCTCTCTTGAAGCCTTCAAAACCTTTAAAGCCTTTGTTGAGCTAAAAACAGAGAAGAAAGTTAAGTGTGTAAGGTCTGATAGAGGAGGAGAATATTATGGTCGTTATGACGAGACAGGAAGAAATCTAGGTCCATTTGCTCGATTCCTTGATGAATACGGAATTGAAGCTCAATACACCATGCCTGGAACTCCTGAACAAAATGGTGTTGCTGAGAGACGAAATCGAACACTCATGGACATGGTAAGATGTATGTTATCACACTCATCTCTGCCAGAATTTCTTTGGGGAGATGCCTTGCGAACTGCTATGTACATTCTTAATCAGGTACCTAGCAAATTTGTGCCCAAAACTCCTTTTGAGCTAATGACTGGTAGAAAGCCGAGTTTGAGACATTTCCATGTATGGGGTTGTAAGGCAGAAGTAAGACCTTATAATCCTAAACAAAAGAAACTTGATCTCAAAACTATTAGCGGTTATTTCATTGGCTACTTTATCGGTTCTAGAGGATGTAGATTTTATTGTCCTTCTCACTCTACACGAGTTATTGAATCTGACCGAGCAGTTTTCTTTGAGGATGATTTGGACAGTGGGAGTTACACACCTCGAATGATGACCTTCAGAGAAGATCGAACCATGCTTCCATTACCATCTTATTCTCTTCCTACAGACATCTCAATCCCAATGGTTCACACAGATGAACAAATTGTTGAGAGGCAAGATGAACAAATGACAGAGCCACAAGTTGATGAACCACAACTCAATGATCAACAACTTGATGATGTTAATGTGGCTCCATTAAGACGATCTCAGAGAATACGCCGACCTTCTATACCAAATGACTATGTTGTATACCTTCAGGAGCACGAATATGATCCATATGATGATGATGATCCCATTACATATCAGGAAGCACTTTCTAGTTCTCATGCTTCTGACTGGCTAAAAGCTATGCATGATGAATTGTCTTCCATGTCTCATAATAATGTTTGGGATCTTGTGGACTTACCAGCAGGTTGTAAGCCTGATGGATCTAAATGGGTCTTTAAGACAAAACGTACTCCAGATGGAAAGGTTGATAGGTATAAGGCTCGATTGGTGGCTAAAGGTTATAGTCAACGGGAAGGCGTTGACTACAAAGAAACCTTTTCACTAGTTTCAACGAAGGACGCACTCCGAGTTGTCATGGCTTTAGTTGCTCATTTTGACCTAGAGCTACACCAGATGGATGTAAAGACAGCTTTTCTGAATGGAGATCTTGCTGAAGATGTCTACATGGTTCAACCTGATGGTTTTGTTCAAGCAGGCAATGAGCATTTGGTGTGTAAACTTAAAAGGTCCATTTATGGACTGAAACAAGCATCTAGGCAATGGTATTTAAAATTCGATCAGGTTGTCACTACTTACAATTTCAAGGAAAATGTTGCAGACCAGTGCATTTACTTGAAGACTAGTGGGAGTAATTTCATCATTCTCGTATTATATGTCGATGACATTTTCCTTGCTAGTAGTTGTAAGAACCTATTGGTTGAGACAAAATCAATGTTGTGCAGACATTTTGATATGAAAGACCTTGGTGAAGCTTCTGTTGTTCTAGGCATCCAAATTCTTCGCGATAGGTCACATAGCATAGTTGGATTGTCTCAAAAGGGATATATCGAGAAGATTCTCAAGAAGTTCAACATGAATGCTTGCTCCCCATGTGCTGCACCTGTGCAACATGGTGACAAATTATCTAACAAACAATGTCCTCATAATGATGAAGAAGTGGATGCTATGAAGAAAATTCCATACGCTTCCGCTGTTGGCAGTTTGATGTATGCTCAAGTCTGTACTCGTCCTGACATTGCTTTCATCGTCAATGCCTTAGGCAGATACTTGAGCGACCCAGGTTTGGGTCATTGGAAAGCCGTTAAAAGGGTCATGCGATATTTACAGGGAACCAAGGATCATATGTTGACTTTTATGAAGTCTGATCAACTTCAAGTCACTGGCTATTCTGATTCTGATTTTGCAGGTTGCCCTGATGATCGTAGATCTACTTCTGGCTGTATTTTTATGATGGCAGGAGGAGCTATCTCTTGGAAGAGCGATAAACAGTCTCTTACAGCTACCTCTACCATGGAAGCAGAGTATGTTGCTTGTTTTGAGGCCACTCGCCAGGCCATGTGGCTTAAGAAATTGATATCTGACTTTCACATAGTTGAAAGCATTTCCAGGCCACTTGTGATTTACTGTGACAATACTGCTGCTGTGAGTTTCTCTCGAAACAACAAAAGCTCTACTCGTTCAAAGCATTTTGATATCAAGTATCAATTTGTTAGAGAGCAAATTCAAAGTTTTCACACTCGGATTGAAAACATTGATTCTGAGGAGATGTTAGCAGATCCACTGACTAAGGCCTTAACTGTTTGAATTTTTCTTATTCATGTAACTCACATGGGTTTAGTTAAGGCTTTTGATGTATTAAGTTAGTGGGAGTCTAATTCTCTATTTTCTTTAAGAGACATGCTCTAGTTGACGTCATTTTGTTCATGTTTCTTATTATCATTTTATTTATGCTTGGACCATTGTAGTGTCATTTATGGGACTGCATTATGCCATACATCTATGAAAAATATTAGTTACATGCAATTGATTAATATCCCTATCGGATATTTATTTTGTTGCTCATATTTTTCATATCGTTAATTAATATATGATATATCGGCAATTGTCGTTTTAGCTTAATGATTTGTATGTTGATTATTGATTGACACTATCCAAGTGGGAGAATGTTGAAATTAATTGTGGATTAGTATCACTCAATATCTAATTATCATTAACCGACAATATTAGATATGATCATAATATCAATATGGTTATTTATCTTTAACCGACAATATCTTAAAATATCAATATGGTTATTTAACTGGGATTACAGTGAGATTGACTCTGTGATGGGTTAGGTCAATCAGATAAAAAGCCCAATTAAGAGAGGTCTCTGACTACCCTAGGAGGTTATAAATTCGCCATCCCATTAAGCAAATTTACACATCAGAATTGTTCTCTACAATAACCCCTCAGAAGGTAGCTAGAAGAACCTCTAGAGTTCTGTTCAATAGTGCTCATGGATATGAATGTCAATTCAGGTACACACTCATTTTCATTCTATTAATTCAATAGCATGATTGACATACTATAATTTGTGTCTAGTACAGTATAATTCAAAAAACTAATTTATACTTTCATAAAAAACAATTAAAAGTCGATTATAGTCTGATTGAGAACCAAAAGGTTCCAATAAGATTACGTACGTGAACTATAAATACTCATATTCCCAAGTACAAATCATATATAATGTGTGAAGAACACACTTTTAATAACCAAGGAATAATGGAGGTTGGATGCCTCACTCAAGAGTAGAGAAAAGTAAGGATGTTTGTCACAAGAAAGGAAATCTTGATGAAAGCTAGTGGGAAGTCTCTCAAGGAGGAGAAACTCTCAGCCAAAGAGGAGACAATTCTCACAAAATGATTGACCACTTACTTGTCCTTTCCCTTTGACTGGGGTCAAAGCTAAATTAACTCAATTAATGCCTCGGTATGCTTTTTAGTGGCTAAAATTCACTAAATGGTCAAAGGTGGGAACAAGGTGAGAGGGGTCTAATTTATAGAGCAACTAGGTGGGTTAGGTAGACTAGATCACAGTTTAGATTAACCAAGGTCAGTTCAACTCTAGTAGACACAAAATCAACCATGCTTACGCCTCTTTTGGTTCCGCTAACTACCTTATGAATGCCCCTTATCCTAATCTACATTCACTTGGAGTGTGCTCTAGAAAAAGGGAGTGGACTTAGTAGTAATGCTTTGTGTGTGACTAGGAGTGTAAATTTAAAAAGAGGGGTGATGATATCATCATCTACACATCCTCTTCTTGGATTCTAGCACAACTCTCACACTCAAACATAATGTTTAATAGCACTTCTAAAAAAAGGAGGTTGACCCAAATACAATGATCAAGAGAAAAAAGATCAATTAGAGGAGTCAACCTACTGAACGCCAAAGTTAACTATTGCTAAATACTTAGAAGGAAAAAATGTGAAGAATAAGCTAGGCTTCTATGATCTTGAAGCTCACCAAAAGTTTTGGCCTTCCTCTTGCTCTTTCATAGGCAACTCCTCCTCTATCCTCCTTGCTATGTCCCTAGTAATGGGACCCATTAAAGATAGGATTGCATCATCTAACATCTCCCCCATTGTATAGAAAATTATTGCAAATGCATAATAAAAACAACATTAATCTAGTCAAACAAAATCCTAAAAATATGAACTAAAAGGATTTGATAAATCATGGTGAGATGTATCTTTTAACTAAATATTAAGCAACATTCAAAATTAAATCATGAGTGAGATGTATCTTATAGCTGACATTTTGTTTAACCTTGTAAACCTTTACTAGAGGATACTATATCATTATTGCTTAAGCAAAACAACTAGGTCAACTTTTTGGGCTTACGCGTGTCATGATTACATCATCCCTCTTTCTCTAAAAGTAACATCTCTTATCACACAAAGAATGACTACTATTCCTATCCCTTTTTGCTAGTGCATCCTAGTCACATTTTAAGTATAGCTAAATCCACTTAGACATGATTGTACCTATGCATGGTTGGGTTAGAGGAAGAGGAACCATGATTAGTGAACCATGCTTAAGCTTAACCTAATCCAACTTAGCTTAACCTTGGTTGCACTTGATTATGATATAGTTAGCCTAACCTAAACTATAAATAGGAACCCTCACACTATTTTCTTACCTCCTCATCAATACATTTATTGTGTCTACCAACCTTCTTCATGGAAGAAGATGAAGAGAACAATTAGAGCTTCATCAGGGTGTATGAGTAAAGCATACAAACATAATCAACAAAAATACCATATACTATTAACAAAGTCCATTTAAGTGCTAAGTGTCTTATGTTGCCTTTCAAAAAATCAAGATTTTAAAATTGAATTGGTCATTGAACTGGTGAAGGCCTAGGTTCAAGGTTCAAAGGTTCAATCGGAGTTGAACCGATTTAATAAAATATTATTTTTTATTTATTTTTACTAAAATAGTAATATACTAAGTAAAAAATAAACTTATATATTATTTATAATACACAAATATAATACATCTTATTATGTTTAAGTTTTGTTGTCTTTATAATATTATAATATTACAAATACATAAAGTTGCACATTGCCTAAAATGATTTTTTGAGAGATATTTATATTCTAAATTATAATTAACACTTCGTAATTTGTAAAAGTTCATTTTAAATATTTTTTTTATTTTGTAATACCTTATTAGAATATTTCTCATTTATGTACTCAAAATTTCAAAAACCACAAATTTTCAATTTTTATGATTTTTTTTATATTTTTTCTTTTAAAAAAAAAAAACAGATTAACTCTTGAACCAGCCGATTTTGGTCATTCTCCTGTTTTTGACCAGTTTTTTCAGTTCTCGATCAGTTCCTTTTGTTCCCCTTTTTTTTAAAATAATAGATCATACATTAATATGATATACAAGTGAACCAGCCAATCCAGTTTGATTTTCAAACTTGGTAAAAAACACATGTATCAACGGTGTCTTTGGTGAATGAGACTTGCTTTTATAAAGTGTCTGGAAACATGGTATAAAGGTGAAGATACTTCTTTTCAAATTCACACAAATAATCACCAAATTAAGTCCTCTAGGAATACTTATTATACACGTTATAATAGTTCTAGGACACATTTTAAATAATATTATAAGAATCTAAAATACACACACAACTAATTTTTAAGCCTCACAAAAACATGCGTGTTATTTCGAGCTCAAATTGTATGGATTCTCAGCTAGAAACATCAAAACAGCTAAAACATTAAAAAGAAAATGGATTGTGCATGTTCAGTTTTACACTGATAACTACAACTCTTCGTTTATCATAAATTTATTAATTTTATTGATTAACATTTTAAAAATCATATAAACGAAGAACTGTAATGGAACATCATTATAAAACTCTTTTACGCTATCCGGTCACAATAAATCATAACTCATTTTGCCATGTTCTATTGCAAGACACTTAATTACACACATTTCAACATTTAATTACACATTTTAACATAGTTATAATACACATTTTAACATATTATAAGTGTCTAAAAATGCAAACCAGCAGCTGATTTTTAAGCTTCACAAAAACCATGTCCCAAGGGTTCAATTCAAGCTAAAATTGCATGGAACCACTTGTCAAAGGTTAGAACTTCAACCCACTATCTATTTCCACTTAAAGATCAACATTTCAACACATTAAAAAAAACACCAAAAAGGCACTGTTTTCTGCAGTAGCTATATGAATCTATAATATTGATTTTCGCACTCAGTATTTATTTTTCACTTACTTACATAATAGCTTGGGAAGCCTAAAAACTTAAAAGTAGCTTAAAAAAACATAAAAATCATCTAAAACATTTTCTCATTACAAAAATTACATTAAAATTAGAAAATGACCCTTAATGAGTTATTTAATCCAAAGACTATGTAATTCACCCAAATAAATTCCCATAAATTTGATCAATTTTTTATGTTTCTACCCTTCTAAAATCTTCTGGTTCTGTATCTTAACTTAACTGGGTGATCAAATCCAATTTTCAAAATTATGATTATTTTGAATGAATACAATGAGTTTGACACACAAATAATTTAGTTCATTATAATGTACTAAACTCATTAAAAGGATTTATTATATTATAGTGGGCTTTAGGACCACTAATAAATGCCTACTGTAAGAATAAACATTCTGTAGTGATATATCGCCATATCGTATCTGTATACCTATAATCGAATGTGAGAAGCGTATGTCCTACTTAATTATGCAAATGCCAAGATCAAGGTGTAATCTTTTAGAACCAAGGACTGGGTTTACAAACAGTAACTTGGAACTCTCTCTAACATAACTCATGAATCTCAAGGATGAGTTCTCTGTAAAAATGTATCTTCATACGCATTATATTGTTAATAATAATATTTTTCATCGATCACTGATCCATATCGCAAACTAAAACTAGGCCTTCCATTATTTGCCACAAATTCTATCCTCTTTTACTGATATAAGTCTTTATATTTAGTCAAGGCTTTGGTTTAGTTTGTCAATAAAAGAAAATTAAAAACAAAAATCTTGAAAGTTTGTTTTATAAATTACATCATAATGAAAAAATAAATGCCTAATATACCAACATTACTTTATTAAAAATAGTGATTTGCTATGTTGAAAGTCTGATAATATCCCAAGTTCATATCTATGTGATTACATTTCACAAATAACACTTATGCCAAGGCACTTAAATTACAGCAATCCCTCTCTCTAATCTTCATTCCTTTTTTTTCAGTTGAATCATTCTCATCCAAACCTTGCTAGCCACCCCTCAGTCTAGATCTGCAAAGTTGAACAATAAAAGTCACTATCCACCATGGCACCACTACAAATTAAAAAATGGATTTAATTAACATCACTTTGACATTGGTTCTATGATAACAGATGTTCATGACAACCAACTATGCAAAAATTACCAACAGAAAAGCTAGGAAGAATGGAAAAGTAAAATGACCAACTTATACCAAACCATCCATGAAAAAAATGACAAACTAAAAAGAACATCATTTGATCGAACCAAGGATCACAATCGTATAAAAGAAAGCAAAGAAGATGTATGAGAAATTCTAACATGGAGGTAATATAAAGCCTACACGCAGATTCATATGTTTGTGAGACCATTAAAATAGCATCCATATATATCGCTTATTCAGATCTGCACTTTGTTTCAAGTGTGTTTGTAAGTCATGGTCTTCTAGAAAAGGAAGAGATTGAATATAAGAGAAAATCATGACTGACAAACACACTGAGACTAAAAACAGAACGAAGTAGATACAAACTTAATTATCAATTCTCACATGTGTGCCGCTCTCTTCATTTTTTAGGGTATTTGATTAACATGTAGCCACCATACCCCACGTATATATATACAAGACCCGCTCAAGGTTACTGCTTCTCATATATATTACTATTAACATTTACTTGTAAAATCTTTTACTATTATTTACCTAATATTATTAAATAGTATATTATTTTTAAATATTATTAATGGCTATATTTATTAATTATCATAACTTAATGAAAATTAATTATCATAATTAATAAATATATTACGTAAAATAATAAATTTTAAGTAATAGTTTATTATCAGATACCACCTTCGGTCCCATAATAAAGAAACAAGGCACAAATATATGAGTAATTTTGTAATTATAATACTTTTAATCTATAATGTTCTATCATTTTCACACTATTTTCAACACAAGTGAATAACTTCAATTTTCACTCTATTTCATCTTTTTTTTCTCTTTTTTCTTCCCTTTTCTTTCCTCCAACAAGACAAAGTCTTACAGTATGTTTGGATGAGAAATTTTAAGAGGGTAATTCATTTCATTTTGGAATTTCAAATGCTTTGTGTGAAATACCTAGTTTGGATGAAGAATTTTAAAAGAATTTGAAATTCTAGGCATTTTAAAAAGTATTTAATTAGTTAAAATTGTAGAATTTCAAATTCCTTAAAAAAAATAAGAATTTGAAATTTTTCAAACCTAGTTTTCTTTTACTAAAATCAACTGAGATTATTTTTTACTTGATATCGGTTAGTGGTGGAAAAAATAGGGTGGGGCAAGCGGGCTGACCCAACAACCGACACTCATTTTTACAGGATCAAACTAGTGTATTCAGACACTTGCCCATTTTGGTCTATTCTTTCTAACTCGCCAATTTAGCGGGTCAAAGGCATGGTGGACTAACCCACCAATATTATATTTTATATTTTAAAAATTATAATATTTATATAAATTAGTAAAATAATTATAATAATTAAAATATAAAATAAATTATTAAGTAGAATTTATAAAATGGATTTTCTAAGAAAATAAAATAAATTTTTCTATAAATTTATTTATCATTTATTTATGTAAAAGCATAATATTGTTAAAAAAATAAAACCAATTATGTAAGGTTTTCTTTTGTTTTCTCTTTATTTATTGTGAAAGCATGACTCTTTTGAGAAATTAAAAATTTATTTTTACATAAATTTTATATTATTTTTTTAAAAGAACAATTTTTTTTTCAAAATATTGTTTAGTAAAGTAATTTTTTTATTTTTAGTAGGAATTGAAAGAAAATTCAATAATTTGAATTACCTTATCCAAGTAAAACATTTAAAAAATGAAGTCATTTGAATTGAAAGAATTTCAAATTTAATGTATTTTAAATTCCTTGCATTTGTAAAATTGTCTATCCAAACACAATGTTAGTGTTTGTTTCTTGTAAGGACCAATGGTTGCATTAATAAACAATTAAATACTAGACATTAATGTTATATAAATGATATTAATTATTATATTTAATAAAAATAATATATTAATTAAATACAATAACTAAGACATAAATTAAGAAATTATTTACTACTATATACTTATTAAATAGATTGAAATCTCCTGTCCCTATTTCGTGGCCCCTTTCCCATTTCCACCAATAAAAAATATCATTTCATTTAATGAGTCATACTTAGTTTCTTTTATATTTTTTTTATCTCTTAGAGCATCTCCAATAAAAGTTTCTTCGCGATTTCTTCAACCAAGCAACAATTTCTTACCATTGGAGAGCATCTACAACCAATTGCTTAAAATTGAGATTGTGTTGTTTGATGAAGCAATTGTCACTCATATTAAAATAATATATTTAATATAGAACCAAATAACACACTTAGAGTTTCTCAAATAGGAGCAACTTTCATAAGTTGTTTGGTGTATTAAAAATTATGTCTAGTGGTCCGACTGTGCTACATCAGTGTTAAGCAACTTTACTCTAATTTCACTCTAATGGGAGAAGTTTCAAGCAACTCTAAGGAACTCACAATTTTATAGTTTTCTAATTTTGAAAATTATGGTACCTTAAAATTATAAATTTATTTTTTAGTTTTATTACTTATTACTTATTAAAACATTAATTACTATAAATCCGCTAAAATTATTTTTGTTAATTTTGAAAATAAATAAATAAATTTAGGCTTAAATAAATTTTTTTTCCTAAAATTTCACCAAAAATCATTTTATTTCTTAAAATTAAAAGATATTTTTTAGTCCATGATTCACTTTAATCTTTCTTCTCTGATTAACGTTGTTAAAAATTTGGTGACAGAAAGTACATTTTTGTACTCATAAATCACTCTCCTTAACCCTAACCTCCCATTCTTCAATTTCACATTTGACATAGCCAAATACATTGAGACTTATAAACGAAAATATTAATACAAAAAAAATTTCAGGGATTAAAAAATATTTTTGAATTTCAAGGACCAAAAGTGATTTTTGCTGAAACTTTAACGACAAAAAACTTATATAAATCATAAATTTAATATTCATAATATTTAATAATACTTTAATTTAAAAACAATGACAATTACATAACATATTTAATGACTATTTAATAATATTTAATTAATTTTATTCAAGTAACAGCTACTTGAACAAGCAACTAAAAATTATTTTATGCAACTTTCAATGTCACGTACGATTGTTCCACATCTGAGTTTCTTGAAAAACTAAGTGTTTGGGCTAAGCAATTTAGCTAACAACTTGTGGTTGGGTATACTTTTAATAAGTAAAAATAATTTCTCAATAAAATAATATATTTAATATAAGAACCACCTAACACAATTAATGAGGGAAAATAAAAAATATAAAAGGTGAATTTGTTGCATTTTTTACCATTATAGTAAATTTGTGTTTGAGTTGCTTAATGTTGATATAACATTCTAAGAATCACCTAACATATGCATGAAGTAACCCAAATAAATTGTTTTCATTGTAGATTCCCTAATGATGATATGATTTTTTTTATTGGTGGGATAGGAAATGGAACATAATATGATTTTTTTTATTGGTGGGATAGGAAATGGAACATAAAATGAGGGACAAAAAATTTTCATCCTTATTAAAAACTAGATATTTAATAAATTTAAGGAATAATTTAATATTGTCAAATATTTATATTTTTTTAAATGATTAAATACTAGTTATTAATTTTTTAAAATGATATTAATTATCATATTTAGTAAATGTAGTATATTTATTTATTAAGCATAATAATTCAATATGAATTTAGTAATATAATTATATAGGGGTTCATGAATTCAAATTGTTTCGTGTTGACAAATCAATATAATTAGATTTGTCAACCCATTAAGATGTAGTTAGATCAAATATGATCCAATTTTATTAAATCTAATCATAAACAGAATAAATCACATATATGTACTTTGAAAATCCATAAAAGTGTGAACCGAGCCGTTCAATTTAAAATTATATACTTTAATTATATATATATATATATATATATATATATATATATAAAAGTTTATAAATAGAAAATTGACAATTCAATTTAAAGTTTAATTATTATTTACAATTTGAAGAATAAATTAGAAAATAAATGCATTAAGTATTGTGGTGATGGAGTTTATGAGTTACTAAATTTTATTATTTTTATCTTTTAAGATTTACATTTTATCATTTATAAACTACTTTTATTGTAATTTTATTTTTCTTTTATTTTTAAGAAACAAAGTATGTTTTAATATTTTATTTCCAATTTTTTATGATTACTATTTTATATCCTATGTTTTATAGAAAACAAAATAGTTCTAAAATATTTTATTTGTAATTCATGAATCCAATTCATTCTTAATTGGATTGAACCGGATCAGATCACTGAATTTTAAAACTTTCATAGAATACAAGTCAAATAAACAACATAATAATTTAAAATTTAAAAAAAAATCATATTCAAAAAATAATGAAAAATAAAATATAAGTGGGTTAGTGTGTCAACCGACTTTACCATAACTTCAACCTAGGTAACTTAGGTCATAAGTGGGCTATTGCATTTTCCTATATAGTAAGCTCATTATCAAATATTTTAGCTCAACATTGTGTGGACCCTTAGTAGGTCATGTTTACCCACATGTCTTAACCCATTTTGACAATTTTACTTACAAGGACCAAAAGTGATACCTCATGATATTTATCTTGTATGATAAATATATATTTCATTAAATAATGGTTTATAAAATTGTTATCATTATAAGAAAACAATTTAAATAAAAAAAAAACAACTTGCTAGGGATTAGCGAGGGATATATAATGTACATCTACATAAAATTTGCAAGAAATTAGCTAAGGACTTGTCACCTTATTTGCGAAGGATTAGCAAAAATAGTTCTCACTACTATGATGTAAGGGACTGGCGAGGGAAAATGTAGGTTCCCATTTGCGAGACATTTTTAACAATAAATATCCCTCGATAATTTAATCATTTTTTAAATCTGATTAATGATTTTAAGAGCATTTGCGATGGTTTTACAAGGAAAACTTACTCCTCGCTAAAATAACTATTTAGATTTAGGGGTTTCTTTTCGAAGTTCAATTGAACTAATTGCTGTTGGATTTTTATTTTTTTTTTTCATATCATGATACTCTTGTTTAGAGGTATTGTTTATGCACAGTAGAGCTTCTCGAAGACCAATTAATTTCCTATAAAAAATTTTAGAACCTTGTAATTTGTAAGGCCATTAGTATTGTGTTAACCATGGTCAAAGATAGTTTTTTGGAGATCCAATGTCCATGTTAGTATCTGAGATTGCTCTTAGATTAGGGATTCTCTCTAGAAATGGTTTGGTACCACGTGTTACCATAGAATTCAAATAAATTGGTGTTATTTAGTTTATGTGAAGTTCTATTATGTCATCTTTGCGAAAAATCAAAGGATTTTCCTCACTTTTCTTATTGGAGGTTCTAAGACCAAAATCTCAATGCAGCATCTCTAGTTCAGTAGTATCATTAATCAATATCAGCATAATCTGAGAGCTTTGCGTTTTCAATCTTATGTAAGGACTTTATCGTCAACACTTATGCAACTACCTTTTTTTTTCTAATATGAGGGTTGATGAGATCCATAATTTAGGTTTAAGCTAAAAAATTAACATTGGCATTGGTTCATCAAAAACTGCATTTCACCATGGTGATCACAATATCAAATTATCTTACAAATCACAAGGCCCAAAATTTATTGTAGTGAATTAATTGATCCTTGTAAGGCTTTAGTGTCCATCAATGATACATTTGAAGATGAGTATTGTTATGAAAACAGAAATACAGCAAAAATGTATTCAATAGAACCACCAAAACCCTTCATGATAAATAAAGAAGATAGCAGAGAAAAAGGGTTTAAAAAAGACATGTCTCATCTTTCATTCACAAAAAAGTGTTAAAGAAACACTCAATTGTTAATAGTTTCTTATTGTAGTAACTTTATTTTATGGAGATATTCAGCGTACTTGTTCTCTTTTCCATTAGGAGACACTTTTTCGTTGTTACATTAAAGCTTGACAGTCCACCAGATTAATTTATCTAGTAGTAGAAATATTATAGTACAATTTTATGCATATTATTACATATCATCATCATTGTGTTTTTTTTCGAACTTAAAATTTATGCGCATTACATAAAAATAATAAGTATTTTCATAATACAAATGGTTTAAATAAAAAAAAAAGTATTTATCATCATCAATATTTATAAATATTTGTGTTGTAGATAAGAAAGTTTCACATGACAATACATACACAAGCATAACCATTCAAAGAAAAAATATAATGACACTAATATATGATACAAATGGTTTAAATAGGAAAAAAGTATAACAAGTGTACGAATATTAAATTTTCAATTAAGATTTCTATGTTGTAAATTTTTAATGTAATTCATATATCATTATTAAAATGGAATGTTATCATAGAACTTTTTTACCTAGGCAAATTGAATTAATAGTTATTTAAAACATATATGATAGTATTTAACAATTCAAATAGATTATGAAAACTAATTATACATACATATTAGAGTTTATAAACTGGTATGTTATATGTATTATTCTATATAATTTTAAAATAATGTATCGCCATATCTAATATGCATATAAATGTTTTATCTTAGCAAGGTATGTCCTATTTATTGGGGGAATGTTGGCATCAAGGTGTAATTTTAATTTTCATAACCAAATACCTAGCTAAGAGACAGTAACTTGGAGATCTCTCTAAGATAACTCATAAATTTCAAGAATGAGTTCTCTATAAAAGTGCAGCTGCATACACATTATATTGTTATCAATGTTGTTTTTCGTTACTGGTCATTTGCAAATTAAAATTAGATCTTTCATTACTGCCACAAATTCTAACCTTTTTTTTTCCTTGAGATTAGTCTTTTATATGAAAATTAAAATTGTATACTAAAGAAAAAGACATTGATATCAAAATTACAAAGCTTATGTCGATTTTTTTTCTTTTAAAAAATCATCTATATACCAAATTATGTCTTCCTATTTTCTGCTTCCTAAACATATTTCTTTCTAGCATATTAAACAAACAAAGGTATATTTTTATTTTTCGGTTGAATGAAATTAACAGTCATGTGCTTAACTTGCTTTCTTTTAGGGAAAATACAGAGTCTACACGCAAATTCAATGTACAATCCATATATCTTGCTAATTCATATTTGCATTTTGTTTCAAGTGTGTTTATAAGTTATGACTTTCTCTCATCTATCCCCAAATCAGAAAAGGAGGATTAAATATAAGAGAAGACCACGACTTACAAAGACACTGAAACCAACAACAGATCGAAGTAGATAAAAACTCAATTATCAATTCTAACATATGTATGCCGCCCTCTTCAATTATTTAGGGTATTTGATTATCATGTAGCCACCATGACATACATATATATATATATATATATATATATATATATATATATATATATAAAAGACTCCTCAAAATTACTACTCCTCTTATTAATTTTATTAACATTTTTAGTGTAAAAATTTTTACAATTATTTACTAAATATTATTAATTAAATTAAATGGTAGATTACTTTTAAATTTTATTAGTAACTAAATTTATTAATTATCATATTAATTATTAATCACTAGATATTAATTTATATAAATAACATTATTTATTATATTTAATAAATATAATGTATTTATTAAATGTCATAATTAAACTACAATGCTAATAATTATTATATTTATTAAGTGTAGTAAATTTTATTTATGGTTAACTATGAATTTTGGTCCATTATGTTTAATTTTTTTTTTTCATATAGTACATTAAGTTTTAAAAATTTCATCAGTATATTTTATGTTTTCAGAGATTTCATTTTAGTTTATCTTTTCGTATTCTATTAGTTTTTGATAAAATTAAATTTTTAAAACACTTAAATTAAAATAAGAGTAGTTATTATAATTTTCTTATTTAAGTCCTATTAATATCATCAAATCACATCCATTATAATCATTATCACTTCCTATAACATTATAATTATTGTAGTTGCATGTAATAATTTTATCAATGGCATGGAACATGTGCAGAAGGTGAACCCTCATGCAAATCAAGTAGGGTAGGTTGTGAATTTTCATGTATATTTTTATAAAGGACTAAAATAAAATTTTAAAAACCATAAATCATCAAAACAAAAATTTGAAAATTTAATGTAAAAAATAAAAAGATATTAAAAAAATGGACCAAAATTCACATTTAGTCATAAATAAAATGTACTACACTTAATAAATATAATTATTAACATTTTAGTTTAATTATGGCATTTATATAAAATTAATGTCATAATTAAAAAAGAGCATGTATTTATTAAATAAATAATTAATGTCATTTATATAAAATTAATATCTAGTTATTAATAATTAATACAATAATTAATAAATATAGTGATTAATAATATTTAAAATTAAAATACCATTAAATTTAATAATATTAAGTAAATAATGGTAAAAGGTTTTACAATAATGTTTTAGTAAATGTTAATAATTTTTAGTTTCAATGTGATTGTAAGTCGTAGTCTTCTCTTATAATTAATCCTTCCTTTTCTAATTTGGGGATATATGAGAGAAGGTCATGATTTACAAAAACACTTGAAATAAAGTGCATATCTGAATTAGTGAGATATATGAATCTTACATTGAATTTGAGTGTAGACCCTATATTTCTCCTTCTGTGTTGCATCTAGAATATGGTAGACATGTTCTTTGCATATTTTAGGTTATTGTGTTCGTTGATTGAATCACATGATGTTCTTTTTCAGTGTCATATTTTTCTCTTGGCAAGTTTTTTATATGTTAGTTATTTTAGTATTCCATTCTTCCTAGCTTTATTTGGTAATTTTTTCATAGTTGGTTGTTAAGGATAAACTATTCCCAACCTTGTTTCTATAGTTTTCTTATGGATTTCACCTTGAACCAATTCTTAAAAGTTCCCAATTCAATCTACTAAGATATCACCGCATTTTTGTTTATGTTGTTTTTTTAGACAATTGATGTAAAATTATGTCAATTAAATCCATCTTCTGTATGGATAGTCGGTTTTGGTGTTCAACTTTGTAGATCTAAATTGAGAATTGATTAATAAGGTTTTAGTGTTATTTGTCAGATCTCATCATAGACAAGAAATTGGTATATTATGGGACTTTTAACATATCAAATTAGGATTTCTAGTAAAGAAATGTAATTATATTAAACTTTTGTTTTATGGAACTTTTAACACATCAAATCATAATGAATCAAAATTAATATTTAGCCTTTATTTATTAAATATTGTCAATCTGCAATTATTAAAGCACGTGTTTGCGTAACACTTTTATAAAAGAGACAAAGGTTTCTAAAAAAACGTTTTCACAAAAACTTTTTTGAAAAAACAATCTAACAATTCAAAATTCAAGATTAATATAAAGGAGATAAACCCGCAAGACTTTTGTGCTAACTCATGTTAATTTGATGGCTATGTCCAATTCTTTAACAACTACTAAGGTTACACTATCTCTTCTAAGATACAAGTAGTAATCCTAAACCTCTTTAAGCTTATCTCTAAGTTTTTTTTCATAGGTTCTTCAAGCTACTTTCCTAAATATTCTTTTCAGTAACCTTCTTCAAGCTCTTTACTAAAAAATAATTATTTTAGTGGTTTACAAAAAAATTGACTCAAAAGATTACTCTAAGTTTTAAAGATGGATATAGAATGAATTTTTAGTTTAAGTATCAAGGTATACAAATGTGGAGAGAGTTTTGAAAAGGAACTTTACAAAATAATAGAAAGGGGGTACTCAAATTTTGAAAATATTCACAATTTCAAAAGATCTACAACATTCTTCTTTATAGTTTTTCAAAAAGATGACTGTTGTGACACAAGAATTTTGTAAATTTGCATTTCAAGCATCATTTTTTAACTCTTTCTGGTCATGCATCAAATGCAATATTAAATTATTTTCATCAACTAGTCACCTTTAATATGATATAGCATTCTATTTGTTTCCTTTAGTGAGACAGTTGACTTTAGAAACAACTTTGTTGTAGTGAATATTCATTGGTTAATGTGTGATTGAGATTAGTTCACTCCTTTTGATAACTAAACAAATCTTTTATCTAGTTACCGTAGATGTGAGAATGTATGAAATAACAAGCACTAGCATGTTCCTAAAAGATTAAAGTGTTGGCATTGGGTTCGTGAAAAAATTTGAGGTATCAAGGTTTCTAATTTTGTCTGTTATTTTCATGTTAGTCTATACTAACGATGTTTAGTAAATGCATAGTAATTAAGTTGTTAAGTGCTATGATGGCAGGATCCCTCTCTCATAATTGGCAATCCATGTAATTCATATTAAATACATAAGAGATAAAAATATTTGTAGTGGTTTTTAGCACTAAAAATAATAAAAATATAAGTCTTTCTTTTAACACATCTAATTAAAAATATATTACCTCATTTCTTTACGAACCCTCGTTATTGGCAACTCTTCCACTTCTTTGGAGCATTCCCGCACTAAGTCCTTTTCTGGCTATGTCGTTGACAATGCTACCTCCTCTGTTGCCTCAAAGCCTCAACGAATGTCCTGCAAGGTTCGCATGCTGCCACTCCACGACTCACTGTTAAATCTGCTCAGCAAGACGACAAGAAGAAGAAACCTCTAAATCATAGCATCGAGGTCCACTCTACCACAACCAGTGTCAAAAATGGAGAAAATGAGCTAGTCGAGGTGGTTAAGGTTCTCAACAATGACGATGAAAGGGAGAAGATGATGTAGGAGTTTATAGATCTTGTGTTGGTGATAGTGTTTTGGTCAAAAAAGAAGAAAAGGGATAAGTCATTCTGCAGAATGGTGTTGATCATGAAGGATATAGATGAATTCTAGTGGTATCCAATGTCAAGGTTTTCTCCAACCATCATTGAGTTGTTATATAGGGCGAAGGTGTTTATCACCGAGAATGATTTAAGGGATGTGAATTTGAAACCACTGAGTGGTGTTCAATCTGATAGTGTAGTGGGTCGGTTTTGTGCTTATGATGTTGCAATTGGGGATTATCAAAAGAGTGATGGTTGAAAGTCTCCTAAGAGTGATTGTTCAACTAATCAATTTGCTTTCAACACTAGAATCCTCAAAAAAATTCATATACATGATTAGTACTTGTTTCTCTTATAAGCAAATAGATTTTATTATGACAGAAATAGAAGTAGTCAAACCTTATATATTTGAAACGATAAGGATAAGGATAAAATTGAGGGTTATGATTTAGTCTATATTCATGACATCAATACATTATACTACTATATATTTGAATTATTTATTTTTTGTAATAGTGTGGTACATTAGACACAATCTATATTAATTTATTTATTTGTTATGAAAATGCATGTAATTTTATTGTTTAAAACTTATGTAATACAAAATTTTAATAAATTGAGGGTTGCCGAATTGAAAACAATTTTTTAGACAACTATATAAATATCAAATTTGTACTCTAAAACATTAAATATATACATAAATATCATCTAATATTTCCTATACAAATTATAACCTAATGAAAGTAGTACATGGAATCAATGTTATGAAACCCAGATTGGCTCGATTGATCAACCTTGAACTTATTGACCAAATTAGGCAAGGTAGGTTATTAAACAACATTTTGGTTTGGTTGTTGTAATTGCTATAGCCTCATTATTGTGTATGTTCCATGATTGGTTTAAATTTTAATTTTTAGTTACTAAAGGCAAAAGTTGTGTAATCTAATTCTCCCTCCTTCAAGTTTCAACTTTCCAAATCAAATACTTTACTATACGTGTGGTTGCTAACTTAGAATGTAGTGAAAAAAGTGGGTTAGCAATCTAATTTACAACACAAGTAAGGTGGTAATTTTTCTTGAACCATCTACTTCACCAATTTAACAAATGTATGAACTGATTCTAAATCACACTAAAATCCAATATTTCAAATTATGCCACTATTTCCTTTGCATTCAAGACTTCCACAATCTACATTTTGAAAAGCCCACATTCTAAATGAAAGAGAATTTTACTACACATGATGCACTCATGCTTTAATTAAACATACAATTGGTTTTTGGCTCTATTACCGTACATGTTATAGTTACATTAAATTAATTACTTAAATATTATTATAGTATAAATTTTTGGTTATATATATCTCAATCGGTATCATTGTTTATCTATATGTTTCTTGTGATGCTTTGGTAGATGTAAATATTATTCATTATTTCTCATTATGTAGTTAATTACTCATTGCAAACTCTAAATTCAACTGAAATATTTATTAGAAGAAAAACTTATGCAACTTGGGATCATTGTAAAGTTATTGTTGATGACAAGATAAACAATATCTTACATGTGTATTGTAATAAAGTTGTTAGGAGATGTGATATTAACTAATTCAAGATGCACTTAGTTGGAATCTAGAGACAAGTTAAATCATGCAAAAAGTTTTTTACATATATCTGATTTAACACTACAAGAAAATCAAGAATAAAGAGAAGTATTCCTCATGTTACAAGAATAAAGAGAAGTATTCCTCACAAACATGTCGAAAACCCATTGTTAAATAGGTTAGTGGGGGATTTGCGACATATTTCCTTATTAAATTCAAGTCGCTAAGTTGTAATGACTCTTTCCTAGCTATTTTCATCACCATTCTAAAGCAATTTTCTCATTAATTCGTTGACAAATTCCTCAACACAATCACTAGTGTCATTGAAAATTGTATTCTCTCAAAGTGCTTAACCTTTCACACAACACAATCACTATAACATTTTCATGGCTTTCACAAATTTGAATTTTCTAGCCATTATGAACTTTTCAAAAAACCAATTTGAAGGAATCATACCTACAAGTGAGCAATGGATTTTCTTTGTCAACTTCTTGCAATGAAGATGAAGAATGGTAACTACAATCAACACTTGATCATAAAAAATTAGGATTTGGGTGGAAAGTTGTGCTAGAGGGATATGCATGTGGAATGTTGTTTGAAATGCTATTAAGTTGTAATGTATTGCTGACTATAAAAACTCATTGGCTTGCACAACTTGTTCTCTTACTTTAATACGGGTTATTTTAGTGTGTGCGTCCATGAATGTTTTCTGTAATTTTAACTTCTCTATTTGTTGCACTACTACATTTAACAATATTAAAAAATATTGCTAAATCATAAGAAAATGCTATTAATATGATTTAGTACATTTGATTAAATGTTGCATATATTATATATTATCAATGACATATAGTAACATTTTTAACATTTACGAAAATGTTACTAAAAGTTTTTACTAATATTTTTTTTCATAGAAAGGTAACACTTAAAAATATTACTAAAAACTTTTAGTTATATTTTATTAATAGGAAAGTAACATTGTAAATATGTAACTGGAAGTCTTTAGTAATATTTTTTTAATCGAAAGACAACTTTTTAAAAATATTACTAAAAGTTTTTAGTAATACTTTTTCATAAAAACATTATTAAAATGTTAATAAAAGCTTTGAGTAATATGTTTTTTTTTTTCATTCTAGCTATATAGCTACAAAGTTATAATGTGATTAATGAAAAAATTAATAATAGTGTATATTTTTAAAGATGTTAATCTTTAGTAACATTTTAAAAAAATGATACTATAAAATGATCTAGTTTCTTCTATAGTAACATTTATTTAAAAGATGTTACAATATTATCTTGACATTGTTTATAGCGATATTTATTTTTAAAAATATTACTATAGTATATAAAATTGATTTATAAGGAAATTTTTAACAAATGTAACTAGTAAAATGTAAGTAAAAGTGTAAAATGTTGTAGTTGTAGTGTGGATTAATATGATCATCACAGTTTGAAAATAATAAAATGATGTGATGAATGTTTTGGTTTTAATTAGGTGGTATATGAATCTGGGTTTGCAGACCTTCAAGTCCTTGTGAGTTTTTGACTTTTTTTAAAAAAAAAAACAAATTATTACTGTAGGGAGATAATTTGAGTCTAGTTCACGAAACCCGCGAGCTTTTGCAAGCTAAGTCTGCAAGCTCACAGGCCTAACCCATAACCCATTTAAAAGTACAAATTTGTCATTTAGACTATTAGCTTATGTTAATATTGTAACTTTTTTGTTATAAATTATAATATGTTACACTTTTAATATTAAAAATATTTTATATTATTATAAATAATGATACAATTTTAATATGATATATTATAATTTAGTTAGTTTAAAAAATATAAAAAAAATTTAATTGATTTTAAAAAAATATATTCTGTGTGCAGGTCTCGGACCGATCCATTAAATTTACAAACTTCATGATTCATATATTTCACTTTAAAAAAATCTATTTATTGGGACTTATTTATTCTAAAATGCAAAATTTGTGGCTCGTAATTAAACATATCAAACTTATCCCTAGTTATAATTTCATGTAATTAATTGGCTGTAAATTGTCTAAAGTAGTAATGAGTAACATATGCATATAAAAATCAAGGAAAAATCCCACATTCAACCTTCAATTAGATCACAAAAAATGTCCTTATATTAATTAAGAATATAGTATTGTTGAATATGTATAGTGTTTTCTCGACGAATTTAGGTTAACCAAATTGAATGTAACTTCAATCTGACCTCTTTTTGTTTTGATCTCGGCACCCTTCATGTGGGAAGTAAGTACTTCGAGACACCTAATTCATGATGAAAGCATCGGGCTTGTTGTGCCATGAGAACAAATCAATGCAAGGTTATGTTTTACTGTATATTTGGTTTAATTAACTTTAGTATATAAAATTATCAGTTTTTATTTTACTGTTGTGGCCATGTATGTGGGTTCAGTGTGGTTTTTGTTTGAATTTTTTGCAGAAAGTGAGGTTTGGTTTGTGTGTTTGAAAAGTGGAACACTATAAGGGTGAAGGGGAAACCTTTTTGGAATACGTATGAGAAGGGTGTCATAGATGTTGAGACCACATAGCAAAGGTAAGACGTACTAAGATTATTGTTGCATACAATCTCCGTGACTAATATAAGATTTAACTTAGTTTTTCCATCTCATTTCCATCAATGAGATCTATAAAATATGAAATCAGAATCAGGAAATATGAATTTCTTTGGGAAAGTTTCTTACAACTTCTCTATCACGAGAACCTAAGTAGTAAGATGTGCCTTTAGGAACCTAAGTAGTAAGATGTGCCTTTACACCATACAACATGGGTAGTTGGAAAGAGGAAAAAGAAGTGCAGGTATGTTTTCTGGCTGACTGCTTGTTGGGTAATCTGGATGACTAGGAACCAGATTGTCTTTGATAGAATTCAGGTGGAGTCAGTAGACATTATGATGACTATTAAGATAATCTCGTGGAAATGTGTATTCTCGGATTGGTATGCTAACCCGAGAGAGTGCTTATTAAATATGCCTTAGGTGGAGAAGGGTTAATTACCATGCTCCAATTGAAAATGAAGTAGTATGGTGTTTGTTTCCTTGTACTTTAAGAAACTCTTGGTTTCTCTATTGAATAAAATTTTTGCTTTTCAAAAAAAGAAAAAGTAAGATGTGCCTTCTTTAACTCTAACTCAAACGCAGATTATTAGGTTTGCATTGTATTCATGATTCAATTGCTATAGAAATGAATTAATTTGCTGCTGTAAAATTTTATATTTAAACATTAAGTGTCTAGTGGAAGAGAAAATAAAGCAAATGTATTTAAATTTTAAATATAAAAAAACCTAAAAATATCACATAAGAATATGCAGGAGTTATCATATACAATTAACTTAGCTAATGAATTATAACTAAAAGCTATTTTTTCATGTGCTTGCTTATTGCAATTCGTTAGAATATATAAGTATTATTGTGTATGATAAGTCCTCTTATGTGATGTTTTAAATTACAACTAAATTAAATATCTAATAATTTTAAATTTTACAATATATAAGTAAGTATTATTGTGACGTGTTTGCCTATTGCCATAGAGGCGAACCCCTTGTTAAACTTCTACTCCTTAGCATGCGTAATACCCATGGCAAGATTTTCTTGTTGCTTGTAAGAATACGGTTTCCATCGCTTGATTATAAAGGAAAACAACACTATTTTATAATCCTATTTTTCTTCCTTTTTGGCTCTATCAATCCCTCAAACTGATATAGTAACTTTGACTACAAAAATGTTGAATAAATTTAATATTTATGCAATGATCGTGTAAAAAGATTACATTTGTTGTTCAATCATAAATCTTTTTCTCATATTGAATTAACTAACATTTAAAAGGCATATCTATTCTCAAATCCATCATTGCAGAAACAAGAAAGTAACATAAAAGAAATTATGATATTAACCACAGAAAATAAAATATTTAATTACTCTATGTATCTTTTATATTATACCATTTTTTATATTTTTCTTATTTATTTTTAAATCATGAAATTATGTTCCCTGAATTTGTATCCCGCTATTTTAGTGACTAGATTTTGACAGTTAAATGACAAATATTAACGGACAAATATAAGTAATTTAATGATGATAAGGATTATCGTAGTTACAATACCTCTATAAATTATAAAATTTGAGAATTTGATGGCATTAAATTAAATGTCATGTTTCAGTCAACTTTTGTCACATAAAAATTAATGTCAATTCACTAAAAACAGAATAGAAATTCAAAAAAATTTAAAATTACACACACAACATTGTTATTATTTAAAAGTAGAAAAAATAGATAAAATAGGAATTAAGTTCAAAATGTAATTAACCTAAAATAAAAATGTAATATATATTGAAATATGGACTACATTTATAAAAACTTTTCTCACTATTTATTCAATTACATCCATAATTTAAAACAATGACATGATGATATAAAGGCACGTCATGCTATGTTTGATAAAATGGAAGGTTGTGAAAATCTACATACTCTAGCTTCTTTGTAGATAAGGCCACTGCTGCAGTGATACCCCTTTTGAGGGCTGCAATGTCTGTCTTCACTACAAATGCATAGTCCCTCCAAAGCACACCCATCAAATTTTTCTGATTCCTTGCCATAAAGTATATTATCTGACCATTCACTAGAGAACACATTGTTTGGATCCAATTTTTGTTTGGCTGCAACAAACATGTCAAACTTGGGATACTTATGCTGCACTCCCAAGAATGCAATGTTCCTGTTCTTACCCCAATGTGGCTTAGCCCCATACTTGGAGAATGCCAACTGCTCTACTTCCTCCCACACATCTTGGTTCAGTCTAGGGTTAGAAGGGTCATTTGCACGATAGTAGTTGAAATCAAGTACAACAGAGTCTTCACTTTGCCCTAGATACGCAGTTGAGGCTTTGATGAAGCGAATTAGGAAGCCATTGTAGTCGTCCACCCCACAGAAATTTTCTGGCTTGAGGTCTCTAAGTTTTCTCACATCACGGATGAAGGCTCCAAATTTTGATGCAGGGAAAATTGCTGTGCTCTCATAGAAGAATAGCCCTTTGATTCTTGGATCCCATGCACATGAGGTGTCAAATTTTGTTGAGTATAAGCATGAACCTGAATATATTAGGTTAATTCAACAATAAAAATGACTTAAAAAAGGAAGAACGAGGAAACAGAAATCATTGTGCAAATATTTTTCAAATAAAAAATTAACAAATATTAATCATTAATATATTAGTTTTATTACTTTTCTTTATTTCCACGTATGAACTTTGTTTTTAAATCTACTTTATATTCCAACAAATTAAGCATAAATATAATTTTTGTTTTTGAAAGATATAAGTGCAGATGTACACATAGATCCATTAAAAAACATTCAAGAAGAAAAAATTTCTTTCCAGATTTAAGTGTTAATGCATAAACTAATTTCAGAGAAAAAAATACTGGTTTACTAAATTACAACTATCATTAGTTGATAAAGAAAAATGAACCTGAGGTTTGCATTTTGCCTTGGTAACCTACTACTGGGTAGCCAGTAAAGATTTGGCCATTGTTCTTCAATCCATTGCCTACTAATTTCTTGAAGCCTAAAGTAGTTGCTGCTGTTAAGCATTTCCCATTAGCGTTTCCGGTACTTTCCAGATAATTTTCTGCATGTGAACGTTAATATATATATGTTAGTAATATAATTAAGACAGAAAATAACAACTGGAATTAGAAAACATTTCACCTAACGACCCAAATTTTTTTTAAGTCTATTAAATTCATCTATTTGTATCTATAAAATTAGGTGGTCCTGTTCATTTTATTTTTTTTTTCATGAAAAAGAGTTCAAATTTTCCCCAAAATAAAACTAAATTAAAAGTTTCATTCCTTCTTTTTTTTTAAGGTAAAAAAAAAAAAAAGTTTCTTTCTTGAACTATATATAACCTCAAATTTTATAAAATACTCTAAATTCTATTAATTAAAAGATATTAAAAAAGAGACTAAATTTACCTTATTCTTCTAACAGAACATAATTAAATCAAGGGAACTAAAGAAATGAAAGCCAGAGATGAATACCTGCTGTTCTAACTGCTTTAGAGATCAATATAGAATTGGCTTGAAATCCAATGAAATCATAAACTCCATCACCTGAGGCATTTAAAGGAACCCTTGAATCGTATCTATACACAGCTGTGTGCCTTGATGGGTACCAAGTTATATCTGCAAATTCATACTTTTTTGCATGCTCTACGAACACATCTTCGATGTGATCATCTTCTGTGAAATTGTAGGTTATGCTTCTTTTGAATCTAGGCTCAATTGATAATGTTACCTGTGCTTCAATGTTCATCAAACTTTTAGTAATAATATAAAGAGTATTTATCACCTTTGTTTATGACTAAGCATGGCTACTTTTCAATAAAAAAATATTAAATTATACAACTTGATTTTGAAATCTACAAAAACTCCTATTTTTTTTTTTATTTTCTTTACTCTAATTCCTTAATATGTAATTTTCATTTCTCTTAGTCAAAAAATAATACTACAACAACCTTTTTAGGAGATAAATTAAAAAATGAAGAAATATTAAATGTAAAATAACAAATCTCAAGGTCTACATAATTTACTTAAAAAAAACTACTTTGGATAAGTCAACTTTGCTATAATAATTGATTTTTTAATGTCTTAAAAACTCAAATATATTATAACATATCCATATTTATTTTTTCTCTTAATTTCATAGAATAAATAAGAATTTTTACCTGATATGAGATATCTATATATTGACTTAACATGTAAAATCTCTTCTTTTAAGAAATGTAAAAACTCCTAAATATTTTTAAAAATGAAAATACTTGATTGTAACTATTATATTAAAATTAGATATTTAATTAAAACAATATAATGTATTTTTACGTAAAAAAAAAAGAAAATATCAAGAAATAACTTATATTTAAAATACCTACTAATTCAAATTGAGTATCTAATTATGATAAAATACAGAGGAGATTTCTTTGGAGGAAAGCAAGCTAGTCTTTATAAAATACCTTGGGTAAGTTGGTCTATCCTATGCAAGTCAAAAGACAATGGCGAATTAGGCTTGCGATGTATCTTCACCTTCAACAAAGTCATTGTGGATTACGCTACTAGAGTCAAAATATAATCGGTCGAGCACCTTACTAAAGGGAAGAATATATATATATGGTGGAGGGACTTGAGGAAATCTGTGGGATCAATAACAATCAAAGATGGTTCGACAACTTTCTTAAGTGGGAAAGTGGGAGCTGACTCAGTTTCAAATTTTGGAACAATAGCTGGTTGGGTGGTGAGCCATTGAAGCACAAATTCGGTGAAATATACCTCAATTCAGATAAAAAACAGGAGATCATTGGCAACCTTGGCCAATGGGAGGAGGGTAATTGGATTTAGGATATAGTGTGGAGAAGAGAGTGATTTTCTTGGAAAGTGAATATGGTCAATGAATTTTGATCACTGATTAATACGTCAGGATGAGTGAAAGGATGGGAGACACCTGGGTATGGGTACCTGACACTTTAGGCATTTACTCTATATCCTCTTCTAATGCAGTTTTGTAGGAATAGAGATCAGATGAGCAAACCTAATGCACTCCTGCACAAACTTTGGAGCAGCAAAGCCCCTCCCAAGTTCCTCATGTTTAAATGGAGACTACTTACTAACAGGCTTCCCACAAAAAGCAATCTAATGTCAAGAGGAGTCCAGCTGCATGATGGGAACTCTGACTGTTTGTTCTGCAGCCAAGCAATTGAGACCAAGGATCACCAGTTTTGTGAGTGCTCTATAGTTTGGATAATGTGGTATAACACTCTTGATGTCTCATCTGTGCTACCAAATTCTGCAAACCATCATTTTTTGGCAACATAGCCACTGCCAGGGTCCCAACAAATAAAAGGAATGGTGGTCTGTAATTTGTTTTACTATATCATGGGCCATTTGGAAGGTAAGAAATGACAGTATTCAAAAATATCAAGGTAAACATGCACAATATATTCCAAGAATCTGTGTTTTTGTCTTGAACTTGATCAGGATTTTAATGCCCCTTTCGTATTGTGGTCTTCTAATTTAAAAGCTTGCTTCTGATTCTGTTGATGGAATTCAGTGTTGGAAGTTGGATTGCTCTTCTTCTCGTACCCTATTTTTTTCTCTCCTGCTAATGATAGCCTTAGGTGTTTTAATTTAGTCTTGGGGGCTTCATTAGTATATATTCTATTGTATTGTCACTATGTAAGTTGCTGGGTGTTTTCTATGTTCTGTCACCTCTTCTTTGAGGTACTTGCTATTTGTATTCTTAATCATTGTATTGTCACCCTTCTTTGTGTACTTGCTACTTTGAGGTTTGTTGCCCTCTAATAGTTGGTAACATTAAGCCAGGTTTCTATTGTATGTTTGTGTTTGCACCTCTAATACTTCTTAATGAATTTCATTGTTTACCGAAAAAAACAAAAAAGTGTAACCATTTATGAGGGAGCCTTACATATACCCATGATAGCCTAACATACAAATAATAAAAGATACCCCACAAGACTAGCCAAATCAATTGAACCACCCAGAACACCACCTTTAAAGTTTAAACTACAACAGCAATAATATCCGTGATACTCGGCAAAAGTGACGAGTTTCAAACAATTTTGAATTATGTCTTTCCGTCAAACATTAAAAATTGACCTCATCGGATTAAAAGTTAAATATTACATGCCATTTACGAACCAAAAACACTAATTCAAAATTTTTTAATTTAAAAACACAACGTCACAATTTCTCAAAATATAAGGGTATAATATAAAATTTAGAGAAACAAATTATATTTTATTTATAGGTAATATATTATAGAAGAAGAGGTTGAAGATGATTTAATTCAGAAACTGACCTTAGAGATGGCACCCAACACTCCAAGCGACACTTTAACAGCATCAAGCATCGGATCCCGCGCCTCCACCCTCACAACCTGCGCATACCCATCAGCTTCGGAAGCAGCCACTACAACACTAACTCCCACTACATGGTCGTGAACGGCGCCACCCTTCCCCCACCACGAGCTGCCGTGCGCCGCCGTGCTTATCAGCCCCCCCACGCTCACACCCTCCCAATACGGCGCCGCCACAAGGCTGAACCCTCCGCTCTCCACCGCGTCGATCAGCTGACGCAGCCCCACGCCGCCGTCTGCCGTCACGGCCCTGTTGGCTGCATCGATTTGGATCCCTTTGTTGTACTTCTCTGTACTTATCAGCAAAGTATTTTTTCCTTTGGAGAGACAAATCACAAATCCACAACATTCTGTCAGTGAAGGAGAAAATAAAATAGTTTTTTTTTTTTTATAAAATAATTTTTCATAACAAAAGTTATGAAATTAAATGTTACCTTAATATTCACTTTATTAGTATTTAAAAGTTATATAAATATTAAATTAAATGTTACCGTAATATTAATGTAATATATATATAAATAAAAAATTATAATTAATTATCCATATAAAACTTTTTACTCTAAAAATTTATGATTTTCTGATCCTTTACACATGCACCTGATCACATATTTAAAAAGTATTTAGTACCTAACAATTACATTTCACATGGATGTGTGATTTTTACTATTACTTCATCACTGATCAAAGTGAATCATTTACAGCCATATGGTCTCAGAAATAATACTCATAGTCCTTTTGCACAGTCAATTATTTAATGGTGTAGATGTGTGTAGATTTATACACAAACTTTATACATTTATATTTATTTAATGTAGAAGTAGAGCACGAGCACAGATGGCTGAACCAACAAACCTCCTTGATCTGAATCAGTGAATTATTTTTTTTGTCAAAATCGAAGCAGAATCATGTTATACCACGGACGCAGGTGTAATTCTCATCACTATTTACGTTTTAGTGCGGATTTTTTGTGCATTGAATTACCCTCTTTGAGTCTATGCATTTAGGATCATAGAAGTAAAAAGCTGAAAAAAATTATAAGAATAACAAGATAAGATGAACAGGTTAATCTAAACTGTCCAACGCGTCCTTATTTTTTGTGGTGGGGGGGAACAAAATGCATTAAATTAGAAGTATAAATAAACAAAATTATGTTTTGAGAAGAAAAAATGAAAAACACCTTGTGGGCATGCGAGTTTGGGAATGGTGTGGGAGAATCGTGTGACAACCTTGGCTTTGAGGTTGCTTCGGACAGCATAAGCAACCGCGATCCGAAGCTCTTCTTCGGAGGTTGGGTATGTGACATTGAGGGCAGAACAGTCTTTTCGGTCTCCCCACGCGCCGTATGAGTTGCGGAGGGTGCAGCTGGAAGTGCTGCATTGAACCGGGGACTGTGGAATCATGCCATGAACGGTTTTGGATGAAGAAAAGAAGTGAAGTGTGTGAATGAATGTTACACACAAAAAGTAACTAAGCAAGTTGCCACCACCCATGTGGAAATGATGATGGTGTTGTTGTTGTTGTTGAAGGTTAATAATGGGTCTTGTTTTGTGTTTTTATTTCAGCATGATTTGTTAGGAATCAGTAATTTAAGAATGAAATTTTAATAGAAGGATCTAGATTTGTAGGTTTTTAAATCATGTGGACCCATGAGTATTAAAAAAGGATAAATTTTTTATCATGAGTATTAAAAAAAAAGATAAATTTATTATTTAAATTATTAGTGTGTTTTAATACTGTGATTCTTTTTAAATTGTGATATTTTAGATTTTAGTATTGAAAATATTTTGTGTTTTAAATTATTATAAATTATATATTATTTGGTATTAATAAAGTTTAGCTAATTTAAAAAATATTAAAATTTTTAATTATTTTTTAAAAATATAAACGTGCTACCCACAGCAGGCTTGTTAAGTCATTTATGGTCCATAGACAAACAAGTCATAAGTTTTGCCAACAAAAATCAATTGTTAAAAATGTTCATTCATTTTTTTTACGATCTACTTAGATGAGGTTAAATAATCGTATTTTAATCCACTATAAAATTGAGAAAAATATTTTTTTTAAGCCAAAGAAATTTATTTCTAAAAAAAATGTTGAGTCAAACAAATTTATTTCTAAAAAAAAATGTTGATTTAAAGTATAAGAAATGTCTTTTTAATGGTGTACAATGAGTTTTATAAGAAATATCCAAAAATAGAAAAAACACATCACCCATTATGAAGCACATAATATTGAATCCATAATTCATTCTGCAAATGAAGGTGTTTATCAACTTTGTTGCATTAGACCATTCTCATGTTGTTGTTGCACTTCATGAATTGCTATCAACCTTTGTAGCATGCCCGTTAAAAATCTCTATATTTCTAGTTTTTCATATGTGTCACATCCAAAGTAAAAGACCAAATGTGTCGATCTACTGATAAATCACATAAATTGTCAACAATAACCTCGTAATATATTTTGGAAAATCGTGGAGATTTTCATTTAAGTACATACTTGAATTCATTCTTATTTTGACATATGACAATTAAAAAAAAGTGTTGATCACTTTCCACCTCATGCCCACAAAACAACACACATTCTGTTGGCTCATATGGCAGAATTCACATCCCTTACATAGATTATTCCTTTTTGGCATCCTATTTGCTTCTAGTTTCTGCGTGAAATATTACACTTTTGAGGGGATCTCTTTCACCCATGACAATTGAAGAATCCATCTTTATGTTGAGGTCCTTCGAAAGCTAGAACCTTGTATGATGACTACAATGAGTACACTCCTGATACATTTGCACAAACTCTAGCTTCTAGTCTAACTCCTCAAACTTCTCATCTTCCCATGTGAACAATGCCTCCTCCGGTTCCATTGTCATCCTACCCTACCCCCTCCCTCATTCTTTTCATCATGTTTTTATCAGCTGCTTGTTCAAATAACTTAAGAAATTCTTCACTAAGACTTGCCCCTATAGCCATTTATCATTCCAGAACCAAATCTCGTTTCCATTCCCTCACTGGTATCTAAAATTCTAGGTCCATCATCCCTCTTGCCCCCATCCCTTGTTTATCTATGGAATGTAAGTCAATTCACCACCTAGAGTATTTCCTACCTTGTAACTCTCATTGTCTTTCTTGGGTCTGATACCTAGACTTCTAGATTCAAGCCCATCAACTCAAATTAAGACAAATGTTATACTACATATTTTAACTATATGTAATATAATATTACAAGTCATACATTCATACATATCTCTCTTATATTATTTATCTTTAAAGTTGAAGCATCATCATACACACAAACAGAGACACACGTAGACAAACACACAAACACATACACGCATAGAGACACACACAAACAAACATAGACACACACAGCCACAAACACATACACACGCATAGATAGACACATAGACACAACACACACACAAAGATACACAGAAACTCACATATAGACACACACAAACACAAAGACACACATGCACACACATACATGCACACGCACACATACATAGAGACACACACAAATAGACACACACATAGAGACACGCATGCACACAAATGCGCGCACACACACAAACACTCATACACAGACACAAATACACACGTATACACAAACACACGTACACATAGACACACACACATAAAGACATTGAACCCACACAGATAGATATATTTATCTTATTTTTTAATATTTATAAAAATTTTAATAGATATATTTATTATTTAAAATATAGAGAATACTTAAAACTTAACAAACTCCTAAATAAAACAAATGGTAGTAAACATCTAAAATATGATTTTCTTAGTAGAATATTATTAATTAATTTTCTTATATTAAAAATAAATTATATGTTAATTTAGTAATATAATTTTAATTATTTAAATGGTAACTTTATTTAAAAATAGTACTTTTTCATTGATTTGTAAAAATTAATTTGAAAATTGTTTTTATATTAATTATAAGCTATTTTTTAAGAAAATTAATTTATAAGCTAATTTGAACAATTTTAAAAAGACATTCAATTATAAAATATGTTGTACAATTTAGGTCTACAAGATTTGTCTTTTTTTTAAAAAAATAATAAAATGTAATATATTCTTATAGAATTTTATTTAATTACTTTTATTGTATTAAAAAACATTATATAAAATTTATTTGTGTAATATCTGTTGTAAATTTATTAAAAATTATTTTTTAAAATAGTTAACTTCAACTATTTTTATTAATTATAACACAATTTTAAAATAAAAATATTAATCTTAAAATACACAAATTAATTCAACTAGAAAATATATAAAAGACTTTAATCTATACACCCATATTTTTTATTGACAACAAAATGAATTTATATAAATACATGTTTTTAATCAGCAAAAACTGTATATAAGAGATATAGAATGTTAATCAAATTCCCTTGTTTGGATGCTATCTTGGAGTGTCCAAATATATTTATGTTTATTATAATATAAATTTAATTAGTATATATTAATAGATATAAAATTTTATTATTTTAAATTATAATTATTTATTTATAAAAAAATATTAATTTTACTAATTAATATTTTAAAATTCGTACAAACCAGAAAATGTGATCAAAGATCCGTCGTTACTAATTGAACAACTCTTATAATATTACGGAGATTGCGGCAGAATGAGTTGAAAATAAAGCATGTAATGGAAAAAATGGAAGGAATAAATTTCTTGGTTGTCCTATAAAAAACAAAAAAAACGTTTCTTGAATTGCAATGGAAGATGGGGTCTTCATTTTTTTTTTATATATTTTAATAATTAGTTGCCTTGTACGGATTTGTATCATTGAAAGAATTAATTTATTTCTTAAGTGTAATTTTACAATTTAAAATCAATATGTAAAAAGAAAGAAATATCTTTCCATAACAGTATTTTTGTTTATATAATTCGCCGTAGTAATTTTAATTAATAATATTCATCTTAGTTTCGTATTATTATGCTTAAGATTATTTTGGTCCAGTTCTAACATGGTTCTGTATTAGAAAGTTTTACACATTTGAAAATGAAAAATGTAAAATAAGATACTTCTACTTATTTTATTTGTAAGATCCAATTATTTAACTTAAAAATATTAAAAAAATAACAAAATTTATATATAAAAAATGTATATACAATCACTTTATAATAATAATAATTCATATAAATTTGTTATTTTATTTATCTATTTTAAAAATCATTATGTAGGTAATGAATTAAATGTAAAGTGTATTAATTAGGGTGCACAATGCGCATTCCTTAAAAAAAAAAAAAAAATTAAATGTGACGTGCACATTAGCTGACCACCAGCTATTTACTTCACGCATTCCTAAAACATTCACAACAAATCTCCATGATAATCGTGCACTCCACTTCTAACACTATAAATTAAATTGAAGAAATAAGAAAAATGAATGATAGTGATATTGTTGTTAGCATTTTTATTTTATTTTTTAAGGCTTTGTTTAGAATTATTGTTAATTTTTTATTATGAATTCTAAATGGAATTTCAAAACAAAATGTGTATCACTAGAAGAGTGTTGAAATGACTTTCTAATTTAATTTCAAATTAAATAAAACGAATTTTAAGATTTTAAATTTTTAGTATTAAAATAAGATATAATTACTAAATTTGATAATAATTTTCCTTTTTCTAACCTTAACATTACTATTTTAATTGTCATCATTATTAGAATATTGTAAATATTACTAAAAAAATCATCCTAATAACTATCTTTAACATCATTAGCTTATAATTATTGTTGTTGTTATTGTTGCTGCTAACATCACATTGAATTGTACTTAATATCCTGATCAAACCATCAATATTTATCACTACCAAAAACATCAAACCATATCACCATCAAACCACTACTACTTATCATCACCAATAACTTTATTAGACTTTTATTTTTATCTTTTTCACCACTAAACTACTAAATCATTATGATGAACACCACCATTATATATTATTTTTTAATTAACAAAAATTTTTAGATTTACTTTCTGTAAATATCTTTTTACTTTATTGATGTTATATATTTATGTAAACAATCAAATCTCTTAAGTGTTTATGGTAGTTACCATATTATATTATATTATATTATATTTTATATATATATATATATATATATATATATCCAACTTCAAGATCACTTTATAAATTTAATATATGATTTTTTTTCATATACTTTTTAAGTACTATATAATATATGTGATTTCATTTTTAATTTTTGTTGGATGTGCGTTACTTTATTTAGAAATTACTCAAATTAGTTTGAAACTGATCACTTTTTTACGAGAATCATGGATATTATGCTATAATTGTGGTTTAAAGGTGTGGTCTTCTACTTTTAATAACACGAAAAAAAGAAAGAAAAAGAAGCGGGTTTTCTAAGTGGTACGATACTATGATTGATTTGGCTAGTCTTTAATGAGGAAAATAAATAATTTCTTTATAAAACAAAAAGATATACATAATGTTATCGTAAAAAAATTAATGATACTTATATTTTTTACAATTACAATTGCCTTTTCTCTTTACACATTTTTATTTTTCAAATTATTTTTTTAAATTTTTTTGCAATTTTATTTTTTATTATTAATACTATAAAAAATTAGAAAATAAAATGGTCAAATTAATATTAATTTATTCTTTTTAATATCTTATAACTTTTTACATTCTTTTGAAAAAGCTTAAATATTATTTTTCTTCATTTATAGTCAAATCAATAACTTCGGTACTCTATTTTGACTATATTCTTAATCAAACTTATTTTAAACATAATTATTTGATAAAATTATTTAGCTAAAAATAGTAAAAATATAATAAATTCTTACTTTATATAAAAAATTAAAAAATATAATAGATATTGAAAGACAAAAGATAAATAAACATATTATATATGTATATATATATATATATAATATTATATATGTATATATAAAAGGATAGAAAATAGGTTTTAAAACTTTTCTTCAATGTTACAAAAGTATTAGAAGCTACGAAAAACCCTTGTTTACTTCGCTAACTTCCAATTGTCTGATTTTTCATTTATTTTATTAATATTTAACATTCAATTTTTTATTTTAAAACAAAAATTGAAATTAAAAACAAAATAAATAAAAAAATAGACATTTACTATTTGTTTTTAAAGAACAGCATAATGGGCCATTAAAATAAAGTAGAGTTTACTTAGCAAACATATGAGGTGTAAATAGAAGTGCTTAGAGATACATATAAAATGAAAATGAAAAGAAAATAAGACCAATTTTTTCCTCCTCTAATCTTCATCACCCTTATTTTGCAAATTCTCAACCACTTAGGAATAGTAATAAGGCGGCCAGATGCGGGTTTAGTTTTCCCCTTAGAAAGTGTGCATATAAAATTTTAATTATATTCCTCGTCAAGTATTTTTAAATTTAGATATGTCTGCGGATAACTCATTATGTTATATTTTATAATTTAAATTTATTTATTATTAAATAAATTATATATTAAGTTATTAATTATATTTTAATTTAAAAAGTATATAAAAAATAATAAATAACAAGAAATTATAAATTAAAGTTTGAGTTAAAATTTTTAATTAAATATATAAATTTAAACTTATTATATAATTGTTATAATTATAACAGGACATATATGAGTTCAAGTACATGGTGGGTAATTACATACTCATACTCGCATCCGAATTACTACATCGAGTAATTCTCATACCTATACCTGTACCCGATCAAAGTGAGGGTAATCTCTGTTGAAATTGAGGCAGGTTTGGGGCGGTACATGCAGGTATAAATGTTTTTGTCATCCTTAACCACTCCATTCATTAAAGTTGAAGATTGTAAGGTCTTTGCTAGTACTAGCAAGCTTCCCTATTAGCCTATAAAAATAACATGAAAAAATTAAAAAAAAAAACTACAGGTTGCATTGAGGATGAAGGGCGAAAATATAAAGAGTGAAATATCATGCGGGTCCCTGAAAGATTTAACATTTGACACCTGGGTCTCTGAAAGAATTTTAGAGGCATCGATCTAGGGTCCTTGAATCTTTATTGTTATTTGTCTCATTAGTCCCTTACGCTATTGAACGTTGTTTAATAAGTGTCCAATCAGTTGTTAAGTGCCCTACTGGTAGAGTCTCTCTCATATGTTGCATTTCATGTCACTGCCCACGTCACAGGGATCCAAGCCAAATTGAAAATTTTTCAAGGACCTGAATATCTCAAAAATTCTTTGAAACCTGCCAAATTGAAAATCTTTCAAAGACTTGGATATCTCTAAAAATCTTTCAAGGACCTTGATGCCTTTAAAAATATTTCAAGGACCTAAATGCCTCTAAACAATCTTTGAAGAACCTAGATGTCACCACTTTAATCTTTCAATGACCAAAATGATGTTTTTACTCTAACTTGAGGAGATAATTGGGAAGAATCCAACTCTTAAGAAGATTGAAGACCAAAGATTGTTGGATTGTTACAATACATAACTACTTATGCAATTGAAGATGAGAGAAATTAAATTGATTATTAGTAAAATGTTGTCTTAATATTTATAGGATTTAGTTGTTTTTTTTTTAATTTATAAGTTGGATTATTTTTAGTTGTTTGTGATAAGCATTTGTATTCTCCCTAAAAAATTATGACACCAAAATTGTATTTTTCCTTTTACTTTATTAGATTTTAGTTCATTATAATCTCACTAGCATAGAAAAACAAAATAACAGTTCAGTACGTTGATTTTTCATAAAAGTAAGAAACTTAGATAGACAAAACTACAATGATAAATAGAAACAATCACGACTAACAAGTTTTTAACCAAATAAACCCTGTTTGCTGAAAAAATTCCTCAAATTCTCAGAACTCCATTTCGACGGCCATCAATGATTTTCAAGTATGACTAGTAACTTTCAATTGTACAATCAATGATTTCAGAAACTGGTTTTTAGCACTTGAAATTATAATAATAATAACCTATATAAAGATTTAAAATTTTAGTTTATCTAATTTCTTGATGTTAGTTATTTTTTGCTTCAAATGTATCGAGTACAACTAACAATAATAATAAGTTAGAATTGAAATAATTACGTTAGGATGTTTATCACAAGAAGATCAATTAGCACGGATTTAAAAAGTGTCTATCTAGATCAGCAGATTTATCAAAGCTATCTTTTACAACTTCAAATGTTTAGGTGATATTCATATTTGGCATCATGTACAAGTTTTTGTTATCATGAACACAATTTCAGGGAGTATATACTTTATCTGTGCAAGATGGGCATGGAAAACTTACTTGAAAAAAAAAAAAAAAGACCATCACAATCACTACCTTATCTATCAAACATTTAAAAAATATGAAACAATTACCTCTTGGAAATCTCTTCAACCTTGCTGCATATATTTCAAAATGCTAAATATTGTCATAAAAACTAAATTTATACTCCACATATAAATACTCAAACAACAATACCAAAAGCCAAGCTTCAAGAAATTCATGATAAATAATAACTAAAATAAGAGCATAGTAATAAAATTGAAAAATGATAGATTATGCTAGTAATAATATAAAAAGAACATAACAAATTAGATAAAAAATTGTAGAATGTTAAGAAAGCCTAAAGGAAGGAGAAAATAAAAATATTCCTATAAAGTGTGAAGGAAAAGATGTCACTTTTTGGGAAATATTTTATCCAAAAAGTCTCAAACAATGATCTTATGGGCTAAAAATGGATTTTTGAAGTCAATATTATGTAAATAGAATTCTAGTGATCCCAAATGTCCTTTTGTCCAAACTTTTTCATATTTCGAGTATTATCACCGGTAAAAGTTTTTTTATTAAATATGTGTTATCTTTGATAAAATTTTGTAGAGTCAACAAAATCAGCAAGCAAAAAAGCTACCTCTAAAATCCTTCTCTCTACTAACCTAGATATATAAAATTCAGAGAGTTTCTCATGAACTAATTTACACACGTATGAGAAAGATGAAGATAAAATTTCATCATCTTCATTATTGAGAGAAATGGCAAAAAGAAACTTGGTAGAAATATTTGTGTAGTTATATTAATGTATACTTATATATGACAAGATAGATTATATTAAAACTTAGTAAATTCCTGCTAAGATACCCCATTATCAAATTGAAAGCTTTTAGTTTGCTCTCCATCGCCTCATTATTTTACTTAGTTTTTTAATTAATTTAGTGACATAACATTTTGGTGTAAATATATATAATAAAATATTTTCTGTATAACTTTTTATATAACTTACAAATTAATTAGATTAAAAAAAACTAATATCAGGGTTAGAATCTCCACCATCAAAACTTAATACTAAGTCTCTTAATCAAATCCTAATTCTACTAACTATTGTTATTTTAATTATTCAAAATTTAATGGCTATTAAAATTTAATTATTTAGCCACAGGGACTTAGGTTTGTCAAAGACTTAAATCTCCTGAGCTTGTTTCCGGATGTGTGAGCTGCTCAAACACAAATGTGGTAATAGTCAAGTCCTTGCATCTCCTAACAATTCTTATTAGTTTTTATTTAATTATTTAAGATTTATTTTTAAAATGTCAAATTAATTTCTTATAGGGTTTTCAACCTTAATGGGATACATATTCTTAACCCACTCTAATTATACCATTATAAAAGTCACATATCTATCAAATTGTTTAACATAAATATTTTTTATATACACCAATATTAATTTTTATTAACTAAATTTATAGATTATATTTTATTATCAATATCAGACTTATAAAATATGAAAGTTATAAGACTAATTAAATAATATACTTCAAGAGTAAATCTTGGATACACACTTTAAGTAACACATCATCCTTATATACAGTCAATCATAATTTAACAACTAATTAAAATAAAAATATAATACTGTATGAAAGATGAAAAAAAAAAAAGAGGCCGTTTCAATTTTTTTTCCGCTTACTCTCATTTACTCAATGCACCTTATATTATTTTTAGAATTTAAGTACTCCATATGTGTTAGTACACGATATGTTTGACTTATTATCCTGTATGAAAATGATTTATTATCAAGTGTCTTTAAATAAAATATTTTAAAAAATGGATGAATTTTTAACTTTACCAGGACAATGAATTGAGGATGTGTTTAGGAAAAAATATAATTGAAATTATAATATATATCTTTTGGATTATAAGTTTTAATTAAAAAATAAGTTGGATGTTGAGAATCTAAATTAAATTTAGAAAACAAAAATCATAAAAAATTAAGTAGGAGGGTTTCACCATTTTATGTGTGCATCTTGAGCTGATAACATGCTATAATATTTTTCTGACTTCAATTATTGATTTCACTTTTTAGAAAATAAATAAAAAATCTAAATCTTTTTATAATAAATAAAAAATTTGAACCATATATTATAATCATTCAAAATAAACTAAAGTCATCAAAACTACTAAACTTCAAAAAGTCACTAAATCTAAATCCAATATATATATATCCTAATACTAAATAGACAAAGGAAAAACACTTGCCATGTGTCAGAAGTTTATCTTAATCTCCTCATCATGCAAATCACTTCTTATGTGAGAAAAAAATCTAACATAGTATCTTAAATGTGTGTGACATTGTGTGTATGATGCTGTTAGCAGGAGGAGACCTCAGGTAACACACCCTTCCGTTGGGTTAACTAAATATATCATAGGTCCCATTAGGTGTTTTTAGTAATTTCTGTTGGTCTTGCTTTGTTGTTTGGCCCACTCTATTTAGAGCTAGGGTTCCCTTATTATTTGTTTTAAGGAACCATTTTCTCTTGAGAAGGCAATGAGAATTATCAAGTTCTAGTATTCATGGTAACTTAAGACCTTAAATTTTTTACTTAATTAATCCACAGTCTTACAATTGCTATGCAAATAGAAACGAACTTGTGTACTTCAAGTGTGATTGGAAATCTTACATTGAGCAGGAATAGTCAGCCTAAATATTGAGGATACCTATAAATTTGATGTCTCAGTTGTTGGATTGAGAAGTGTGTCAAGACTCGTTTTTAAGGTCACTTAAATCTAATACACAGATATCTCCCATCAATGGGTAATGGCTCGTGAACTATATACTTATATCTGAAGAGATAAAAACAAAAGCTATTTTTTATTAAAGCCTATTTCAACTATAATTTGAGTTTATTGGGTAAGGAAATCATATATCATAATAATACAGCTGATTAACACTGTGTTTGGTTGGAATTTGGAATTTTGGACCTACATTTTAGATGTAAAAAATAAAAGCTACTCAGAACATGGATCTGAAACACGGATTCACACTTAGCTTGATCCAAGATGCACTAAGGTACAAGGTTTTTACATGATTGTATTGGAAACATGGTGGAAATCTAAAAGTGGTGAAAGATGACAAAACAGAAATTATCAAGCATCAAGCATATCATATATTCTAGAAAGTATCGTTATGTGAAAGAAATTCTACTTGGCTAAATATTTCTGGTCTATATGGTGAAGATGGAAAAGTTATTTCTATATGACCAGCTCTAGAAAACTTCCAATATTAGAAGCATCACATCAGAGTTTAAGGAGAAGAAATGAAGGTGAGGTAGACAAACAGAACAATTATCAATTCTACCAGTTTTTAGGTAGTGAAAAGAGACACATAACAGATAATTGTGGTTACTTTGGGAAAAGAAAGAGGTTTTTGGGAAGAGAAAGAGGTTTATGAAAAGAAGTTTAAAAAAGTAAATTAAAAATTTGTAAGCATGTTTTGAAGCAGATAAAGCACAATATTTATACTATAGTACTATGCCATATGCTGATTGCGCATACCTACATATATTACATTCCATATACATATTGTCCTGCACTCTTCAATTTTTTAAATATTTAATATGTTAATATTTTTTCCTTTTAATTTTATATATTTAAACTTCTTATTCTTAGTCTTTTATATTTTTAAATTTTCTATCTCTTTAATATATATATTTAAATATTTATTCTCAATTAATTTATATTTTATTCTTTTAATATAATTGAACTAATTATCTTTAATTTATTAATTAATTTATAAGTTTAATTGATATGCATTAACAGTGTAAAGAATTTTACACTAACATCCAATCAGAATCCTTAATTTATTGTAATTAGTTTGTTAATTTTACTAATTAATACATTAAAAATCATATAAATGAATAGATATGATTAAACGTGACTATAATAAAGTATATACTAATTAAACTCTTAATTTAAATAAATATATATATATATGTAAGAGCTTTTATTTAAATACTTAACTTAAAAGTCTAATTATATATATATTTTTTCTCTTCTTGACTTCTTTCATATGTTTTTTTCTTTTTCCTTTTGGTGGCAACCCTTTGCTCTTCGGTGGCTTAGGATCCTTGATTTTCCACTAGGCTGACCTATATCAGTTTAGAAGTTACAAGTCACTTACTAAGTGGGATAACCATTATGAAACACAATTTCTAAAAATGACCTAGTTAATACCGAAGCAGTATTAAAAATTAATTAATATTTTGTGATAGTTCACTAATAATTACTCTAATAATAGAACCAAACTAGTGATAATAATAATAATACTAACTAGACTTAAAGTATAGGCATGGGCAAGTAAGGAATCATTCCTGAACTTTGAAGCTTATGTCATAAAGTTGTTTATGTAACACAAATTGAATACAAGTAGTATCAACTTTTTCAATACTCCTCAGAAAGAAATCCTTTCCTCCAATAATTACCCATTAGCCGTCAATTATAATATAGTAAAATGTGGTATACAGAAAATAAAGTAAACTAAAGTTGAAATAAAAAGAAAAAAAGAATATAGTAATTCTTACAAAAGGACTTTGCTGGTGCAGGTTTTAAGCCAAATTGACCAAAAAAATAATTATGGAGGGAATATTTTCATGCCTTGCTTGCATGTATATATAATAATAATGACTTTTTCTTTAGGCACAGTGTGATATTCCCACTCAGTTTTGAGTTTGTGACTCAATATTGGTTTAAACAAAGAGTCCAAAAGTGGTTAAGTGGCATTGGAAGGATAGAATATGTGCAAGTTAATTTGCTTCATGTTCCTTCTCATCTTCTTCCTTTAACAACCAACATAACATGCCATGGTTTTATCAAAATCACATTCGAATATGTTTCCAAACTTGGATCTCATTCTCCTCACCCTCCTCCATGGCTCATTTGTTATCTTTGTGCTCTTTCTCATTATCCTCATCACCCTTTTGGTTCTCTTATTTGCATTCTCCCTTGCCCTCTTCTCGGTTTTCCTCTTTGATTTGCACCATTTTTCCACTCTCCTTTCCCAATATTTCAAAATGGCAAAGGATGATCTCCATTTGGGTAGTGTTCTTATTCTTATTTCACTCACTCACCAAGCTCTTGAATTTGTCACGGTTCCAAAACCGTGGCAAAAACGTAGACTTAGCGAATTTGAAGTGAAGGTACATCATTATTCATCCAAAAGACATCATTATATTCATCATGGCTTGAAGAATGTTCAATAAGATGATCAACCTTCAACACCCACCATGATCCATCTCAATTCTCAAGATTCAAATTCCACATCATGTCTCATTGTCTCCAATTCTTCCATTCCAAGTAAATAGTGTAAATTAAATTGACATTGAGGCTTTGGGTACGATAAATAATGATACTCAAATTTGAGTTCCAAATCTCAATGTGTAATGATAATTTGTATACTTAGGCAGCATAATGTCTCAAAGTCTGCAACCATATCTTAATTCCTAGACAGCTATTTCAGCTGTCTATAGAGTCTCAGAGACAAAGATAGAGATCAAATTTCTATATACTTGAAATTTATACCTAGGGCTGAGTTTTACATGCTCTGTACAAATATCTCGAGGCAATTATTTTTCCAAACTCTTTTAGAGATTCTTCAATAAAATTTTTCAATTATCAGTTACATAAATATTATACTACTAATTTTATCGACAACATTATTTTTCTGTTTTTTTTTTTAAGTTTTATTAACATAGCTAATTTCTGAAGAAAAAAAAGTATCAAAGTTCAAAACTAACCAAAAAATTAAAAACATACTTTCGTCTAAAAATATATAAAAATTATATAAACGTATACTTTAAGTTATTTTAAATCAATCAATTTATCAATTAATAAATTGAAAAATAATTTTATCAAATAAATATGTATAGTATCTTGTCTGTGCATCGTATGGTCAATTTTACTATTTATATTTATTATTAATTAGTTATGATAAAAAAATATAAAAAATATTCATATAGTATAATTAAAATTAATACTAAATATGTAATTAAAAGATACAATAGATATTTAAATGAAATTAAATATGAAAACTTCAAGAATAAAGATACCAATATATAAATAAGTAAAGGATTTTTTTTTTTCTGATGATCGATATAAAACAAGATAGTGTTGCAATGTTATCAAATATATCTATACTAGATTTCAAAATCCTGCGATGCATACATATTGTTTAAGTTATATATTTTATATTTATATTTACTCTTTTTTTAAATATATTTATAAATAAAATTATATTTTAAAAATATTATGATTATGCTTTTTATTGAATAAATCTTGTTTTCAAAAATTTTAATTCCATTAAATTTTATTATGATATTTTTCTATGTAATAATATAAAATAATAATTATATGAAACGAATAAATTAAAAAATAATATAGATAAGCTATATATATATATATATATATATATATATATATGCAAATGTAATATATAATTATTATAATTTAGTTGATATTCTTATTATTATGCATATAAATAGTTTTTAAATGTATTAATTATAAAATTTAAGATTATTTTAAATTAAATATATATATGAAAAAATATATATTAATAAGATTTTAAATGTAATTATTATAAAATTTAAAATTTATTTTAAATTAAATATATATGAAAATATATTTATTAATAAAGAAAATGTTCAATCGATATAAATGATGATAATTATTATTCATATAGTATGACAATCATGTTCGCCTTCACAGATACCCATATGTTATCGTCAAAAACCTCGCGTTGTTGATTCCCGCCTTCGTTCCAGCCTAAGAAAATCAGAGACAAAACCTATGGGTTTTATTTTTTTTTTGTCTTTTAAGTTTTAATTTTCTTTTTTGTTAGTTATTTATTTTTGTCATTTAATTTTCTTTTATAATTATCTATGTTTTCATTTTTTCTATTTTATATTTTAAATTTTGCATTATTTAATTCTTAATTATTATCATTCTTATCATTTTATATTTTCTTATATTATTTTATTTTTAATTTATTGTATTTTTATTATTTTCATATTCTTTTACATATATTTTTTAACTTCTTTCTTTTTTTCTTTATATGATATTTTATTTTTCCATTTTTATTATTTATGTTATTTTATTTATTATCTTTTATTATTTTATTTTATTTTCTTTAGAATATGTTATTTTTATGTTCTATTTTATTATTTTTTTCTTTTTAAATTTATATATTTAATATATTAAAAATTAATTGTCAAATATTTGATTATATGAGAAAATAATTTGAAATTACTTTAATAAAATTATGTTAAATATTTTATTTTTTTAAAAAAAAATAATCTTATTAAATATATTTAATGTAAAAATAATTTTAAATTAATTTTAAAAAAATATCTTGAATTAAATTTTTTAATTTATTTATAAATTTAAAAAAATTATTATTCAATAGATTTTTATTTATTTACTAATTTTATTTGAAAAGAAAAACATGCATTGTAAGTGACATTTATACAAATCCATAGGTTGGAGATATTAATTTGAGTCTCTAGTCCAAGAAAAAAAATATAACATAAAAGGCAAGTGAAAGTAAAAATTTACCCTTTCTCAAAAATTGTTACACTTATTTTTATATTTAATATATTAAAAGTAATTGTTAAATATTTGATTATGTGACAAAATAATTTTTTGACAAGTGTTTCTTTTTATCTTTTTACTAGATATCTAATCTAATACATCTATAAGAAAATAGTAGGCAGGTAAAATTACAAATTTATCCTTTCTCAAAAATTAACTTTTTATTACATGAAAAAATAATTTTAGTGTACATTTAAAAGTATTTTTAAATATATTTTAATATATTTCAAAATAATTTTAAATTACTTTAATAAAAATATGTCAATTTTTTTTTAGATTTTCAAAAAAATTATCTTATTAAGTATATTTAATATAAAAATAAATTTAAATTACTTTAAAAAAATTATCTTGAATTAATTTTTTAATTTATTTACGGTGCAAAAGATAGTATCATTTATATGATTGAAAATTGTGTTTTATTAATATTTATAGTTTTTATCTATGTGTAAGTTTTATTTGACAAAAAAAAAATCATATATAAGTGAGATTAGTATATGATTATGTATGTTAGGAGAGATTACTTTGAGTCTCTCATATAAGGGAAAAAGAATAACATATAGATATTAATTAAAATATAAGTTCTATACTTGATACAATTATATTTTAAAGATTTAAATTTTTTTAATAAAATTTATTTTAACATATAGATTTTAATTAATAAAATATTTTTTAAATATATTTTAATATATTAAAAAATAATTTTAAATTACTTTAATAAAAATATGTTAAATATTTTCAATGTTTTAAAAAATTATCTTATTAAATATATTTAATATAAAAATAAATTTGAATTAATTTAATAAAAGTAACTTGAATATTTTTTAATTTATTTACTATATAGAAGATATTTTGTTGTGAATTACAGTATAAAAGATAGTATCATTCACGAGATTGAGAAATTGTGTTTTATTAATATTTGTCAGAAAATTTTGATTTATTAATATTTATCGAAAAATTGTGTTTTATTAATATTTATAGATTTTCATCTATGTGTAAATTTTATTTGACAAAAAAAATATATATAAATAAGATTAGTATACGACTCGATAGGTTAGGAGATACTACTTTTAATATTTGATTCAAGACAAAAAAAATATACATATAGATGTTAATTAATTAAATATAAATTTTATACTTATTTTTATATTTATATAATTAATATATTAAATATTTGATTATATGACAAAATAATTTTAGTGTATGATAAAAATATTTTTAAATATATTTTAATATATTAAAAAATAATTTTAAACTATTTTAATAAAAATATGTTAAACCTTTTTTAGTTTTTTCAAAAATTATCTTATTAAGTATATTTAATATAAAAATAAATTTAAATTACTTTAACAAAAGTATCTTGAATTAAATTTTTTAAATTATTTATAATATAAAAGATAGTATCATTTACGGGATCGAGAAAATACATTTCTCTAATATTTATAGATTTTCATATATGTGCAAATTTTATTTGATAAAAAAGAATCATGCATCGTAAGTGAAATTAGTATAAATTAAAATATAAATTTTATACTTAATAAATTACATTTTAAAAATTAAGAAAAAAAAATAGTTTGATATCTACAAAATCATTTTAATTTTTTATAAAAAAAATCACATAAAAACATATAAATTAGAAAAAATATTATTATAGTAATAAATTTAATAATTAGGATATAATTTTAATTTCTAAGCATATTTTCTGGTTAATACTTATTATTTTATTAAAATTTCGTACATATATTTTTAATTTCATATGTTTGTATATAAACTCACATGTTTGTGGATTATTAAAATAGGATTATACCATAACCATGACTTTATAACCACTGCAATGTTGTTAAAAGATGCACAACTTACAATGATATTTTTAAATTAAAATATAGTTATAACTTAATATATAATTCATTAATAAATTATAAGTAAATTTAAATTTAAATTTAAGTAAAAAAATACTCTATGAAAATAGAGATGAGAATAATGAATAAAATTTTATACTATCTTCGTATCCACCGCTATATTTTCCACATCCAGATATGTTATGTAATAAAAAATTGAAACATGGTAAGGGAAACAATATACTGCAATTGATGTATGTAAGTTGCAATTTAATGATATATTATATTAGTGATTATAATAAGTGATCAATTTTATTTATTATTATATATGTATAAAATGTATTTATTTTATTAAATAAAAATATTATTATAGTAATAAATTTAATAATTAGGATAGAATTTTAATTTCTAAGCATATTTTCTGGTTAAATAATTATTATTTTATTAAAATTTCGTTCTTCATTAAATTTAATTTCATTTGATGGCTAATAAAAAATTAAAATTTTGATGGATGACTCAAATAGCTTTAACAACCTTTTTTCTTCTTATATTTTTGGTATTTTAGATTAGAACGATCGATCAAAATTTGAAGTTTATAACAACAATTTGTTTGATTTGATCAAATACAATATTAACAAAAATTTAAATGATACATACTAATACTATTTATTAATAATTTTTACCAAGTGCACAAATAAGTGATAAATTTTAATCTAAAATATTTTTTAGTTAAATGAAAATGTAATTAATTAGTTAAAGTTTATTAGAAAAAGTGTTAATTCTATAAAAATAAAAAATAAATTTTAAAATAAAAATATTTTTTAATACTTTAGTGGTTTTTTAACAAATTCAAAAAATTTATTACAATAAAACTCTTGTGCTAAAAGTTGTGATTATAAAATACTAGAATCAATTTTAAATTGGAATTTTGAAATCACAATTTTTAAATAATAATATTTTTATTTATTGTTCGAACATTTCATATTAACCTAAATCCATTCAGTAATTAAACTTCTTTTAAAACATAAATACCACTTTAATTTTCAATAAAAATATATGTAAAACTTTAAAAAAGTAAAATACAAAATTCATTCAACATTCCAACTTCATACTAATTAGGTAGGAGTATACTTTGGACCACCCTTTAAATAAACATTGTTTCTTATATTATATTATAAACATATATGTATTAATATTATAAAATAATTTTATGTTAGTCATTAGTTTAGATAAAATTGAACTCGATCCAATTAAATAAGTTCTTGAGTTTAAGACATCACTTTCTTAGGATCCTAATTTATTGGGATCCCCACAAAATTCGGTCATAGATCAAGGAAAAAACATATTTAATCCTAAAATTCTTAATGACCCTAATAATCAATCACATTCTAGCCAGCATTAATCAGTATTCTTCCTTAGCAATGTCTTTCATCTTGAACTTCATTTTCTTCTCCCTTACAAGGACCATAAGCCTTGCTACAATAAAAGAAATAGAAGAAATTGATCAACATGACTCCAAATATAAGCCAGCAATAGTAATCAAAATGGCCTTTGTTTATGTTGTTTGAAACCCAACTTTCTTTTCCCTCTCCCTTGGTAACTTTGTCAACAAGGCTCAAAAGCAAACTAGCTATCAGATTTGCACATGACATGCCTAATCCATGGAGAGTGGATCCTATGCTAGACATGGATTGTGGCAGTTCACAAATGTAGAACTCATTTTGCCCAACTCCAAAGAAAACTTCAACAAACCCATCAAAGATTTGCTTAGGCAATAGCCACAACACTGACATGCTCACAACACCTTCAGGGTGGTCTTGGAGGCCTTCATTTGTTGCTATTTTCCTCCTTATACCCTCTACAACTGCCAGTGATGCTGCTGATAAACACACTGCAAAAAGTCCAATTCCCATTTTCTGTTTCACTCTGAGCCGGGTTGGTTGGCCTCTGAGTTTGGATGCAGAGGGGATTATAACACGATCATAGAGGACAATCCAAAACATAGCTGAGATGACCAGAAATGTTGTCATGGAAGCTGCGGGAATTTCAAAGTGTTGTGTGATGTGGCGGTCCATGGATGAAGCTTGCACTACTGATAATGAACCTTGAGACAAATTTAGACACATGCTCATTCCTGCTATCCAAATGGGGACAATCTTGATAAGTGCTTTGAGTGCTTCTACTTGCTCTATTGTGCAAAGGCTCCAAGGGTGTTTAGCTCTCCCATCTTGGGTCAAGTCTTCTTGAGGATTTTTAATAAGGCAGGCCTTGTTTAAAAACCTTTCAATTTGATTACAAACCAGAAAAATCAGTCATCACATGCATCAGCACTCCCAGAACAAGCTCAAATAAGTGTTTTATTAAGGGTCTGTTTGGATAATTGTCTCTAATAACACTTCTAGTAGTAAAAAATATAAAGAAAAAAGTCAAAACTGTTTTTTCTTGAGTTTTTTAAAAGTCTCACATTTTGTAAAAAAACTGTGAGGCAACTTCTATGTATTAAAATTAACTTGAAAAAAGTCTCACATTTTTTTAAAAAATTTATGGAGAAGCTTATGTGACTTTTTTTTTTTTGTATTTTTTTTCTTCTGGAAGTGCTTCTCGAGAAGCTTACTGAAATTATACTAAACAGTTTTAAGTATATGACATAAAATTCAGATATTGGACACTCACAACATGTTTGGAAAAATCAGTGATCACATACATCAGCACTCTCAAATCAAGCTCAGATAAGTGGTTTATTAACTATTATATCAAGATATCCTAAATGGTAGGAGACTCGAAAATCATGTTTGAGGTTAGGGAATGTGATTCTCAATAGAAGAATGAGGTTTGCTTGTTTCAAACAAAAGTTCTCCTACTCCTAGAACCAGGTTTGACTTAAAGTAAATAAACAAAATGCTTCTGCATTAATAGGAAGAAAATCTTACATCAAGTTTTATTCTAAACTTGCTTTTCTAAGTTTTCAAACATAAACCACCTGACCTGAAAATCAATTTTGCAAAATGAAGTTTGCAATCCAAACGTGGGTTCATAATTTCGTACCTAAGTTTATCACTTGGCATATGCACTGCTGAATCCTTTTCACAATAGTACATGCCATCTGAGACATGTAGTGGTAAATTGAGGTGTTTGTTCCTGCAAGAGGCTACAACAACTCGAGCACAATTACTGATCACATTGCCTTTAGCTTCCACCTTGACATAGAATGAAGAGCCTAAAAAGAATGATACCATAGATATGAACATGAGAACTACAGGGACTCCAAACCCCACCTTCCACCCTAGATTTTCTTGAACATAAACCAAAATGGTCATTCCAATTAGGGCTGCCACTGCAGCTACACCATAGTTCCAATTGAAGTACCACTCTGTGATGCCTTCATCTTTGTCCTTTAATTGGTCCATTCCAAAGGCTAACGAAGAGGCCCTTAGACCTCCAGCTCCAATAGCCATGAGGACAAAAGAAAGATATAAGAATGCAAGTTGAGCTGCTGTTGGAGAGCTACAAATATTGGTGATTGGATCACAAGAAGGACTTAGTTGAGGAATCATAGCTGTTAGCCAGAGAAGCAGAACTCCCTGTAAAACATAACTAATAATTGGCAAGAAAACGGTGATCCTAATCACATAAAAGAGTACATTATTCCCACAACAAATTTGCATAACAAATTTAACATGTGCAGAGCTAGAAAACTCTCGAAAATTATCTTTCTGAAACTCTTCCTATCATTGGTTAGAATTTATTGAAAATCACCGATTTCTAATAAATTTTAACACTCAAAATTAACTTATGTATATTTTAAAATCTACTTTTGGAAAAGCTAACATGACAAAACTTCTATAAATTAACTTAGGTTGGATACTTACTAGTAAACTAACAACAGAACCAAAAGCGATTGTAGGGTATCGACCCACATAGGAATCTGCAAGGAATGCACCTATAATAGGCATGAAACTAGTAGCTGCTGACCAAAGGAGCATCACATTTGTGGCTACAGCAACATCCATATTGTACTCTCTTGTTAGGTACAAAATCATGTTGGGCATTATCCCTAAACTTGCCATATTCTCAAACCCCTGATTCGCTGCCAAATGCATCCAAAACTCAGATTCAAAAAATCACCATCTATCTCCTCCACTATTTTATATAAGAAAGAAGTGATAGTATATTTTACACTATAACTAGTTATGTGAATTCCCATTCTGGTGACCAGTACAAAGAAATTTTCAAATAAATTAGTCTCTTGTGAAAATTACTTCTTAAAACACTTTAAATGTCACTTGACAACTCTTTAATAGTGTTATCTATCTAAAGTGTTTTAGGGTATGTTTGGATTGAGAGAAACAAATGGGATGGAGTGTAATGAAACATAATGGAGTAAAACTTTTTTGTTGTTTAGGTATATTGAAATGGAATGTAAAAGAATTACATGTTTCTTTGCATACACCTTGACTTTGAGGATAAAAAAATTGGTGAAAAATTATGGAATCAGATAAAATGAGATCATTAATTTTCATTCAATTCCATCATTGATCTTTTAATCTAAACAATGTTTCTTATTAAATTTATTCTATACAACTCCTTTTCATTCCATTACTTCCAAACATGTTAAGGTTACACAACTGTAGAATCACTAATTTGAATGAAAATTCTTTTAAGTATGAGTGCCTAAAATTTGCATAACCAAAATGGGTTTCTTATAAGAGGACTTCAAAGTAGTACATAAAAAGCAAATGACATATATTTGGAACAAAAAAGTGTTGCCTTACCTAAGATGAATGGCAAAGTTCTCATGCCACCCTTTTGCTTTCCATTGCTTATTAGAGGTTGTTTCTCTTCCACTGGATTTTCCATTTTTGAAGATGGAAGGAAAATAGAGAAAATAGTCACTCAATGCTAATTTCAAAAACTCTCACTCTCATATCTCAGATTATATGATTGGTTGTTTCAGTCAGCACTTTTTTCATTAAATACAAGCTTGAGGATCTCATATTTTAAATTTACTTGAAGAATTTGTAGATCCCACCAGGAGGTAGATTCAGTAACTTTGAGATTAGGTAATTGGATAATTTTAGTTATTCTAAAAATTATTGTAATAATAAAATAATATTTTTATAATAAATAAAAAATAATGATTATAATAATTCAGAATCAACTAAAATTACTAAATTGAACCTCACTAAATCCAAATTCGCCTCGATACTAGTAGAAATATACTTATCTCATGAAATAAATTCTCATATTTTAAATTTACTTGAAGAATTTGTAGATCCCACCAGGAGGTAGATTCAGTAACTTTGAGATTAGGTAATTGGATAATTTTAGTTATTCTAAAAATTATTGTAATAATAAAATAATATTTTTATAATAAATAAAAAATAATGATTATAATAATTCAGAATCAACTAAAATTACTAAATTGAACCTCACTAAATCCAAATTCGCCTCGATACTAGTAGAAATATACTTATCTCATGAAATAAATTCTCAACAAAAACCATTATTAAGTATCTTAGATATCCTCTGCAGTTTAAATATCTTACACCTTGGAATATTAAAGTGCTTTTATTTTTACTTAAAATTACAGTTATTTCTTTAAAAATAAAAATAATTAAACAACTAAAAGGTAAAGGATGATAAGTATAAAAAGTTTTATAAAAAATAAATATTAAAATGACTTATAAAATTATTATTGTGGTAGAATTTTGTAAAACTAGATTATCCTTCCAAGTAACTAAATGCACTCAAATTTTTAACCCTCCACCCTTTATTTGCAATTTATTTACCATAATTTCCTATTTCTCATACTGATTACAACAATATCCCCTTTTTTCAGATTGTTAAAAATTTGGATTCTCAAACCCATATTCTTAATGAATATTTTTTATTTTGGTATTTTTTATTTTTTAAAAAATCTTGAAATTAATTTTAATAGGCTTAATATTTTTTCCATTAATGTTACTAATTTATTTTGGTCGTATACATTCTTTTCCTTGTGAAATTTGACTTAGTGAGATAATTTAAAATTAGCCAATAGAAAGAAGCCATATAAAGATTAAAGGCACTACGTGTATCTCAGAAATTGCAACACAGTCACATGAACATGCACATGCAGGGGTGGGAGTGTATTCTTTTTCTTGAAGAGTGTGTTGGTGAAATGACAACAGAGAAGAAAATCAGCACCAATAAAATTAGTTCTTTTTTATTCTAATTACTCATTTTTATGAAAAATAAACTACAATCATTATTTGGCAAAGCCACATGCTTTTCTTTCAGCTTAACACGAGTTTGATACGTGTAATTAAATAAAAACAACTCATTCAATTTTATATTTTTTTACAAGCAGCAACTCATTCAAATTGATTCAAAATAAAAATAAAAAATTGTTCAAAAAAATAAAAAAATTGAATCAAATGAATATTTTTTATATTTATTTGAATATCTTTATACTGAAACCGCTTGATTTGATTTAGATTTCAAAATGTATATTTGAAATCGAACCAAACAGCAATAGTTATATTATTAATTTTAACATTATATGTTTTAATACACAATATTTATTTAATTGTTATTTATTGGTTTGTAATTTAATGTTTTATGGTTGTTTAAATATATAAAATAACAAATAATCAGCTATATGTAGAAGCACACCCAGATCTCTTTTTACTCTATATAAATAACAATAATCTACGATCACTAACATTAAAAGAAAAAGAATACCATGGTATATTTTTATGACTATTTTATTCTTTTAAAAAATATAACTTCTTCCAAGTTAAAAAATAATATAACTTTTCCCAAGTTTAAAAAAATTGTCTCCCATGGCACTAACAGCACGCGTTGATAATCTGTAATATTCAACGTCTTAAAACATTTTTTCTTAAATAACATTAATATATGTTTATTTTTTATTATAAATATGTTTAATAAAAATAAAGATACTCGCACATAAGTAAAAATAAAAACTAATAATAAAATATATTCTAAATTATAAAAAACTAAAAATATTATACGCAATATAATATAATCAATTATTATGTCATTACTAAAATTATTATAAAATATATTAAATTAAAATTATTATAAAATCCTAGAATTATTATAAGAAAAAAATATATCAAATAAAAATCTGAATACACAATAATTCTTATTTTCTAATTTACCCTTCGCACAGTGTAACTATTTCTAACCACCTTATAATTGCATAATTCTTTTATCATACATACCTTTCTCTCATTTGATTACTCTTATTTTCTATTTTTGTCCTGTACTTTCTTTTTATTCATTTACATTCTCCTCCCTTCACATAATTTTTAAATGATGTAGCAAAATAAAAATGCGATCAGACATATGTATCAACACCTATGTTTTTTACAATAATAATAATAATAATAATAATAATAATAATAATAATAATAATAATAATAATAATAATAATAAACTCTGAAAATATCTTAGACAACAAATAGTAATTTCAGACAAAAAAATAGGATGCACAAAACAAAATTAGAATCAACATACACCACATTTTTTAGACGATTTCTTTTAACGTCACTCATTTGCTATTTACACCCATTACATTTAAAATAATATTAAAAACTACAACATACTCTCGCCCTATTTTAACCTACTTTTAGGATGTATATTTCATATTAACTGATCCGAAATATATATTTTAAGGTATTCTGGACCAATTAATCTAAAATGCCTTAAAATGTATATTTCAGATCAATTAATGTAGAATACATTACATTAATTCTAAACCAGGTGATCAGAAATGCTATACCATGTAATTCCAATTGTATTCTGGATCACTTGATTCAGAATTTATATAATGTCTTCTAGATTGGTTGATCCATAAATGTAAATTCCGGATCAAGTGATCCGAAATTTACATAACTAGCATTTCGAATGGCTTGTCCAGAAATGTAATATCATATTTTTGTTCAAGATCAACTAATATGAAACGTTAATTATTTTGTGTTTTGAATCAACTGATCCAAAATATTAATTATTTTGTGTTCCAGATTACTTAATCCGGAATATAATTGGTCATGTCATGTTGTTGCATTGCGGATCACCTTATCAAAATTACATATGTATTCCGGATCAACTTATCCGGAATATACAACCTAAAATTAAGTTAAAACATAGTGAAGGTATGTTGGGTTTCCAAATTAATTTAAACTCAATGGGATGCAAATAGTAAATGTGGTTATGCTAAAAGAAACTACCCATTTGTTTGGTTGAAAACCCTCAATGTGAGATAAAAACCCAGGAGACCTAGTCCAATAAAAAACTTCCACTGGTTATAATTAATGATATATCAGAATCCTCTTGGGACCACCAGGGATAAACAAAAACAATTACTCTTCAATAAGGTGGATAACAACACAAAAAAAAATAAAATCCAAATAAATATCTAACCAAACAATAGAGAAAACCAGCAAACAAAAATTGATACAAAATACTACTTACATTTGGGAGTATAATTCTTACTGATGCTTAGGGTGCATTTGGGTATAGTCAACTAAAGCACTTGTGAAATAAGTACTTTGTTAATAAGCAGATAGAATTTGTTTCTTAAAATAAGCAGAAAATTACTTGTAATTTAGTCAAACACACTAAGAAAACATAAAGCCTATCAATATAGCAGAAGCTATCTTTTTTTTTAAAAAAAAAAAAAAAGCTTAGCTAAATGCACCCTTAAACTCTTAATGCCTAACAAGTTTACAGCTCTCATGGCACAATCTTGGGAGGTAAAAATCTATCACACTTTCTAATCACCTTTCATTATGCTTCCTTAGCATGTCCTTCATTTTTCTCACCCTTACAAGCTACCAAACTTTCTAATCACCTTTCATTGTGCTTCCTCAGCAATGTCCTTCATCTTGACCTTCATTTTTCTCACCCTTACAAGGACCATAAGCCTTGCTACAGTAAAGAAAATAAAGGACATTGAGCACCATGATTCCAAAAATAACCCAGCAATAGTAATCAAGATGTCCCTGGTTTATGTTACTTGAAACCCAACTAACTCCTCCCCCTGCTTTGGTAACTTTGTCAATAATGCTCAAAATGATACTAGATATTAAATGTGAACCTGAATTCCCTAACCCTGGAAGACAAGATGCTATGCTAGACATGGATTGAGGCAGTTCAGTAATATAGAACTCATTTTGCCCAACTCCAAAGAAAACTTCAGCAAACCCATCAAGAAACTGCCTTGGCAGTAGCCATAGCACTGACATGCTGACAACCCCTTCAGGGTGATCTTGGAACCCTTCTTCTATTGCTAGTTGCCTCCTTACACCCTCTACAATCGCAAGTGATGCTATTGATAAACACACTGCAAAAAGTCCAATTCCCATTTTCTGTTTCACTCTGAGCCGGGTTGGTTGGCCTCTGACTTTGGATGCAAGGGGGATTATAATGCGATCATAGAAGAAAATCCAAAAGATTGCTGAGAAGATCAGAAATGTCCCTATGGAACCTGCAGGAATTTGAAAGTCTGGTGTGATGTGGCGGTCCATGGAGTATGCCTGCAATATAAACAATGAACCTTGAGACATGTTCACAGACATTATCATTCCAGATATCCAAATCGGGATAATCTTGATCAATGATTTGAGTGCTTCCACTTGCTGTACTGTGCAAAGGCTCCAAGGGTTTTTAGCTCTTCCATCTTGTGTCAAGTCTTCTTGAGGATTTTTTATAAGGCATGCCTTGTTTAAAAACCTTCCATTGCAAACCAGAAAAATTAGTGATCACATGCATCAGCACTCTTAAAACAACCTCAGATAAGTGGTTATGGTTTAGTATAAAAGCTTTTATTTAAGATATCCTAAATGGTTCAAGTGTATGACATAAATATTAGACATTGGACACTTGCAGCATGTTAGAGACAACAAAATAATGTTTGAGGTTAGTGAATGTGATTCTCAATAAGAGAATTATGTGTCTACTTGGTTGAAAGTAGCAACATGTTAGACTTGCAGTAAATATATAAAATATTTTTGTATTAGGATGAAACTTTTACATTCCAGTATTTCTGCAAACTTGCTTTTATAATAATAAAAGTTTTCAAACATAAATTACCTAACCTGAAAATCAATTTTGCAAACTCAAGTTTGCAATCTAAACATAGGCTCGGAACTTTGTACCTTAGTTTATCACTTGGCATAAACATTGCTGAATCATTTTCGGAATAGTACATGCCATCTGAGAAATATGGAGGTAAGTTGAGGTGTCTGTTCTTGCAAGAGGCTACAACAACTTGAGCACAGTTACTCATCACATTGCCTTTAACTTCCAACTTAACATAGAATGAAGAGCCTAAAAGGAATGATACCATAGATATGAGCATGAGGACTACAGGTACTCCAAATCCCACCTTCCACCCTAGATTTTCTTGAAGATAAACCAAAACAGTCATTCCAACTAGAATTGCCATGGTGGTTATAGCATAGGTCCAATTGAAGTAGTTTTCTCTGATTCCTGCATTATTGTTCTTTAATTGGTCCATTCCAAAGGCTAAGGAAGAGGCCCTTACACCACCCGCTCCAATGGCCATGAGGCCAAAAGAAACATATAAGAATGCAAGTTGAGCTGCTGTTGCAGAGCTACAGCTCTTGGTGATTTGGTCACAAGAAGGACTTAATTGAGGAATCATAGTTGTTAGCCAAAAAAGTAGTGTTCCCTGTGAAACATAAATAGGCAGAAATAACAATATGGTCCATGAAAATTGGAGTTTTTGATTTTGATCTTTTACAGAATTATTTACTTTGGTCCTTCCAAAAATGTTTTTTGTTTAGTCTTTGTTGTCAAGTAAAAATATTAAATAAATAGTGTTTGTATAGAAATGACTTACCACATCATCAAATAAACTAACACGAGCAGTCCAATGTAATTTTTAAGACAAAATTAACCACTAATCTGTTCAAAACAGTTGATAACAAAAAAAGTTGATAAGAGTCTTAAAAAAGTCACTCAACTGTTATGTTTAACATTCTTTGAAAGTAGAGACTACAAGATAAGTATCTTTAAAACATAATAAAAAAAAAATTCAAGATCAAAATTTCTTATTTTTCAATAACCAAATTGTTATTTAAGCCTAACAAATAAATGCAAAAATTCGTGAGTACATTATTCCTACAACAAATTTTACATTTTCTCTGTAACTTATCTTAACTCACCCTCATGTCTTTTCCTTTCTTGGCTTCATACTTTACTTAAAACTGGTTGTAAAAAACCTGTTATAAAAGTAATCAAGACACTCTATATATATATTAGGACATGAATAATGTTTCTTGGACACTCTTTAGGCTTATACACCTTCAAAATTATGGATCTCCAAATATAACTACCCTTAGGAATTAAATTTAAAAAATTGCCAGTGACACACTCTTTTTATCACCCTCATATCTCATCTAATTATTTTTTTTTCTTAATTTTATAATTTTTAACAAATTTCAACACAAATGAATATACTAAAGAGTATCGATTCTTCAAAATAAGTCTAATCCACAGACCCTACAACACTAGATACTTACCAGCACATTAACAACAGTGCCAAAAGCGATTGTGGGGTATCGACCCACAAAGGAATCAGCAAGAAAAGCACCTATGATGGGCATCAAATAAGTTGCAGCAGACCAAAGCATGATCACATTGGTGGCTGCAGCAACATCCATTCTGAACACTCTTGTGAGGTACAAAACCATGTTTGGCATTAACCCAAAACTCGCCATTTTCTCAAATCCCTGGCTTCCTGCCAAGTGTATGTATGATCAAAACTTATAAGCTTCAAAAAGCCAAAAACTCACCATATATGCAATTAATTAATAACTCACACATATTCTAACAGCATCTCCACTTATTATTCTTAGGTAGTTCTTAGTGATACTAACAACAACTATTCTTCACAATAACTACATTATAAGCTAACAATTCAAATGAATTATACAATATTTTGGCTTACCTAGGATAAATGGCAAGGTTCTCAAGCCACCCTTTGGTTTTCCCTTGCTTATTAGAGGTTTTATGTCTTCCTCCATAGTTTCCATTTTCTTGAAGATTGATGGAAAATGGAGAAGTACGTAGTTAATGGTGTAATGTCACTCTCTCCTTTCAGTCTCAGAGTGTTAGCAAATAACAAAGGTAAAGGTAAGACCATTGATTGTTTATATTGCACTTGTGTCCCTTAAATAAATGGGTACTGCCACGTGACTCACATTGCGTGAATAAGGGTAGTCGACAACTAATTAAAAGTAAAGCTTTTTTCTTTTTATCATGACACTCACTGATTGAACTCATTGAATTAGGAGGAATCACTATTTTATAAACGGAAAATTATGGGTATGTTGGAAAAAATTAGTTGAAAAATTAATTGAAGATTAAAAAATAAATTGAAAGTTTAAAAATTAGTTAAAAATTGAAAAATTAGTTGTAAGTGTTTGGTAAAACTAACTAATCAACTAACTGAAAGTTGTAAAATAACAAATAAGATTATCATTAATCATTAGATCAACAATGAGTTATTTAAAATAATTATAGTATATTTTAATAATATAAATTAATTTTATATTTAAATTCTAAATTATTATATTATATATTTAAATAATAAATTTCTATATCATATTTAAATTATAAATACATATTTAAATTTTAAATTTATGTAATTACATATTTAAATAATAAATTACTATAATTTAATATTTAAATTATAACTTATATAATTAAATATATAAATTTTAAATTTCATATTTAAATTATAATTTTATATAATTATATATTTACATTATAAATTTCAATAATTAAATTAATGAAGGAGAGAGAAATGATAGAAAGAGACTGTATAATGTGATAAGAGAGAAATTAGTGGAGGACAATACATTAATTAACTATAGGTAAATAAGTAAAAATAAAATCATTTCAGCTAGTAGCTGAAAGTAGAATATTTTTTAAAAAAACTAGTTGAAGTAACTTTTTTGAAAAAATTAGTAACTCTTAAAAAAACTCCTAGAATTTTGCTATCCAAGCAGAGTTAAAATCATTCCAGCTACTATTTCAACTAGTTTTTTAGCTAGTTAAAATGATAAACTAAACACATTATATAACTCCTTAACACTTAGATTTTTTAAATATTTATTCTTTTAATAAGTATAAATTTGTGTATAAGAAAAAGACTCATTCGATGATAGTGTAAACAAGTTTTATATTGTTCTTCAATTACAATTTCGTATATGATAAGTTAATTGATTTTATCAATCAACATTTTAAAAATCATATAATAATGGATTGTGATTGAAATTTTACATTGTCAGTGATAAAATTAAAAATTTAAAATATTTTAGATATTGTTTAAAAATCCATACCAACTTGGTTGGTCTGACCAGTTGACCTGAAAAATTTGTGATCCAACTGGATCAAGTTAATAATTAGTTTGATCATGTCATCACTCAAGCGCGATCCAAATTAACTTGGCATGACCCAATTTGAATCAATGACCTAATACGGTTGGGTCGATGACTCAATCTAGTTGGACCAATGATCTAGTTCAAATCATTCAACTTTTTTAAATTAATAAAAAAATTATTTCATTTTTTTATTAATTATAATATTTTTTATTAATATATTGTCAACTATATTTTTTTATCATTCTATATTCTCTCTTTCGTGTTGCAAACTTTACTATGTTGTTAATTTAGTTTGATATTACATGTTTAATTTGTTGTGTTTGAGGAATATATATACTTAATTAATTTAAATACTTGAGATTTTTTATAAGGAATGAATTTTTTTATTTCAATATAAATATAAATCTTTTATATATTTTTTAATATAGATCGGATTATGCATGTCAATTAGTGATATGATGGTTCAACCAATAACCTAATATCTTGAGGGAGTCAATTACTGGCTCGTTTTTAAAACTATGATTTTAGAAATGCTTTTAAAGTTTTTAAAAAAATTTTGTAAGATTTTTTAAGGACCAAAACTTTAAAAAAATGAACTTAAAAAACTAGTTTTAAAAGATAAAAAAAAGAATATAAAAATTATATAGTTTTAAAAAGTAAGTCGTATACTACCTTTTAATATATATATTTTATACTTAAAATAATAAATTATTTAATTTAATTTAATTTTTTAAAAAAATATTGTATAAATATTTAAAATATTATATTTGCAAGACATTGAATGAATAAATAAATAATATATTACAAAATAAACACAAAAGATATATGATAAAGATTATATTCGGACGTTTTCATTAAAAAGGAATATAAAACATATTCCATGTACTATATGCATGTATAAGGTTTTTGGTCTTTAGATATAATTGATATAAGTTGAACTAGTGATAAAAATTTAAGAAGAGGAGAATATAAGTTGATATGGTATTAAAAAGCTAGCTAGAATCATTTGTTTAAAATTAGTTTGTGCCAATAATGAGTTATATAAAATATAAAAAAATTTATAAAAGAAAATTATTAAATGGCATGTGTTTATTGATTTAGTTGGAACAAGAAATGAGATACTAGTTTGGGACAAAGGATTTCGTTTTAAAAAAAAAAAAAAGAGAAAGTGAGTCTCACCCACTAATAAAATTAACAACTACTAATAAAAAAAAGGTTTTATCTTTATGAAATTAGACAAACATTTTGTGAACTTTTTATCATTAGATTAACATCTTATCTTATGTAAGGTGTACTAGTTTAAAATATAGAAGGGTTGTCAATGTAATATTTTCTAAACTAGGGGAATGTTTTTGTAACACAAAATGTGTTAGTGTAATTCTTTAAAAGTTTAATTAGTACGTACCAATAATTTAAAGAATTTTAGACTAACATCTAATCACAATCCTTAATTTATGATAAGTTTGTTTACTTTATCAATTAATACTTTAAAAATCGTATAAATTAAAAGATATGATTGAACGTTAATGTAAAAATATTTTATATTATCAGTGTACCCCAATTAAACTCATTCTTTTTAATTCACAAAGGAAGGTTAAAGTAGAAATTGAAAAAAAAATTGTGTTACGTGTAATTTGAAAAAAAAAACTCAAGGGATATGAGTATAATTTATTCAAATTAAAAATAACACAAATATTTAAATTATATTAATTTAATCTGTTTTTACTTAGCATTAGTTTGAGAAATCCTTACTTCACCACTATAAAGAGTGTAATTCCATGCAAATTTTAGTAAAGAGTTTTTTATAATTAGTTTAATAGCAATTACATCTTTCTTTCTTTTTTATGCTCCTTATTGGAGATAAAGACAATATGAGGAGTTTATAACTAATTCACGTATCTTATTTGACCAACTTAGCTAGACCCTTTTGACGTAATTACATCTTTCTATTTTTATAGTTTTGATTCCTTATTTTAAAATATAAATAGTTAGTTCATCTATTTTAAAAATTCCTAATTTTAGTTATCACTTTTAAAATAGAGATATTTAGTTTCAATTTTATAAAATTTATGATTTTAAATATTTTCATGAAATTAAAAGGGTTGATCGTTAAGAAATTAAATTGATGGACAACATTATTAATTTTAAAAACAAAGAATTTTAAAATAAAATATCAAAATTACATATTTTAAAAAATAGAAAACCAAAATTACACTTGATCATTATAATATTCAATTGATTAAAAATTAATCTAAGAATTTTTTAAGTTATAGCAATATTAAAACTCAATAATATTAAATCATACATAACAAATTCTAATAGTATAAACTATCCATATATTACAAGCCAATAATTTCCGTTGGGCTATACAAGCTGCCAAACAAATTAGTTAAACAACTTTTTTGTCTTCAAATTGATCCTCCAATGAAGTTTGCTTCCACTTAAAGGACAAGATTAGGTGTATGAACCTTCCTCCTAGCAATTATAGATAATTGTTTTCTCTTGAAAATTATTTTAAAATAAAAGAATTATTAGTCTCATCCGTACAAAAAAAAAAGTATATACTGAGCAAAACATTGACTTGTTTGGTTAGGTTAGCATTTATTTAATTTGAAATAAGTGTATGGAACATATTAGCAGCTACGTGTTCGGTTATATTAGCATTCTTTTTTACCCATTTTGAAATATATTAATGGAAGATGTTCCACTCATTAATTTAATTTCTGTCGACTGATCATACTAATATATTACCTCTTGTTTTGGAGTTAAAAAAATATAGTGTTTACCACATGGAATACTTCTAATAACCATTAGATTAATTTTAGTTCGTAAGCACGTTGTGACACGTTATAAAACTGAACTCAATTATTTGTTTGATTCTTAAAACAACTAATTACTCATAATTAATTCTTTGTTGTTTTTTTTTATAAAATTATGGATTGTGATCATAATTGTCTATGTAGTCGTTTGGTTAATTGATTTGTTGCCGTAATCTTTCCAGTTATTTTTATTTGGATTCTAAGAATTTTGTTGGGATAAATTATAAAAGCTAAAAGGAAATTAATCGCAATTAAATTCTTTTATTTAATTGATATATGACAAGAATTTTATAGGACAAGAGTATATATACTTAAACTCTAAATTATAATTTAGAATATCGATGCAACTTGAAGTTTGAAACTACAAATATCTAAGTATAATTATAAACACAAAAAATAAAGACTCAATCAATATAACTCAGTTGATAACATATATTAAATTTGTAGAAGATCAAATTTGATCCCAGCAAAATATACTCCTTGAAAGGTATCTAAACCCTCACATGTCACGGCACCACCCATCTCACCACAAGACAACACCTAACACTCTCCACATAACACACATTCAATTTGTTCACTCAAATCAAAATACACACTAACACTTAGAGAAAACAAAAATCTCTCTGAATTTTCGTGTATGATCTTTGTTCATAGGATTAACAAATAGAGGATTTTTTCTTGCAACTCCACAAATTCCCTTTGTACCCATTTTTGGATTTCGGATTAGACTTTCTAGACTAAAAAAGGGGTTCACGGAGAATTTATGTAGGTGTAGAAAGAAACTACCCAATAAACAACATGCTAGGTCCCTTTTGTAATCACTTCAATCAAATGTTCTTTACAGTTTGCCATATTGAAAACTTTGAAACTTAGAGTGTATGATCATGCAAAGGAAGGCTTGCATAACATACACGATATCCTCATTATCCTTGAGTTTTTATTCAATAAGTAAGGGTCTATATTTGTGAATTGTTACTTTTAAACAAACCCAATGAATTGGGCATCTTATGGTACCTAGTGTTTTTTGTTATAGCAGAGATATCAATTATTGACTAAGTTTCAAAAGTGAAAGTGAGATAAGATCAAGAATAAACAAAATTTGTTAACCATCAATCACCTCAAATTGACTTTGAACATGAGGTAAAGTTACTAATCAATGTTTGCACAATCAATATTAAGATATGGTCCTACGACCATTCATCCAAGCATACTAAACATAGTGTGACTATAGTCTAGTATCTTGAAAGACAAGTGCTCACCACTAAGGAAAATATCATTGATGAACATCTTACAAGTTCAATGTTCATGAGAAAAGCAAACTAGCCCACTCCATCAAGACCAATCATGAAAACTTTATACATGGAACAAGGGTGAAAGAATTTATTATTTATTTTGATTACACCATGTAGTCCAATTATTTCAACCACAACAATGTTTGGACAATATTCAAAATCATATCATAAAATATTCCTCAAGAAATTAATGTTCAACTCAAGGCACATTCGTTCAAATGTAGTAAAGCATAGGTCATATAATTGTCAGTTATTTTTATTTTTATTCCTATCTCTCATGCAATAGCAAACACACTTTAATGATCATAAAAATGAAGTCTAATTCACAATGACTATTTTTTTAGAAGACTTGCAAACAAACAAGGCTTGACAAAGAAGAAAAGGATGAAAAAAAAAAGAAAGAAAGAAAAGCTACATATTAAGAAAAGCTCTAGTGTAGAAAAAAAGTGGAAAAACTTAAACATGTGAGCTCCAGAAAGGGGGTTATAGAGCTATAAGAAATTTTTCGCAAATCCTTTCAACAGCACCCTCCTACAAAGCTTAATAAGAACCTTAAGAAGGTAAACAATTACTATTTAAAATAATTTTATAAAAGGCTTTCTTATAAAAAATTTTAAAGAAAAACTAGAAAAGATTTATAATAGAAGGTAATAAGAAAAATTGTTTCTTCATATGGGTTTACTCCTAATTAAGTTACTCTTCCAAACATCTCTTGGAAGGTTCCACTATTTACAAATGAAATATAAAAAACATTTCTACAATCACTGCTTCTTTACAACAAGTATTTTTAACCACACTTGTTTCTACCTTTAAACTCCTGAGTTTAAAAAAAAAGTATTCTTTAGCATAAAGTTATTCCTAGCTAGCTTTCTGACCAAAAGGTTAAATAAAAGATTTTTACAAAGAAAGCTCTCTAAAAGATGATATACAAATTAGCTCAAGAATAATAACTTCACAAAGTGAATTATATATAAATGATGAGCTCACTATCATACGTCATAATACTAAATGATCTTACCACTCAAACTGAATGTTTGATCTTGATTTGAGAAAAAGATCAGAGAGAAAGTTTTGGCTCTTAGAATACTATTCACAAATTTGTCATCATTTTTCATGCACAAGGCATCCTATATATAGATATTAGATGCATGTATCTATTGTGAAGAAACATTATTATCACATCAACCAAGTTCATGTTTTCCATAAATTGCACTTTTGTACACAAATTGAGTTGTCTTCTTCAGCTTTATTTCTATGTATGAAACCTTTTTAAACTACTTAGCTACCAACTTTTATTCACATCACTGGTTCAGTGTGGTAGAGTTGAGTCTTGCTATGGTGAAAATATTTAAATTCTTTAATATTCAGCTCCAATTTTGCTTGAGCAAAAATTCCTCTAAACTAAATTGGGTTTCCAATATTTTGTTAGCTTTTCTGCAAAATATACTTTTGTAACACTAAAATTACACAAAATGATTACAAATAATTTATATTTTTTAAATTTAATTTTATACTATTTAATATACAAAAATAATTATTTTATTCCCAAAATTAAAAAGGAAAAAATTATAATAGCTCACAATATATGGTGTAAACAACAATTTTCAAATGAAAAAATGGATCGACATATATAACTCAAGTTTGAATGTATCAATATACATCAAAGTATTGTATCTTTACTACTTCTATACTCAAGCATTTAGTCTAGTCAATTTTTAGTGTAATTACACAGGAATTGTTTTTTTAAAGCATTCTAAAATCTTTGTTAAAACCACTTATACATGTGATTTCAACATATCGTTAAAAGTATATATCAAAAAGTAAAATACCACACCACTTAATGATTTGATCAATCACTTGTTAACGACATAAAAAACACTGGATTCTTCAATTTGTTGCATTGATCATATTCTTTTATTTAGAAATATTAAAACACATTTTCACCCTTCTAAGCATTTTTAGAAGAAAATTAATATGATAAATAATTTTTTTATAAATTAAAATTACTTATTTATGAGCTAATTGGTAAAATATCTCACATCTTTTACAAAAGTTATACATGAGTACTTCTAAAGATTAAACTTACATATACATAACTAAATTTTGTCTATAAAGAAGTTATTTTTTTTATATATTTTCTTCTTCTAACTAAAAGTTCTAATTAAAGAAGATCATCCACAAAAAATGTATGGATATTCTAAATTTATATAAAATATGTCTTTCTTAATATATTATTTATCTCATATTTCATGTTTAAAAGTTGCCACAAATTATAAATCAATATTCCACATTTTTCTGATAGTAAAAAATCACAAAAAAATTGAACCATCGTTAACTTCTACATACTATAATAATGTTAGTGATAGAAGTTTATTATGACATATTTTTAAAAGTAGAGAACCAAATACTCAACTTTTTTTTTAAATATTAGACTAAAATATATGTTTTTAATTATTACAAAAATATTTTATATAATTTATTTTTTGTTTTCATTTCTTTGTCTTTTGTTCAGTTAAACAAACGCACACAAATTATTGCACGTGTTTCCTTCATATTTATATTCTTCCAAAGGACACACTTTTCTTTATATTTACATCAATATGCCTATTTCGAAAGAACACAATTCATAATCTATTTTTTAGTTTTCATTTCTTTGTTTTTTGTTCAGTTAAACAAACACACACAAATTCTTGCACGTGTTTCCTTCATATTTATATTCTTCCAAAGGACACACTTTTCTTTATATTTACATCAATATGCCTATTTCGAAAGAACACACTTCATAATCTATAAAAAAAAAACATTAGAGTTGTATTTTAAATGCTAATCCAAATATTTTAATTATATTATTTTATCTTTATTTTTGTAAAACTATATTTCCCATAATAACTATATAGAAAAGAATTTGCTCGACCATATCAAATGAATATTCTTTTATTAATAGTCTTAATTAAATTTTTAGTTTCTAAAAATTGACTAAATTTTTTATATATGGTTCCTAAAAATGAAAAATAATTTTTTATTCTTGAATTTAATGAAAGTTAGTCAAATATAATTCCTAAAAATAGTATAAATGAACAATTTTTTTTTTCAATTTTCAAAAACTAAATAAAATTTAGTCAAATTTCAAATACTAAAAACTTAATTAGACCTTGTAATATCTCTATCATCATTTTCTTTAGATAAATATTTTTTATCATCTTGCCTAGTTTTAATTTATTTTCATTTTTTTAAATATCAAAAATTAAAAATAACTATATAAAATTTAAATTATTCGTTAACATTTAGTATAATTTACTGACATTAGCTTAAAATTATTTATTTTCTTGTTTTTTTTTTTTATTTGGGGCTAAGTACACGTGAAGAACTTGATTATAGCTATCATCTAGAAAGAAAGAAATGAGTCTAAATAGATAGAAATAAAAAAAAAAACAGGTAAAGTTACAATTAAAAAATGCATGGTTGCCTATTTGCTCCATGTCCTTTATTGGTTTTTATCAACATAAAGAGTGTTTCTATTCACATGGTTATACCAAACCCGTTTATGAAAATTTCTATTTGCTCCTTGTATGATTTGAAATATATAAGCTTTCAACAAATTCAATTAATAACATCGGTTTCTACCTATCTCATAAAAGACAAAATTTGATTCCAAATTCAAGAACCAATTAGTTTGGTTGCATTCTGAAATAAATTGAAAAAAAAACATCCAAATCAATTTATTTAGTTGAATTTGTATCAATTGATTTAATCAATTTGGATCCATCTAAACTAATAAATACTCTTAAAAGTGTAAAGCATAGAAAAACACATGACACTTCTATGGTCAAGAAACTGCTGAGTTTGTTTATTTTTTCTGTACACATAATTATAGAAACCTCTAGTTAGAGATTTTGTTAGGATTACAAATCAAGTGAATTGAAATATTCTTAGATATCCTTTTTGTACTCGTTTTCTCTCTAATATGAATTTTACATGTTGTTCTGCTTGAAAAAGTTTTGTGGTTAGTTACGTATCTATTGTTTTATATAGTACTTGTAGTTATTAGAAGTTATCCAGAGGTTATCTTGTCATGTGGTTATCAGTTGAAATATTAGTTATCGTGGGATCGGTTACAAGGAGATCCTCCATGACGTCCTAGTCTCTAGGTTGTCAACCATTCCCGCCTAGTTCACAAACCGTCCGGCCTTGAACTCTATAGGAGTAAAAAGGCTAGAAAATTAACTTAGTATAGATCATTCTTTTAAACGATATCGAACATATTAAAGGAGGCTTGCCTTGACACAAGCATAACAGTAAGTAACGTGACATGTGACAAGGCATGATTTTTGGTTGATGTCTAAACAAAGCATCGACACATTGATGAGACGTCCATGAAAGGACATGACTAGACACGTGTACGGTGGTCAACAAGGAGGTTGTCAGGATGTCAGCAAGGATTAAATAGATGAACTTAGAAGTCACCTCCAAGTTTGTGGACAGTTTTCATCCCACGGTGCGATAGGTAAAGGTCCTGCTTCCCAACGCTGATTTGAGCAGCATAAACTACTTTAAGGAAGTTTCCAATGATGAGATAATAATTATTGAGGACCGAAAGCTTAAATTTGAAACATGACTCACTTCTATGACATGGAACTTTTATGGCCTGTGGTAAGTGTTTGTCAGTAGTTGTCTTTTTTATAGTTTCTATCGATTGTCTTTTATAATGAGCATCTTACCAATGTAATGATGCTTTGATTATTGATGAAAAAGTAGCATGTTAGATCTTTCATGTTGATTGTATGACTATATGCAACACAACGCGTGTTTACATTGGAACCATCCATTATTCTTAGCCAACCTACAATGCAACTTAAGTTTACATTAGGGGTCAGTTTATGATCTGCAATGTAACTCTTGGTTGCATTGGGATCATTTATTAATGTATCTGATATGTAATATAATTCATTGTTTACATTGGATAGAAAATTAATGTATCTGATCTGCATAACGCATGATTTACATTAGGACCAAAAAATTCATGTATTTGATCTACAATGCAACTCACTATTTACATTAGGATCAGGAAATTCATATATCTGATCTGCAGTGTAACTCAATGTTTAAATTGGGACCAGGAAATTAATATATCTGATCTGTAATGCAACTGGTGCAATCCTTAAAAGCAAGATGTTGTATGGGAAGTGCTCTCCCTTAATCTTTGCTCATAGAGGTTCCTTGAGGTAAAAATTGAGATGATGAGGCAAGGAATGGAGAAAGAACCCTTATAATTGCATGAAGGAATTCTCAATAAGGAGAGAACAAATGAACACTTATAAAAGAAGAGCTCTCAACTTTAGAGAAAGTGATTTTCATTCAAATAAGTGTTGAGAGCTTACAAGAGGTAGAGACCTCTATTTATAGAAGCCAAAGCTACTCATATAGGCCTAAGCATGAACGTCCAACTCTAGCTCTAATTAGGTAGGATTAGTTGAATAATTAAGTTTTAGTTTGGTTAAAAACCAATTAACACTTAATTTAACTAGATTTAAACAAGGCCCTAACTTCATGGATCTATGTTCTCTCTTAATTTGAATTTGAATTTGAATTTTAGAGGAAAATGGCATGGCAGCCCCAAAATTCAAATTTAAATAAGAAGCAACAAGAAAGGCCATGTAGGAAAGAGACATGAGGTGGCGCCAACTAGAGGGACCAAGGGTGGCCCACATGTCTCCTACATGCTTCATGTGTTGGTTAAAAGTGTATTAGAAGGAATTATGGGTGTAGACATTAATTCCCACACGTCCCAACTCCTAAGCTAAAGCCCAACTAATTAACACGCTCCACAAAAGAGACTAAACACACCTCTTAAAGGAAAATAAGCTTATACGCCAAAATACAAGGCCTAAAATAAAATTAATTACACCACTAAACTCCTAAGAGTAATGACACCTCATACAACCTAAAATAGACTAATTATTTACAAATTAATGGACCATGGCCTAAACTAAGTTCCCTTAAGCTTCATCCAAGTCATGCTCCTCCTTTATTGATCCTAACTTAATTCCTTGCTAGGCGGGATTGCACCAGCAACTCGCCATTTACATTAGGACCAAGAAATTAATGTGTTTGATCTGCAGTGCAACTCTCATTTACATTGGGACCAAGAAATTCATGTATCTAATTTCAATGTAACTCATTGTTTACATTGGGACTAGGAAATTCATGTATCTAAGCTGCTATGCAACTCAATGTTTAGATGGGACTAGGAAATTAATGTGTTTGATCTACAATGCAACTCATAATTCACATTGGGACCAAGAAATTCATGTATCTAATCTATAATGTAAGTCATGGTTAGCATCATCTTACGGGCCCTATTGGCCTCTTGCAAGGAAGGCGTCAAATTTGCCTTTTGTTCCTTACCATTGATTTTTTGTGGTCATAAGCTTGATCTAGAAGATAAGAGTACCCCAAGTCCTCAAAACATTTTTGTAAGGACAATATTGACTTGTTAAAGAATACCAAGAAACAAACTCTTGTGAGATCTTTACCCACATTGTACTTGATCATTGACCAAAGACTGACACTCTTCTCTTTCTCAATAAGATGTATAAGCCTTTTTCATCTTGCTATCTGGGGTGCTTATAATTACAAACCATTTTCCTAAAAAAGAATTCTCTTCATGTCCTTACATTGTGTGTTGTCTTCCGTACACATGCTCACTTGATTCATAGTTCTTGCTAACTCACACTTGTAATCAAGCTCCATTAAACACTCTTTAGTATCATATACGTCTTACACCTATTAAGTTTTTCTGCAACTAATTTATCTCTCTCTTTCTTTCAGAATTTGCAACTTATAAATGCACAAAATGCTTTCGTCTCTTTCACAAATTTGTCTTGTTCCACTAGATTTGGATCGTGGAGTTAAGGGGGATAACAAACTCGAAAAGACAAACTCCACCAACTTGGAAAAACTCATCATTTCGCTTCTCAACTTCTTATGTAACTACTTATTTTATTTCAATGCATAGGATATGTGGTTCTTGCTCTTCTATAGTTGTATTGTTGTTGAATATGAAGCCCTAATGGAGGGAGAGACTTAATAAAAAACTATCAAATTATTCGCAACTAATTCTAGATGTCGTGACTTGACTTGTTGAGGCTTAGTTAATCAATGATAAAATGATGGTCGCAGGAATAGTTTTTCTTACTCTCACTATGATTGCCGAAATGTTCTGGTTGAAAAAAGTCCCCTAGTTAGATCGGTTCCCCATCTATTGTTTTATACCATGTTCGTGGTTACTTAGAGGTTATCTTGGCATGTGGTTATAGGTTGAGATGTTAGTTATCCTGGGATCGGCTATGAAGGGATAATATATGGCGTCCTAATCTCCAGGTCAACCATTATTGACCAGTCCATATGTGAATAAGAATAATTTTATCATGTATAAACAATAATGTGTAATAATTTACATAAAAAGTGAAAAATAGAAAACAAAAAAATCACATATATAAAATTATATTACAAGAAAAGAAAAATAAGTTTGCGAATGCAACTCATTAAATACTTATTGAACTTTTCTTTCAAAAATAAAAGATACTTATTGGACCGAGGCTGAAAATCGATTAATAAACTACAACCTCATATAATTTTTAAATTCTCTAAAAATAAACTAATGCATTTTTTTTATGGGAAACAGTACTTGACAGAAACTTCAATGAAACCGATGCATGATGAGAAAATGAATTCATTGTGAAAATAAATAAATAAAATTAATGTCAATCAAATACAAAGTCTTGTATTTAAAACGATTCTGGATAAATGAAGGGCCAAGAATAATTGAACAGCTTTAACTGCATTGGATGAGTTGCTATCTAATAATATTGTTTCAAGCTAGCATTTAGTCATAACAATCAAATAACGTCATATGTAAATTTTTCATTAAATTATCAATTAAAATAAAATATTATATATGCTATATTATCTTTAAGATATGAAGTATGTTGTGAAACGAATTTTGAAACTAATTTTTTTTTCATCTACACTTATGAGAAGAAAATTAGAACTTAAGACTATGAAGCAATCTTATAAAAACCCAACGATCAAGTGGGTTTAAGCAGTAGTATAATAGTTTAGTGATATTACTGAATTACCATTAATTAAACCGGTTTATATTAATAATTATAAAAATAATATACTTAACATGATAACACATTTTGTCTTTAATAGAATTAAAATCCTATTCTAGGAAAAATAGAACCTTGCATTAATTTGAAACACTTCCGTTGACTGATTTTTTTTCTGTCAAAATGGCCATTGCAATTGAGGTTATGGCTTGTGTGACCAAGTCTTTGGGTATATTCTTTTACTAGAATGAGAAAATGTTTATAAAAGAGTTTATATTAAATGATTTTATATGAGATTTTGTTATTTTCTTCTTTTTTATATATATTCTTTTATGCATGATTTGGTGAGGTAGTAGCGAGGGGAAGACAAGGATTGTAGTGTTTAGAATGTAGCCCAAGAGAAAAAAAAATAGCTAAGAGGTGTATAAGTAAAAACATGGCTTGCAAATAGTAATGAAATAAAATAGAATAGTGTTTGATACAATCTTTTACAAGGAAATAGAAGAAAAAAATTATGTCTTCAAACCGGTTCAGTTGAATAGTTTGTCGGCGGTTTTTTCATAAATCAACCGGTTCAAATTAACTTGATTGAGTTCTCTTAGTTGATCTAATGAGTAGACCGAACCCACACGGTGACTATGGTTCGATCCGTCGAATTCAATCCGATTTTTATAACAGTGTTGTGTAGATATTTGAACCTGAATTATTTATATTAAACTAAGCTAGTGATTTATTTTTGAAACAAAATTAAAAATATTGAGTAATATAATATTTGCAAATTTTATTTAATTGTTGAATAAATTACACAAACTGAATAAATTTGCAAATTAAAAATAAAACTTGATGTGTTGTTGTAGGTGAAACTTAAATACAAAAGACATTTTATTCTTTATGTAAAAAAAGTTTAATTAGTATGTATATAATAAGTTTTGAGTTTAATTAGTATATATTGTCATGACTTTTCATTTATGTGACTTTTTAAGTAGTAATGAGTAAATCAACAAATTTACCATGAATGAAGGGTTGTGATTGAATGTTAATGTAAAAATTTTTACATTGCTAGTGTATACAATTAAACTCATAAGTTTTACATTAAAATTTAATCACAATTTTTTTATGATAAATTTATTAACTTTATCGATTAACATTTTAAAAATTATAAATAAAAAATTATGATTAAATGCTAACGACATCACAACGGTATAAGTATTATGCTTAAAAATGGTGTTTATTTTTCCATCATGCTAACTTCTTCTCAAACTTCAGAATGATTGGTTTGCAAGTGTCTGCCCTACAAGGATTTTTCGGTATGGAAATGCCCAGATGAACAAAGGGCAGGTTGAGCACTTACAGTTTAGTAGGTTCGTTAATTTGCAATCTTGAGGCTAGTTGCACCAAAGTAGCTTTTATTGAAAAAGTTGACTCTTAACCTCGATGTCAATTCAAAGTTTCTCATTATACCTTTAATTGTCATCATGTGTAGCTTTGATGGTAGTACATTCACTTGTATGTTATCCTTTCCACATGTGTAGCTTTGATACAGACCACTCTTAACTACCTCTCTTACTAAACATGTTAATCCTTATACTGCAACTATAAATAAGAAAGGAGCTCATGGATCTCCCTGCCTTAATCCTCTTTTGATCTTGAATTTACTGGTAGGGCTACCATTAACTAGGATTGATACCTTAGATGACTTTAGACATTCTAAAATCCAGTTTATCCATGTGCCTAGGAACTCTAGTCTCTTGAGCATGTACAACAAGAAATTCCAATTTATCGAATCATACGTTTTTTTGTAATCCATTTTGAATATAAGACACTTCCTCTTTCTTCTCTTGGCCTCGTCAATAGCCTCATTGTCTATCAATGCACTTCGCATATGTCCTCTTCCTCCAAGAAATGCACTTTGGCATTTGTTAATCACCCCATCCAATACTTTTTACAATCTCCTTGCTAACACCTTAGCCATAATCTTATATAAGTTGTTAATAAATGAAATAGGTCTATATTCACTTAGCCCCTGAAGGTCATCCTTTTTTGGTATCAGTGTGATAAATGAGGAATTGAGGTCCACTAGTACTTACCATTTGCATGAAATTCCCGTAAGTACCTCGACATCATGCTCAATCAACTCCTATAACTGCTTTATGAAGTGAAAGTTGAATCCATATGGTTTAGGGCTTTTGAAACTCCCACATTTCTATACTGCTTCCTTGACCTCTGCAATGGAGAATGGTTCAAGCAATTGGTTGCTCTGGTCAACGAAAATCATCTAAACCTGGACACCATCAATTTGTTGGAAGTATTCCTTAGTTTTTGTTTTAACCAAGGTTGGGTCCTGAATCCATTTGTCATCTACTCTAATCCTGGAGATATTGTTGGTTTTCATCCTCTAATTAATCATATCGTGAAGGTACTTTGTGTTCCCTTTCCCTTTTCTAAGCTATTTTGCCCTTGATTTTTGCCTCATCAAAGATTCTAACCAATTGGGTAACACCCAAAATTTCTGATGTAGCTTTTTTAGTGTTTCCATTTTATTAATCAACAAAGGTTCTCTTTCACCCTTTATATGGAGTTCCTTCATTGTCTTCACCACAACTACTTGCTCTTTTGCCAACATCCCAGAATGATTCCTTGTTCCATATCCTTAGATGATCTTTGAGTTTTCTGAATTTCTCCTTTACCAAGTACGCACCCCACCCTTGTACTTCCAAACTTCTTGTAGAAGGTACAAATCTCACATTTTGAAAAGTTTGGATGATGTTGTTGTGGAGTTTCATTTTCACAATCCCAATGCCTTTAACCTTCATTTTTTCACCATTCTCCAAATTAAAATGCTCAAACTCTCCATTAGTCTTTGAAGTATCAAACATTGTTTGATCTCTACAAAAGTGTTTTAAAGCAGCAAAAATCCATTATTCATTTTGATTTAACAACCTCCTCAGTAATTGTCAAATACAAATCTTCATCTTCAAAGGTTTGATACTCATCATTTGTCTTGATAAATCTCAATCTTTTAAGGTTTTCTCTCATCTCTGGCCACCTTAATTGCATGTTACCTTTTTCTTTGCAATAGTAACACTTCACATTACTCATATCTTGTTCAAAATACAATTGTGATGATGATCTTCCTCTCTGCCTATATTATCTCCATGAATGACTCCTCTTTCGCTCAGATTGTTTCTCAACTAATATATTAGCCTCATTAACAATACTTTCATCCTTCTCTCGTTTTCTCTTAGAGTCGCAATCACATAATCCAACTTCAATATTGTCCTCCTTACAAGTAATGTCTGAACCAAAGGTTTGTAGGACTTTAGCAGTGAAGCCAACAATAAAACTCCATGTTCCTCATCAGATATTTTTTTCATCTACATTCAACAATTGACATACTAGTTGATTAAAATTTTTTTATGTGATCATGAAGATTTTCTCTTGTCTCCATTCTAATTTGATATAACTTCATCTTCAAACATAAACGATTAGTTAGTGACAATGCTCTTCAACTTCTCCCATAAGGCTTTTAGTGTTATCTCATTTAACACACCGCACTTGTTCTCGAGAGTAAGAGCTAACCGAATCGTGCTCACAACTTCCTTTTGATTGAGCCTATTTTCTTTATGTTATAGCAATCATTTTTTCATCTTCTAAAGTCAAATCAAGACCTTGTTGCACTAAAAAATCTTGAATGGTAGACTCCCAAATTATAAAACTTGTTTTCTCATCAAACAATGAGATTTCAAACTTTTTGTGTGTTCTTAGTCATAACTCTTTTCTACATAACACACTTTTTCTACATAAAACAATTACTTAGTCACTACTCTCCCAAAGGATCTTTAATAGAACACACCATACTTATTTTATTATTGATTCACTTTATATATAGAGTAAGATAGAAATACAAAATTTAAATTTGACATCAATATTCTAATCTAAAAAAAAATAACAAATCCCTAAATTAATTTAAAAAAGAAACTAATCAAATATTTAAATCGAAATAGTATATAGAGATTAGAAATAAAACTAATTCTTAAATAATTCTCCTTTGAAATTCCATCAACTCCATTTATTTCAAATTTAAATTATTTTTCAACAAAAAGAAGGTCTTTGGGAATGAAAGAGAGTGGAGGAAGAAGGAAGAAAGAGAAAAAAATAGAATGATAACATGGTAAAATCTATACTAGTAATCTTAATCTAGGGTTAAAATTTATTAAATTGGATACTCTCCTTTGGAGATGATCCACGTCTATTGTTTTTACATGTAAAAATTTAACTTAAATTCCACAAAATTTATAATAATTTATACACTCTGTTTAACGTAAAAAATTAAATTTGTAAACAAAAAATGTATGAACAACTCAATTATTATTTAAGATCCATTTTAAATTATTTATTTAGTTCATTTTGAAACTAATAACTAAAATAGACGATCATATTCAATGTCAAAATACACTTATTTAATCTAAATAATAGACCCATTTTAGAAATTTTTAAAAGCTATTTTTTAAAAAATAGTGATATTAATATCAATAATATTTTTAATTTTTAAAAAATTACCAAAATAGATATGTGTTTAAAATTAATTATTAATATAGGTCTGTCTGTTTTAGCCGGTGACTATAATTTCAACATAGTCAACAGAAAAAACAATTTCATTTCGGTATATAATTTTAAAACATACTCATTTCTTATAAATGATTTTAAAATAAATTCAAAATAATAAATCTCGGGCGAATAAATAGTTACGAGTTCAAAAGAATCAAAACAATGAATGGCAAGAATAAAAGAAGGGTTGATTTACCACCGGAAAGAAAGTGCAAGATCCAATTGACCCAATTGGGAAAGAACATTTGAAATCAAAATAATAATAAAACCTTAAAATGTGTTCTTTGGACAAAGTGACGTACGGCTGATTTTAGGGACAACGAAATTGAAAAGCAATGCAATGCATGCACGCTATCTTGCTGTATAATTGTGATGTCCACCTCATCCACAAACTTGTTTAAATCACAAGATTTTAATATATATATATTTATTGGTCATTGTTATGTTGAATCTTATAATTCTTTTTTTGTTTAGGCTAAATTTTTAATAAAATTTTGAATACATTACATCAATATTAGTAAAGTTTTGTGTAATTATATATATATATATATATATATATATATGTTTTATTAAATATTACTTTCGTGTTTTTAAGTGATGGTTAGTGTTAATGTAAGATTTGAGAGAAATATTAACATAATATGTATAGTTAGTGTAAAAAAATTATACTGATATTAATCACAATATAAATTTGTTAACTTTACTTATTAATATTTTAAAAATTAAAGTTTGTGGTTGAGCATAAGTATAAAACTCTTTAAGAAAAAAAAATAGAATTATGTATAATTTGTTAAAAATCAAGAAGATGCTTCTATAATTTATTTTGAATTTTTTATTTTGATTTGGATTTATGAATATTTTTTTATTAGATTTAACATTCTTTTATTCTTTTAGATTATTTTAATTTTTTAAAGAAAAATTGATGTAATATTATTTTTTGCTTAATGGGAAAAGTCAATGTAATAAAAAGTAAAATATTAAAAAAGCAGTATAATAAAAGTAATTAAAAGTTTTATTTTAAGTTGAATGTTAAATATAATAAAGACAAATCTCATAAATATTTATATAATTTACTATTTTAAAAAAATTTTAAAATAATTTATCATGTAAGTTTGAAAGATTAAAAATAAAACAATAAATTATTAACAAAGAAGATGTCTTTCACATATTTATCAAGCCATAAAAATCATAATTCCGAAACTAACCCTGCCACGTAATTTATTCTCTTATGGCTCCCCATATTGTCTTCATATATTCCAAACCTGTGAACAGCAACCTCTGACAGCAAAACTCGTTTTTTGCTTTCCCTCTGTCTCTGAAGCTGAAAAGCTTCGTCGTTTTGCTATATTGCCCTGTCGTTTTAATGGAGAAGGTTCTCGGAGGAAAGTATAAAGTTGGTAAAAAAATTGGGAGCGGATCCTTCGGTGAAATTCACATTGGTCCGAACCTTTTAATTATTATTATTATTATTATCTCAATTTATTTTTTTTAAAAAAATTTATGTAATAAATTACTTCCTTAAACCATTTTTATCTTCTTACTAGACTAAAATTTTAGATGGTATTCTTTTACAGGGAAAAAGTTTAGATTGTTGAGGGCCAAATTAATGATAAATTAAATTTTTAAGTAACTAATTTCTTAATAAATTTAGAGAATTAAAAGGATGATAAAAATAATTTTTAAGGAACTAAGTTAATAAATAAATGCAGTAAAATAAGGTAATAAATAAACTTTTAGAGAATTAAGAGATTATTATTATTATTATTATTATTTGAGTAACATGTATTGCCATTTTCAGGGGCACATATAGAGACGTGTGAAATTGTGGCTATCAAGATGGTGAGTCTTAATTTCTTCATCTGTGTCTTGAAATGGAGTTATTTTTTATTTATTTATTTATTTTTGTTTCTTTGTTTCTGGCTTTGGTAGCATTAGTTTTTCTTTGTTTCTACTCTTGTTCTTTGTTTTAAGTGTAACCATGATTGATGTAATACTTTTAAATAAAGATTTTTTTTTGTGGTTTCAAATTTCTAGTTTGATTAGACGATTTAGTAGAAAACCATATTTGCTAAGTAAATGCATTGTTTAATTTGTCAAGCTTGATTGTACTCTTGTTTGATCAGAATTAACAGAAAATGAAGCTGACAATAATGTTCTTATTATTGATAGACTCTGGTTTGATCAGAATGTTTCAATCGTATTTTTCTTTTGCATTTTACATGTCTACTTTGGTGCATAGTTTTGTAAATGGTTCACTCTCTTTCTTGCTAAAATTTTGTGGATGTTTGAATGCATTGCTTAGAAAAATCATGTTTGAATAAGTTTTGTCTGTAAATATTTTTTTTTTCTGCTTCAAGATACTTTGATTTTTAGTTTTAGTTCATACAAAAAAGTTATTTTGTTTTTAATTAATCCTTCTATTTTAACAACAAATATGTGTTTTTAGTTTTTAAGGAGGAAATATAACTTTATATATATATATATATATATATATATATATATATATATATATATTTTATAAATCTAAAGATTAAAAGTGATTAAAATTTTCGTATATACTAAAACTAAAATTAGTGGTGTTTTGAAAGACAAAAAATATATTTAAGGCATATAACAAAATAAAAACTTGAAATTTTTAATATTAGGAGAAATTCATGTGAATCTTACTAAATGTATGAGTTTTATTTTTTATTTCATGAGATCACAGGTAAGAGAATGGTTTATTTAGTGAAAAAATTGTAAGAGAACAACGTTAGTCTCTAATTCAGCTAGTTAAAAATACCACCTATCATCTCTTAACTAGGAGAAAACTAGTGAGAATCTCTTAAATTTCAAGAGTTTAAAGAGAAATTATTGGATAGTGAGATAGATTGTGAGACCCTATAGTATACAATATATAGTTATTTAATTAACATAATTTTCAAAATAAAGATTGTGAGACCCTGTTGTATGCTTTGGTTTCACTTTTTCTATTTTATTTTTATACCTATGAATTCTGATATTTGAGAACTATAGATATGATATGGTTGTGATTTTTAAGAGCAATATTTCTTGATATTTTGAGAACTATACAGGAGAACAGGAAAACCAGTCAGCCTCAGCTACTGTTTGAGTCAAAGCTATATAACATTCTTCAAGGAGGAAGTAAGTTAAGAGAAATATTGCTCTTGCAACAGTTGGCATCTATTTTTGTTAATTGATTCTGATTTAAGATAGTTGTGGAATTCAAGGTGGTATTCCAAGAATGAAATGGTGTGGTACTGATGGAGACAATAATGTTCTTATTATTGAACTTCTGGGACCAAGTCTTGAAGACCTCTTTTACTTCTGTGGGAATAAATTTTCACTCAAAACAGTTTTGATGTTGGCTGATCAGATGGTAATCTCTGACTCCTTTTCAGGACTCATTTCTTGGTTTTCCAAGTATACATATTTTACTCCCTTTTGTAATTTAGATTTAGATTTCACTCCTCAAGTACACAGATATTGTCAGAGGATAAAATGCCACAATAACTATTGATTAAAAAAATATAGATGAAAATCTTCTACTTTCAATTTCTCTCATTGTTTCCATCAATTAAAAAATATTATATTATTTAACAATTTTTGTTTATATTTTTTTTATTTTTTATGTAGCTTAAATAAAATACCGTTTCTTAATCTATAAAGACACCAAATGAAACAGAAATTCGAGATAAATGATTTTTATCCAAAATTATATATATTATTAAAATTTGTGATAAAATCAAATACATTACAGATTCTAATCTCAACCTCTGACGGTTAAATATATAATTATTAATGTACTTTATCCACTAAAATGCATTATTGGCACTTTAGAAAGCCTAATAGCTGATTATCAAATAAATAGCTATTAATGTAGTTTATCCACTAAAGTGGATTATCACACTGCACTTTAGAGAGCCTAATAGCTGATTATGATTCTATTTTGCGTATGCTATCACAACAGTTTTGTGTCTTAACATTCCCTCTTTCTGCATGAGGCTTCCTGTGGGTGGAAGTTTCTAAACTCATGGATAGAAAATTACAGACATTTTAAAACAATTCTACATTGTCAAACAATTATAAATTATCATTTGTATTCAAGATAATTAATGTAACAATTAATAAATGTATCATAAATAATGAGTTTTTATTAGCTGATAATGTAAAATTGTTGTACTTTTGATACATGACCTATTTTTTCTTTTTTATTCCCTTCTCCCTTGTTGCCTTGAAATCTGTTTTCTAAACACGATTCCACACTGCTCAACAATTAATTTCTCATTTTAAGTTTTGAAAATTGTTTCTAAAAGGACTGTTTTAGAAACCAAAAACAGAAACAATAGGGAGATGTTTTCTGATCTTCTGTTCTCATCTTGTTTTTAACCTTTCACTCAATTTCACACTTTGTTCTGCATTGCACCACCTTCCACTGGCAGTGTGAGCAACCTTGTTTTGAAAACTAAAACAAGTCTTGGAAATAGAAATCAAGCACACCCTAAATCTGTTTTTTGTTTAATTGACTATAGCTTACAAGAATAGAGTATTTGCACTCCAAAGGATTTTTGCATAGAGACATCAAACCAGATAACTTTCTTATGGGTCTTGGGAAGAAAGCAAATCAGGTATAGCTTCATTAGCTTTCATATTTTATTCTCTTTAATAACTTTTTTTTATATGTGATAATTCCTTAATGTTTGCAATTTTTAATATATAATATAATTGCTGCAATCTGTTATACTTACAGGTTTATATGATTGATTTTGGACTAGCAAAAGCGTATAGGGACCCTATTACAAATAAGCATATCCCTTACAGGTATATGTTTTGAGGGAAAGGCTCTTGTAGAGCGGTATAAAAAAGTTTTGTATTATTATTTCATCATAAAACTTTTTATATATATGATTTTTATAATATTAATTGATATTTAATTTTTTTTTAAGTTATATTTTTCTTTTTCAGTCTCTTCTGATTATTAAACTGTGTATTGTGAAGATTTCTAGTTACTCAAACCTAATTAATACTTTTTCATCATGTGACATACGAAATATTTACTTTTTAATAAAACATCTTCATACTCATCCCTGTCGTAATTTTCTTAAACTATAATATATGGTTGGATTTATTTTCATTTTGTTGCCACACAAAGTATAAAATCTAGGAATTTTTTTCTGTAACTCCATATTTTCTCACTTCAACTTTATAATTCTATGAAATCTTTAAAATATCTTTAATTAAAAATAAAGGTTATAGCTCATTCTCTCTGCCTGCATCTCTCTTTTCCTTTATATTTGATTTCTTCCAAGTCTGCCTGCACCTCTCTTTACCTTCATAGTTTGTTCACATAATTTCTCCGAGTTCCTCCGACGCACTTTTTCTCCAACGCACTTTTCCTCTGAGTTCTTTTGGTTTCCCAACTTTGTCCACATCCAACAACACAACATTCCTCATCTATTTCACGCTTCAGGCTTCATTTTGGCTTAAAGATACAAGTCCGAATAGGGTTGTTTGGACTAGTAAAAAAAAGTTTTTTACTAGTTCGGACTAAGATATTCGAACTTGTAATTGCAAGTTTTTTTATAAATCCGAACAGTACAAATTTTTTTACAAATTCAGATTGCTCTATTCAGATTTGTAAAAACAGTTACAATTTTTTTTTACGAGAGAAACACAAGAAATAGGTAATAAAATTTTTACTTTTTTTCTTTAGAACATTTTTGTTATTTTAAAAAATTATGGAGGTGAAAGGAGAAATTCTCCAAAATCTAAAGGTCCAAGATAATGTCACCACACAAGTAAGATGAGGATGCTTTTACCGATTTACCTTTGCTTCAAACTTAAGTTTGGATTGCAAAACCAAACATGTACTCTTGCTACTTAAACATGTGATTAGAAATTTATCATTGCTACGTGTGTGGATATTAAAAATTTGTTGAGAAAGATTAACCTCTTAATTAATCTTAGTGTGCCGAAAGATTAGGACTTAATATTTGGTTTAGAAATACCATGAGTAACAAGAAAAAAAAGCAAACTATTTATTCCTTTGCTAATAAAAGCAAATGTATATTAAATTTCTAATTAATGGAAGAGCTTCCAAACTTGTAGTCAATGCCATTACAAACAATTTTTTTATTTCTAGATTTTTGTATTGATTCATTCTCAATGTTACTTGTGCTAGCTATACCAGTTTAAATTAATTTAACTAACCATGCTAATGTTGCTGAACATTTGTTTACTTTGATAAACTTATGCAGAGAGAATAAAGGCTTAACAGGGACTGCACGTTATGCAAGTTACAATACTCACTCAGGAATTGGTATACACATAGAATTTTTCCTTCTTTTTTTTTCTACAGATTGTAACCTACAATTTTTTCTCAATTTTGATTTTACATCTTCAGAGCAAAGTCGGCGAGATGATTTGGAGTCTCTTGGCTATGTTTTAATGTACTTTTTAAGAGGAAGGTATGTCTCACATTTCAGTCTCTTGATTTGATAAAAATGTTTTTGAGTGAGACCAAAAAAAATGAAAAAAATAAAAATGTTTGTGACTAATTTACACTTAGTGAGACCAATATGTTTGGTTTTACACTTAGTGAGACCAAACATGCCTTTATAATTCCCTAGGATTTTTGAAAGTGAATTCAATGACTTTGTAGTTGTTGATGATTTTCTCTTATTCTACACCATTATTATATTAATCTAATGGTCTAAATTGTTTACTTACTTTAAATTATTTTTAAAATTTAATTATTATAATAATTCAAATTTTAAAATGAATGAAAGTTTCCAAATGGCAAAAGTCACATAATCCAAATCCAGGTTTTCAGCTATGTAATGCTTGACTACTTGGTTCTTGCAATTGTTTAGTCTTCCTTGGCAGGGTCTCCAAGCTGTCACCAAAAAGCAAAAGTATGACAAAATTTGCAAAAAGAAGTTATCAACTCCTATTGAGGTGTGTTGATAAATTATTTTGCACCTTTAATTTACCTATACTCATTGGATTGCTTTAGTTGTATATGAATAACTTTATGGTGCATTTAAGGTTCAAAAAGAAGTTTAGAAACTGGAAATGGACTTTGATTTTTCCACCTCTACTCTTTTCTTATTATTTTATTTATTTATTTATTCGGATTGTTTGAGAGCCAAGACAAAAGTGTGAGTGAAACAAAGAATAGTATATCATGCTTAAATATAATTTTGGTCTTTCCACGAATAGTTTTGAGATAAACAAAATAAAAAATATGATGGTAAATATAAAAAACTATAAAATTTGGGGATTAAAAGTTAAAAAATATTATTAGAGATAAACAAAACTGAGAAACAAAAATATATCCTAGACTGGGATAAAATATAAAATATTTTTTTGTAGAACTAGAAACTAAGAAAAAGTTATTAGAAATTAAAATCTAAATTTCAAAACAATTTGAAATATTTAAGTTTTAAGATTATGCAAAACTGGATAAATTAATCCGGTTCTAATAATATATAAATAAGGTGCAAACTTTATTTTATAAGTCGGTTTTGTAAAGTTAAGATCTTAGTTCATATTTTTAAAATTATTAAAATCTATCAATAAATTTTTTATTAGTGCATTTTTATCTTTACATCTTATTTGTAATCTAATATCAATTTTTTGTAGATCCTACAATGTCACATGTGTTATAATATCATTTCTTTTCTTTCTTGTAACGGAAGATCTCATATTTTAGATTTTAACATATTTTATATAGATCCTATAAGGGATCTACTATTTAAATTTTATTTACAATTTACTTTTTGACAAAATATTAAATTTATTTTAAAAAGTAAATTAATTAATTAATTAAATGGCATAAATAAACAAAAAATTAAATAAAAAATTATATTTAAAATAAATATAATTTAACATTAACTTTAATGATAACATTAAAATAAAAAAAATACGAATATTAATAGTGAGATGAGCATAAGAAGTTGTATAGAAAAATATTTAATTAATAAGTCAATTTATAGATGACCAAATTTTAATATTTAAAAATATTGTAAAGGTATAATATGACAAAATTTGAAAATGATAAAATCCTTCCATGATCACTAAACACAATGCAAAGTAATAAAATAAACATGCACATCTAAAAAATAAAACATATAGACTAAACAAAGAAAATAAGCATCCAGATTTTACTTTAAACCAATTAATATCATATCTTAATTATTGAAGAGCATGCCCTTAAATCTATCTTATCATTCGTAATAAGGTCAGTCACGTCATAAATAAAATATAAAATACAACTGAGATGATAGCCACGTTTCTAAGACTAAGTTTTCAGTTTCCAATGAATTAAAAAAAAAAGTATCTAAAGAAGAGTGCATTAAAAGATGTGTTATTTGAAGAATCAATTCACTGCTCATAATCCAAGGAAGATTTTTCTATTGAAATTTGATATACATAGAAGTTGACTGATCACATAATTCTTGATTTTAGATACTCTGCAAGTCATATCCTGTGGAGTTTGCTTCTTACTTTCACTATTGCCGTTCTTTGACATTTGATCAGCGACCAGATTATGGACTTTTGAAGCGTTTGTTTCGCAATTTGTTCACTCGTGCAGGTATTATTAGCTGTTTCATTTGCCATGATTTTTAACAAGAGAAAAAAATGTCAAAAATTGAATAAATAGAAAACATAAAGTATAATTAAGTGTAAAATGAAAACACACTGGATCATAAAAATTTACACTAGATTGTCTCCATTAGACTACCTGTTAACATAATGGTAAGTTAACTCAACTGTTAGATAACATTTAAAAAAATTGTTGTTTGACAGAAAGTAATAAAATTGAAAAAAATAACGAAGGACCATAATAAAAAATATATTTGAAGTACCAAATTACTGTATAGTGAATTTGAGCTTCCATATTGACTACTCAAACTTTTTGCCATTTGATGTTGCTAGATTTTGTGACAAGTATCTCTGTTTTGCCACTCTATTATTTCTTGTTGAATTCCTTTACTATATTTGTGGTGATTTCATGATTCTCATCTGTGTTAGACTGTGTTATAATTATTCTCTTCTCTTCTAATATTTTAAAATCTTATTTGGCAGGATATGATTCTGACTATTTATTTGACTGGACCATTCTGAAATGTCAACAGATGCAACAGGAAAAGACACAAAGTCAACCAACTGTTAGTAATTCCTTGGCCTAGTTCCTTTCCACCTTTTTGTTGAGTTTTCATTAAAGCTTCTTTAACCTCTTTTCTCCATTGTAGTTACATATTATTTCTATTTTTTTTTTCATAACTTTCAACACCTCTTAAAAGTTTTACTTTCAATTATGGTTTTCTCTTCTCAATTTTATTTACAGGATCATGAAAACTGTGTCTTTTCTGATAGCTTATGTTATGTATGAACTGATTTTATTGAATATCTCACTTTACTAGTTTGTAATTGCAGGCTCCAGTTGCTGTGCCTACCAGTCTTGAACCCGTGGATGAGGATAATCATAAAGGTAACTACGAACCTCGGTCTTGTATTATGTATTTGAAGAATCAATTCTTATAATTCTGAAGTTTTCACTAGAAAAATAGTTTTCTATTATGTACTTCTGTGCTGAGGTTAGCACTTCACAGCAGAATGAGGAATTTGAGGTGATATTTTTTCTTATAAATAAATGTTAGTGGTTAGTTATTAGTTTTTAGGTGATACATATTTTGATCCCATTCAAGAAAGGAAAAGAAAACAACAAATTTGCAGCTCAGTTTTTGTGTGGATTAATTTTTATGCACATTTGTTTTTGAAGGCATAAAAGTATAACAATATCAGATATACTAAGCTCCTGTTCAATATGGGTAGATGTTTAATATGGGATATTTTTGTTTAACAGTCACAGATCTACACAGATCTAGACTGAGATAGCTTTAGAAGTTGGGTTTAATACTTATGTATTAATAATATAAAAGAGTTATCGGTGTTTAATCATAAACATTTATGTACGATAAATTGTATTGATTTATCAATTAATATTTTAAAAATCATATAAAAATTAATATAAAACTCTTTTACATCGTGAACTTTTTTTTTTTTTTTCCTTAAAAGTTTACTCTATTGTGAAGGAATGCTGTTCTATACAGAACACACCCTGATGCCTTAATTCTTGTTTCAGGAGTCAATGGTTCCACTCAAATTGTTGTGGCAACACCATCAATCAATGTCGATCATCAACGTGTTTTTAAGACCACGGCATCTAATGTTCAGAATCATAATGCCAAGATTCCCATAGAGAAACATGTATACTCCAGATGAAAATTTCAGCTCTCTTTGGCGTCTACCCCTTTTTCATAAATGATAAAAAATAACTTATGAGTAAACCATCATTTTAGTTCCTAAAAGTTATAGGTGCTAGTACTCAGATCTTTAAAAAAAATTTCAAGTAAATTATATGCAATAGTTCTTCAAATAACACTTTTAACATAATCATTAAAGACTAGTGTCAACACTGACTTATCCTTAGGACCAAAATGGGTGTTTATTGGTTAACTTATATTTTTGTTTCAGGAAATGTATTTCTCTGATTTTTTCACAACTTAGTCCCTTATTCAAACCAGTACTACACATTTCATTTCTGACATTATTTAAAGCATTTTGGTATCTTAGGTGGGGAGTAACATGGAATAAATTCAAATAATTTAAGAAATAAGTCATATACATAATTTATTCAAGGACTAAATTGCACCTGAAATACAATTCCAAGGACCACTATTTAGAACTTCTGATGCCTTGTTCCTCTCTGCTTGCTATACTTAATGTAATCATAATGATCCTATTTGACTGAGGTGATACCTTTGATTGAGATAAAACTCTTGCAGACTGTGAACAATGGTTCATCTATGCCAACAACCATGCCCAGAGTCTCCACAGAAAATGTCTCAAAACCAGAAAGACCAGCAGGAGCCTCAAATGTTGGTCATGGATTGAGGAATAAGTTTGGTACCTCAGGCAGCATTGTTCCTTCGCTACGCCGAGTTTCATCAACCAGACAATAGGTAAGGGAACAGTTTTACCAGAATTTTTATTTTATTATCATGCTTCCTTTGGATGTTGCTTGTGTTCCTGTTGTAGACCTATTTGGTTGAGATAAGTAGCACTTCTAGAAAATAAAAGAAAAGTTAGAATAACTTTTTCATTAGTTTTTCAAAAGATGTGAGACTTCTTATAAGTTAACTTTTAAAAAGCCTCACATCTTACATGTTCATTAAAATTATAGTAAATGATTCATCTGTCATTTTATACTGTCATTTAATTATAAAACTCTTTCGTATAATATAAGTTTATTAATTTTATCGAAACTTTGAAGAAACTATTTTTACTTTTTCTTTTGTATTTTTTTAGAAATGTTTGTAGAAAAGTGTACCCAAATGAACCTCTATCACAAATGTTACATATTAACTTAAGAATGTTTTGCTGAGACATTTTTTTTTTGTCTGAAATGGATTCTGAAGGTGTCATGATCCTCACTTACATGTGGTTCTAACTGTGGCCAATGTCATGATCCTCACTTCACCAGAGAATACTAGATTGTTATGTAAAGGAAGATGGCATACTAATTTTCCTGAGCATGAAGCAACCTTATCAAATGCATCAGTGGACCTAACATGCTTAATGAGAAAAATGCCCCTCATGCAAGATTTTGGTAAGAGGGAAAGTAAGGTCTGGAGAAAATTGAAGAGCTGGGTTTGGTATCTGTTGATTGGTGTCACAAAAGGTTACCAAGAAGAAATGTGGACATTATGTGAGGGATTCAACTCAACTTTCACCTTCCACACATATATATCCATTTGAAAAATAATATAATGCTAAAATTGGAGAAAAAACTTAAATATGTTTTAAGTATATAATATATTATTAAATTTTGTGTTGATTTTTTAATAAATTTTTGCTTTATGTTGTGTTCTAAATAAATTTTTTGTTTTATTTTGAGTCCTTGAAATACTATCTAAAGTGTTTTAGGGAGGCAAAACAAAATAAAAAAAATTATTGAAGACCCGCCACAAAAGTAAAAATTTATAAATTTATTGAGAATCAAATGCTGAATTTTTTAATATATCAATATCCAAAACATATTTAAGGAAAACAAAAACAGTGAAGAAAGCTAACAACTAACCTCCTACTAATTGAGGGGTTGGCATTTTCTCTGTATTTGTGAAGAATGAAGCATGCAAGGGTGAGGAGATACCACAACCCTTCTTTTGAACACGGTCATCAATTAATCAATATTTGTTTTTTCTTTGAAGCATTAATTTGCTACACACGAATTCAATTTCTTATGATTATGTATACTTCAACTTCATTTTGTTAGTGAGCAAATATGATCAGATTTAATCCTTTCCCCCATAAAATAAATTGACTAACAATCAATCAAATTCATATTGTATTGAACCAAATAGTATTCCTTTTTTCCTTTGTCAAATTTGGCGTTAGAACATAGAATCAAACTTTTCTTTGTCCACTGTTACCAACTATTTTTAATGTATATCCACATGTTTAGATCTACTATCTTTAGAACCCTAAACCTCAAAGAAAAAAATAGCGATACGAGTATATTTATTTAATTTATACATCTTATTAATATATTTTTTATCTATTTTATTTTATCACACATAAATTGTATCATATCTATATAATTTTCTTTTTTCTTTCTTACTAGGTATGAAATAAGGTATGAGTGTACATGTATAATTTTTTTTTAAGAAAAATGAGTTTGCAACCTTACACACTATCTTCATAATAGCCACCCAATATCTTAGCACCACCCCTTTCCTCAAGAAAAGTGAGTTTGCATAACATTTATACCTTCACAAAAAGAGATAAAAATTGATAAATACATGTGCATTTTAGATAACTTGATTTATAAATGACACAATTTTTTATGTGCATTTTAGATCAACTCATGAAATACGTATCTCTGGATCAACTAGTTAGAACATTGATTAAAGTTTCTGGATCAACTAGTTGGAACATTGATTAAAGTTTTGAATGAATTGATCAAGAAATAGATAACTTTTTTAGATTCCAAAATAATTTATCTAAAATGTGTAGGTAGTACATTTGGAATCAAGCTATCTAGAACAACGAACATAGTTTTGGATTACTTGATCTGAAAAAAGGAATAAGATTATTTTATATTCTTGATAATTTGATTTGGAATATATAATTAATCTGTTCTAGATCAAGTTGTCTAGAATAATAAGCAACAATTTAAGATTATTTGATCTTGAAAAGGTTCTAAAATAAGGAGAGGTTGCTTTGTAAAATGATCAATGTTTAAGAAGAAACACAACAGAAAGAAGAAGAAATAACAAAACATAAAAGAAACTGTAAAAGAAAAGTAAATTTGAGGTTTAAAAATACTTTGGGATATTTTAGGTGTTTTACGTTCTTGAGAGGTGCAAAAGCAATTTGAGGGGTTTCAAAAGAAATTGTCAACTATTTTTTCCAAATGAGTGGCTTCCTATATATATACATTTCAAGTTAAAAGATATTTCAGAATAAATACCTTCTTATTTATTTTTAACATTCAATTCTGTTATTATTATATCTTAGAAGAATGATTCAAAATAAATCTTCTTATTGGTAGTTAATTATATACTTTGACAGGAACATTAACTCTATTGCTTTATAAATAATATTTAAATCAGTTTGAATATCAAGATCAAACAAAGAATTTTTTTATTTATCAATGGTAGACACTTAAAAAAAACCGGCAAAAACAATCAAAGTGGTATCTAGAAAAACCCGTGGTATGGATAACAAATTAATTTCTCTTTTGGGCTCTTAGGCAAAAGAGGAGCATTTAGGATGCTGAGAGGTACAAATAATAAATCTAGAAAAAGAAAAAAAGATGTCTTGCTATTTTCATATATTGTCAACGTAAAAAACATCATTGAGAATATACACCAACTAAATGCTCCTCTAAATAAATAAAAGCAACAAAAAAGAGGGAAACATAAGAAGAAAATGAAAATGAAAAAGGCCAGCACCTCTAAACCTTTGCCACTACCATGTATGTGCCCTTTATAATAAATGGAGATGCTCTTTTCGGAACTCATAGTTGAGCTGCAACCACCAACACAATTTCATAAAATACTAGATATGCAATATTTGTCCTAGAAAAATTAATATTTTCATGAGTAAAAATTCACAAATTAAGTTTATAAAAGAAGGTATCTAAATAAGAGAAAGGGGTTAGAAAAATTTTCAAGAAGAGGAAAAAGAGAAATTGACTGCAAACAAGCAATGTTGAGAACAAATGAGAAGAAATTTGAAGTCACAACATGTATTAACTTATACTCTTCTTTCTATTTTTTTTTAAAAAACTTGGTGAAGAAATAACAAGAAGAGAAAAAAGGGAAAATTAGTAACAATTTACTAACAACATATACAAGACATATTCATCCAATTATATATACATAATTTTATAATAATTATTATAAAATTAACTAACTTTTTGTAAATGTTGATTTTATTTTGACTCAACTATTTTTGAAGTTGAAAATGATGATTCTAAGTTACTCATAAGATTATGAATTATATCTATAATCTATAATATATAAAAAATAATTTACTCTTTTGGTGTATACATTTAGTTTTCAATATTATTCTGAATAGTTTTTTCAATAACTATATATATATATATATATATATATATTAAAAAAATAAAAATAAATTTCAAAACATGTATAACCAACATACATAATTATCCTACTATATCCTAAAAATTTCAATTATTTTGTTAACAATAAGACACAAATTACCTCATTTACCTCTAGTGTTACTAACCACCATATTATATACTTTAGAATTTCATCTTTGATTTTAAAAAAAAAAGAAGAAAAGAATATTTTCATCTTTTGATCATAAGGTTAACCTTCTGAATTATTTTCTAATACCTAAATATAATAGGTTTAATTGAGTTCTTAATCTTGAAATTTGATTAAATATAATTTTTAATTTTTGAAAATTAAAAATAATTTTTCCCCTAAAATTTCAAGTTTACATTGTTTTCAGAAACTAAATTTAATTAATTCTGACTAAATTTAGAGAAAAAATATTTTTTCATTTTCAATAACTTAGTCAAATTTCAAATACTAAAAATTTAACTAAGCCATAGTTTTATTATCAGAACTTAAAAAGATTTCAAAAGTCACGATTTAACTCCTTTGTGACGTTAGAAACCATTTAATAATACCTGCAAAATGATGTATCCCATTTTATCTTCGTTAAGTTGGACAAATTAAATAACTTTCAATATATATTTTAATGAAACATTGAGTAAACACTAAAATAATAATTTTGAGAAAATATATAAAACATGTTTCAACACCTGTGCAAGTTTTTTAAAAAAAGTCAATGGAAATGAATTTTAATACTCTATAAATTATTTCAACTTACATAATCTTTGATAACGACTTAATACTTATATAAAAGATCAATTATATTTCTCCTTTGATTATAAAAACAGTTTATATATAAATACTTATATAATATACTTTTTCATTATTACTTTAATTAAACTGCATGTAAACAAACTCTGCATTAATAGATGGAATTTCTCTCTCTCCAAATCGTGTCTCGTCTCCTATTTTACCGATTAAGACACATCATATTAAACATTTTCATATGGGTAAAGAAACAATTTGGAGACAAGATTTTTATCCTAAATTAACACCGTATATGAAAAAAGTATATGTGTAGCGTTAGGGTCAGTCGAGGTTGAAATAATATACGCACATTCTTAAATTTAAAATTTGGTGTGATTAATTTATTGATAAAAAAAAAGTGTATGTAAAGAGTCTAATTAAGTAAACGATTGAACATGCTAAAAGTATGAGTTTAATTTAATGTGTAAATGAATTTTATACTGTAATTTAATTTAATTAAATATATTATTTATATAAATTTTAAAATATTAATTAATAACATCAATAAATTTACTAGGTTTCCTTCATATTCTTTGCACAACTGTAACTAGCTTCCAGTAGTTCTTTCGCCCCGCCATTCCTTCTTCAGGAACGGAGTCCCATGAGACATTTCTAATACAAGGCCGAAGATGGATGCGAAGAATATTGGAAACCACTCTCGAACCATCACACATATTCCAACCCCTCCTCATCTCGAATTCTCTGGCATTCTTGTCAGTGAGAGCGTTTTTAAATGTCGTTGGTTTTTAACCGTGGGCATCATGCCAGGAAGTTGGTGGGCCCATCATGAATTAGGTTGGGGTGGCTGGTGGTTTCGGGATCCCTCGTGGGTGTGGCATGCACCTTTTCATTTGTTTCGGAGCCGTTTTGGCAGGGCGTACTAAACCCACTACTCTTGTCTATGCCCTTGGTGTGACGCAGCTAGATATCGATTTGACTTTCAGATCTTTAGCTGGCACTCACTGGCCCCAAAAACAACAAAACAAAATCCCATAACAGAATATGACACACAGAACATTCAGACAGAATGACTTTGTATATTCTTTTTGAATGTTTCGAACACAACGTCCGATCTTGTTTCTGGATTGAGTAGAAAAGGGATATATGAAGTTCGTTCTATTCCTCTATGCATCTTTGTACTTCTCGTTCTAATCAATGAAGGAACAATCTTTCGAAGAATAACCTTTTATGTAGTTAGCTAGCCCCCTCTAGACGAGGGCCAGACTCCATTCTGGTCCACCACCGGCTTAGAGTATGAGATTTTCTTGACTGAGTTTTTAGGTTTTCAACCACCCCCTTCGTCGGGTGGTGCTTGTGTGGGGGGTGTGCCACCTGAACCTGAAATCGGGCTTAAAGCTCTCAAAGGCTGAGCACCAAGAAGGAATAGAGCATCAACCAAAGGAAATGAATCCTAATCGGATGGGATAGAAGGAGCTCTGATTGCAGAGCCGGAAGGACTTTTGCAGCGATATGTCGATAAAAAAGTCACTCCATTTTGACATGCCTATTATTGAAAAACGAATGGAGAGCTTTTTCCCTATATGGAGATATTGTCCGTCTGGTTGATGAAATAAGGATTCTCGGTGAAGAAGAGGAGAAAAAATACCTCTATTGTAAAGTAAGATCATGTATCATTTTCTTTAGTTTAACAAGAATGGGTAGACCCCTATTAGCCTGAGTTAACACCTATTTTAGTCTTATGAAATAGGGGCTAGCTACTGTAGCAAGATAGTATGCTAGCTATCGCATAAGTGCAGACTAGCACTTTTTATTCATTAATAGCCATTACATGGGAAGTACATCCAAAAGGAAGCTTACACACACGTCGAAGTGCCATTCATTCTGGAGAAGGGATTGAGCCTCAGAATGGCCTTGCTCTGAAAGAACTGTCACGAATGTTAAAGAATCTTCCCTCTAACTTTATTTCCACGAAATTCTTCTCACCTCCTACGAGTTGTTCAGCGGAAAAGACTTTATGAATGGAGTGAAAGAACTTGGGATCGTCGATCTCTTTCTTAAAGATTGGGATGAGTCGATGTCAGTCGATGGTGTAAAAACACTTTCTGATGTCGAATTCCAAAACCAGCGAGAGGTTCGCCCCTCTTCTTTGATCCGTCTTAGGGCCGAGTAGCAGCCTCGACCCGAGCGGAAGTGCGATGAATGATATTCATGTGAATGATTTTTTTTTTTCTAAAAGTATTTAGAATAATAAAAAAAATACATATAAAACTATAATTTAGGGAACAACTTAAAGAGTTATTATAAATCTCTAATATTATGTTTAATATTTATGACTAACAAAAATGTTCTATTTTATGGATAAAAAAAGTGCTTAAATATATTTTGAGGCTTATTAGTAAATTTTGTAATAGATACAAATATATTTTGATTTATTTGGTTGATTATCCAATAATTTTTTATTTAACTTTGATCTCTAAATTAATTAAATAACACTTAAAATTGCTTTGAAAACTTTCTAAAAATAATTTATATTGCCCTTCAACCGCTCAAAATAAATAAAAAATTTATTAAAAATTCCATATGAAACAAAAATTAATTAAAAATCTAATGCAAAATTCACTGAATAACGAAACAATCTAGAAAAATATATAATTCTTACAAAGTTTTCCCAATTCCATGATCAAACATTTGTAGCTAAATGTTTGTGCTCTAGTTCTGTTGAGTTTCTTCTTTCTTGTCTCGCAAACCATTGCACTGTTCTTTGAGCCATAGTCAACCAAATCTTCCTCAACCTCTCTTCCCTCTCGTTGTTCCCACTTGCTTCCATTCTATTCTGCTTCCACGTTTCTATGAACCTTGGAACACGAGAAATCTCAGACATAGATCTCTTGTCAGCACCACTCAATAACATAAATAAACTTTCATCATGATTCAATATAGAGGGTAGGGTTGAATTTCCATGAAAAGTTTCATCAGAGGGAGAGAATCTTCTGCTTGAAATGTCATGAAGCATCTCAGTGTTCAATGATAACAAATCTGAAGAGTTAAGGTCACTCCACCTGCTCCTTGTAACAACGTCAGATACTACAATTTTGTGATTGAACCTATGCACTTGTGTCAACCCTTTTGTGAAACAAAGCTCTTGTTCAATGAGCAGTTCTTCCTCTTTGTTGTTGCTCCTTTCCAAATTCCAAAACCTTGATGATGACCATGATGATGATGATGGTGGTGGTGGTTGTTGTGGTTCCCTGTGAACAAAGATTTCAAGATTAGTGTCTTGGGTTAAATTTGAAGGAACTCTAAGGGACCTTGAGCTGATAGAGTAGTTGAAGTTCTTAATATCCAAAGGGTCAATGTCATTCCTACAAAGAGGACAACTAGTGTGATTTTCAAGCCACTTGTCAATGCAATTCATGTGGAAAGCATGTTTGCACTTTGGCAAGAGTCTAAGAATCTCAGCGTCCTCAAACTGTGACAAGCACACAGTGCACTCTAGGCCTTGTTTGGACCCCTTAAGAGAAGAGAATCTGAAAAATGGAAGTGCCTCTATCACTTGTTTGTCTATTCCTGAAAGCCTTGACCTTGATCTTGTAATTGGTGCTTCAAAATTTGGTGAAGGGTGTGGCCTAGTTCTGTGGATGAGTTCAAGAGGGGTGGTTCTTCTGAACCTTATATAGACAAGTATGAGCAAACATAAGGTGAACAATATTGTGAGGGACACTATTACAATCACTTTGCTTGGACGCACAGGTTCAGGGAAATTTGGATAAGAATCTGCGTGACTTTCACTTTCATCTTGGCCTTGAACATTAGGAATGAAAGAAAGAACCATCATGAACACTAGCAAATAATAATGGTTCTTGAAACGGTAGTTGCAGATGCAGCTGCAATTGTTCATGGTCTTGAGAGCTGAGATCTTGCTAGAGTGGTTGTTTTCTATGAATCTTTTCTTTTTTTGTTTTTTTTCTCTCTCCCTTGATATTAAAACATATGTGAGTTGAAAATCCATATTTGGTATAACCTAGCGAATAAACCACTATTTTCATCTTTAAAATTTGGAAACATTAACACTTAAATGTAAAGAAAAGTTTTAGTCTAATTAGTCTCTCAATAATTTTCTTATCACGTAAATTAGTTCTTAACACATTTCAAATAGTATTTTTAAAAATATTAAAAACATCATCTAAAGCATCATATATAAGAACTAACTTGCATAACGATAAAAAAATTGAAACACTAGCATAATAAAAAATATTTTTCAGATCTTTCAATCGTCTTTAACATGTTTCAATGATTTTTTTGACAGTTTAGTCATATGCATATTTTAGAGTTGTATCTATCCCATGAATGTAGACCTCAAGAAACGACTTAACTCTTGGCTTTTAATTATTAGTATTTTAGAGTCGTCAAATAGGAAACTTAATCTGTTTTGTATTGATTTAATTTATGTAGTGGTGCATTCCACAATTAGTTAATAATATCTTGAGATTAATGAGGACAAAATGGTGCATCATCACCCAGAAACAGAAATAGAAATAGAAATCTATGAGTATGATTATATATGTTTATATGTGACTTTGGTCTTTAATTAATCATCCAATTTATAATCCGATTTTTAATCATTTCTTTTGATCCTTCAGCTTAATAATTTTTTGTTTTGTTTAATTTTTTCATAATCTTTTATATTTATTTTGTTTAATTTTTAATCTTTTTTTTTATTTTTAATCATTCATTTAATTTTTATTTTTTAAATTAAATTTATCTAACGTTTAATTTGAAAATGATTTAAACTGTACTTAAAAGGATAAAAGTAAAATAAAAAATGTATTAAACACAAATAAGTTGAAAAGTCATACTAGAAACCAAAGACAAAAATTTAATTATTAATTAAGTCAGATATAAAAAGAATAGAAAAGAGCATGACACTCAAAATAATTTTCATGTTTTTATACTTATTAATTTGAGTTTAACTGGTATACATTGGTAGTGTAAAAGATCTGTACAGACATTCAATCATGACTTTTTTCATTTATGTGATTTTTTAAAGTAGTAGTGAGTAAATTCAAGAAATCTAACATGAATAAAGGTTATGAATGAATGTAGTGTAAAAATTTTTACACTCACAATGTATACCAATTAAACTCTATTAATTTTCTTGTCTTAATTTTCTTCTTCATGTATCAATTATCACTTTTCTTTTTTGTTTTGTATTTCTCTTTTTTTATACCATAAATAGTGTACAATAATAGTTATCCAAATAATATCTATTGGTTTGTTTTTTCTATAACAATAAATATGTATTGTTAGGTAGACTTCTATATCACTCCCAATTAATACCCATAGTTTACTTTTTCATTGAAAGAGCCATTTGCATGAAAATCAACTTCTTTTAATATTATCTACTCCATAGTTCAAGTTGTAGGAAACAACCCACATAAAAATATATGTGATACGTCAAGCACATATTTTAAGCTGTTTGGTAGAGTTTATTTATATTTTATCTTAACTTAATAAGTACTTATATAAATAATTAGATAAATTTATAAAAATATTTTTATACATGATTAATAAACTGTTTTAAACTTATTTAAATAAGCTATTTATAATAGTTTTTTGGGGGAAAAAAAACTATTTTAAGCTTATTGAAAATTCGCACTCTCTCCAATTCTTCTTTTTTTTTGTCTATCTCATAATTAAAACTTGTTATTAAGTCTCTTTCCCTCTTCCCTTCTCTTGCTCTATCTCCCTCTCCCTTTCCCTCACTCTCTCTTTCTCTCTCTCTCTCTCTATATATATATATATATATATATATATATATATATATATATATATATATTCAAAACTTTATTTTTATATAAGAGCATTTAAATTTGTATATCCAGATACAAATAATTTATTGAATTTAAGAGTTTATACTATAAACTTTTATGTAAGAAACTTTTATTGAATAAGCTCTTATATAATAAGTTCTTCCTAACAGAACCATAGGAGTATTTAGTTTTGAAAATGTAGAGACTCTTCAATAAACAACATAAAATTTACTACTGACGTAGAGACGATTCAATAAGCTACATAAAATTTTCTTATGTCATTTTCCTTTAACAATGCATAGATGTATATTATCAAACTTGTTATATGTGAGTTAGTGTATATGATTAGTTTGTGACTTACTCCGAATTTAAAACTATGTTTTTTAGCTTTTAATTTGAGTGTATAATTAAATTTTAAAATTCTAAATTTAAGATCTTGATTTAAACTATTATTTTATTTTTTTATTTTAATTTCTTATTTTTGTATCATTCAAACTCACATTGTTTTGCTTTAGTTCCTAAAAAACATAATTTTTAACTTTTAATATTTATATCCTAGTCTTTGGGTACGATATTTAAATTTAAGGTTCAGTATTACTACTACATATAATATGTTTGTCCTTTAGACATATTTTGTAGCATGTGTGTGACATTGTTGCTAAAGACTAGGCACGATATTGAGGATTAGAAATTCTAATTGGTTTAGGATTTTTTTTCTTTTTATGGATATAATTTTGTTTTTCTTTTATTTCTTTATTTTGTCTCTCTAGATAACAAATTAAAAAATAAAATAAAAAACTTGTCAATGCTTCTAAGAGCATTCCTTTTCCTATAATTGTTTAATTTTAGATTATTTTACAAAATTGTGGCAGGTAAATGCGTGTCATACCTCATAACATTAAGATTTTTGTTTTTGAATGATGAATCATCTTTTAGAAAATTTCTTTTGTGTGTGTTATCTTTTGTATGCTATCTCTAAAATAATAAATTAATATTTTAATAAAATTAGATTATAAATTTTAAATAAATTATCATAAATATATGTTGTTAAATTAATATTTATGAAGATCCCTGAAAAAGACATTTACGAAGATTTTGTCTTATTTAACATTTAAATTTATATTTTATATATGAGTTTAACACCTATACATTTTTAGGGTAAAACAGTTGTCTAGTGGTGGTTAATTGCAATCATTCCTTTACAATGACTTTTAAAATATTAATTGATAAAACTAACAAAATTACCATACATAAAAAAATTGTGATTAACTGCTAGTTTAAAAAGTTTTACATTAATAATATATAAGTGTTTTTCTCTTTATTTATAATATTTATATTTTTTCTATGTAATTTTTAATTTTGAGTTATATAAAAAACATATCGATAATATATATATTCATGTAGTAGAACATATGTATATAGGCCAACCTATTAATACTTTTATAAAGTCACTTGTCACATACACCTTATCCGTACAACATATAGGAGAGGATTGCGAACCTTATAAAATAGAATCTTTGCTAAGTCAATATATTGGCTTGTTTATAGAGAGTTTTTGTCTCTGCACCTCCATATTTTCTCTCTACACTTCCATAATCATATGAAAAGTCAAAAATAGCATTGGTAAAAAATATTAAAACATATTCTCTCTCGCGCCTCTTTTCACTTAACTTTGTGTTCTTATGTTCAAAGCCCAGAGTATCTCCATTCTGCTGCTCCTCCATCATCGACCTTTATGCTTTCTATTGCGAGCTTTGTGCAACCTGTCGCAACCTTTGGAAACTTCCACTACTGTCTCGCGCACCCTCTATTGCAACACTCTTGTCCACCTTCATTTGTTCTTGCTTCCAAGTACTCGCAAACTTTTTAGCGAGTTCGGATTGGCCAATCCGGACTTGCAAAAAAAATTTTCTTTTGCAAGTTCAGATTACCCAATCTAGACTTGTAAAAATATTTTGGTGAAGCTGCAGAGTGGGTCCCCGAGACTATGATTGTGACTTGTTGCAAGGTCTTGATCAACTTAACAAATGGTCAATTCAACCTTTTTAAAGAGTACTTTGTATAGGAGCAGACAAGGGACAACAACACCACTCTTGTGTTATGGATTCCTAATATATATATCCTTCATCCTTCATTGTTAAAAGAAAATGGGAGAAATTCCCTATGGCTTATGCTTCTTAATTTTATTGCCAAATCTATAGAAGTTTAGATAAACTGCAAATTTTTTTACAAATCCAAATTATACAATTCAGACTGAAGAAGATGAGATACACTATAAACAAGTTTTTCTCCTTGCACCTCTATAATTTTTAAAAAGGAAAAAATAGCCTTAGATCATTTTTAAAAATGACAAGAATTACACGATTCAAATTGAAGAATATGAGAGGCGCAAGAGGTAACAAAATTTTAACTTTTGTTACCTAAGGCTATTTTTTTCATTTTAAAAATTATAGAGATGCAAGGAGAAAAACCCGTCTGTAGAGTACAAAACATTCCATCTTTTGTATTTAATAATAACTCATTTGCGCCATATGTATGGGACTTCTTCTACAAGGCTGTTCATTGCACTCTCAATCTTAAACTTTTAAAATTTCAAACTTGCCCTTTGTCATTTTAAACTAGTATTGTTTAAGGTTGTGGATCAACAGATCTGGATCAATGAATCTGCAATATAGCATATGCACATATGTTGTAGATCATGAGATCCACAATATGAACACATTGTGGATTACAAGATTTATAATATGAATATGAATATTGCATATGCATATATTGAAATAACATGTTGCAGATCACATGATTTGTAGTTGTGTAGAACACATTACGGATCACAAGATCTACAATATGTAATTACATAATTATGCATTATGTGATTTGTAATATATAATAATTTATGCATATTGAAAATCATGAGATCTTTAATATAATATGGTACATTGCAAATCACATGATTCAAAACTATGGTCCAAAAAGATGCTAAAGGTAATTGATAGGTCTTAAATCTATTTTTAGCTTGATGATCTCTTGATTTTTTTATGTTAAGCATATTAGTCCCAAAAAAACATTTTAGATATCACTTTTGAAATATATTTAAAGAAGAGTGCTACAGTCTTTGACACATTCCTCCTAGCACACTCCTTATTATTGGTTGAAATTTATTCAAAACTACAAAATTAGGAGAGATGGTCATTTAATGACAAGTGAGACTCACATAATTTATTGTATATGACTAATTTCAACCAATCATGTAGAGTGTGTTAGAAGAAGTGTGCTGCTAGCATTTCATATATTTAAAAGAACTATAAGGTGTATTATGGACCAAGTTATATAACAACATAATAAATAATTAAGGAACTAATTTGCCTAAAAACTTTATTGAGGATCTAAGAGCTATTGCCTATAACTTTTAGGCTTTGCTTAGTTACATGAAAGGAAAAGGAAAGAAAATGTGATGAAAGAAAATGAAAAAAAGATATATGGTATAGAATGGAAATAGAAATATTTTGATTGAGAAGAAATTGGCATGAAAAGGAAAAAAAATTATAAATAAAATTAATTATAATTATGAAATTATCCGACGTATCTATGCCAGCAAAATAGAGATAATTTTGGAAGCACCAATTACAAAAAGTATGTGTTGAGATACTTCCTTGCTACTTTCTTTGATACCCAACTAAAAAAATACTTTATTTCTCTTAATTTTCCTACACTAATAACTTTTACTCTTCATTTTGCATCCAACCGAACATAGGCTTAAGAAAATCAATATGGTGGTATACTTATTATTTAATAATATTTAATACTAGGTGAAAAAAGGTACGTACCATTGTCTCTCAAAGTAGTTTTAAAATAAAATAAAAATAAAAACCACTTGAAAATGTGGGGAGAATTTCATGTTGAATGTTCGCAAGAGAGAAATGAAAACAATTATACATATTGAAGTATAATAACTTAGGAATAGAAAATGTGTACACCAAATGAGTAATTACCTTTTATAATAGTTATAGATGATCAGCTAATGCTTCTTTTAAAATATATGTCTTATTCTATCATTCATGTGTGAAATTGTATAAATTTAACTTTCTTGTAAAAGACAAAATAGTTTTATTCAACAATTATAGGACTTCTTCCAATCACAATACACAATCAAGGAATATCTTCTTGATAAGACACATAAAGCAAATAAAAAAGAAACATAACACTAAGATTTAGAGAGATAATCTCATTACAACTGACGACTAACCTTTTCCTAGGCTAGAAATATAGTACTCTAGCTACACAAACTACTTATAGAAGCAGAAAGAACCTTTTTTACAATAACCCCTAACCCAAAATCAGGATTTTTGCAATGCCTCCTTTTAGACTTGAAATTGGCTGAATTGTAAGCCTCTAAATATTAAAACATTTTTGGCGATCCATATAGCCCATAAGGTAGTTAGCCAAATTAGACACATAATGTTTTTATCTTTCAATCCTCTAGAAGAACTAAGATGTTGCCATAGGTGTGAAGTAAAATTCAACCACAAAGTCTTCGAATATCCAAGTCATCCATATCTGATATGATGATCTACACAAGAATAACAGATGGATACAAATTCCAATTTAGAATGATAAATAGGGCAATTATCACCTTCTAGAGTGTGAATATTCCATTTTGCCAATTTCATCCTTGTTGGAATCCAATTATGAGAAACTCTCCTGACAAATGTAAAGACTTTTGAGGCACACTTGTTTTCCAAATCACCTTAAAGAAGAAAGACTTTGTTACTACGATCTGTTGTTGATTTCATTATAAACCTATTTAACTAAAAACTCTTCTTTTCTACCATCACTACTCCTTCACTCTCATCCATCATTTACACCATATTTCAAATGCACCCTATTAAGGATGATCTCCAATTTAACTAAAAACTCTTCTTTTCTACCATCACTACTCCTTTACTCCCATCCATCATTTACACCATATTTCAAATGGACCGTATTAAGGATGATCTCCAATTCAGTCACCCAATAATTCTCCCATCTAAGTAATAGTCTTCTCCATTGTAGTCTTCATTCCCATTTATATGCACAACATTCCCTCATCTTTGAGATAAGAGTTGTCTTTTAGTCAGACAGAGCAAACAATCTAGGAAAGATAGACTTGAAATGGTTTCAACTCTGTTTGAATAACAAAAAACTAAGAACTAGCTTTTTAAAAAACTACTCCAAATAGTTTTTTCAAAAGATCTCATATTTCTGACTACTAGCTAATTTTGTATATAACTTTACATTTTATTAATTAATATATTGTCATTCGCTCATTCTCTCTCCTCTTATGATACAACCTCTCTCATTCACTTCTCTCGTATCCATTAATGTAATTATAGTAAATTATAAATTTAAATATATAGTTATAAAAAATATATAATTTAAATATATAATTTAAAATTTATATATTTAATTATAAAAAATTATAATTTAAATATATAATTACATAAATTCTTAATTTAAAGATGTAATTATAATTTAAATATATAAGTATAGAAATTTATAATTTAAATATATAAGTATAGAAATTTATAATTTAAATATATAATTATAATATTTTATAATTAAATATATAGTTAATTTATATTATTAAAATATGTTATAATTATTTTAAATTCCTTGTTGTTGATCTAATGATCAATAATGTTCTTATTTGTCATTTTACAACTTTCAACTAGTTTTATCAAATATTTACAATTAGTTTTTTTCAGCTTTTAACTAACTTTTAGCTAACTTTTAGTTTTCAATTAACTTTCCTACTTTCAACTAGTTTTTCAATTAATTTTGCCAACCACACCAAAAATTAGCTTAACACATTGCCTACCACTAGCTTTAAATTATCTCTAAACCAATTTCCTTCACTCTCTCCTAATGTTAGTTGAACTATATTTGTCCACCAATGTCAACCCCCTCTCCATCGGTTAGAATGAAATTTATTTCTAATATCTCCACACTTAGAATGTATGAACTTTTAAATTTAACTTTCATTATACACTTTTTCTTAATAAAATTAATATAGTGACAACAAACAAATCATTGTTCCTAGTAATTGGGTTCGGTGCCATTAAGTGAGATTTTAGTTTCATCTATCCTTGTGGATGGAGGAATCAAGTTTAAAAGATACGATCTCACTAAAAGTAGTCAACTAAATTTTTTTTATAGAAGTTACAGAAAAAAGACAAACTTTCGGTAAACCGTTAATTAGCACTAGAAAATATATACACAAAAGTTTTATTTGCAACAAATCTCCAAAGCTGTACACAACAAATGACCTTATTATCAATATTTCATTTGGAGACCAAAATTAGCAACCAAGTAAAACAAGAATCTATATATCTACTCACACCCTTTTGCTTCAGGTTACCAAGCTGGTGTAGAGAAGACTCTGTTGTACCAAATAGAATGAAGAATCATATGAAATATATCATATTTCACAGGGTTCTTGTGCCAAAGAAAATGCTGCTGCACCTTTTTCACCCTCATCTGCAATGTAAGATACTCCTTTTCTGGGATGGAAAGGAGTATATTTTTCAAGTTAGGAATATCCTTCTCCAAAACAATAACTGCAAAGGATTCCCAATTCAAAACCTCAAAAAAGGGTGGCACAAAATTGTCAGATATTATAACTGGAACACATTCATAGAGAATGGCTTCCACTACTCTTGGACTATTCACTTCATAGCCTCTTGCACAAATGCAGTACTTGCTGCTCTTCATGTACTGGATGTAGTCCCTGGTGCCCTTAGACCCTGGCATTCTTCCAACAATTTTCATGTCAGGGTCTTTGTTTTCCCAATGCTGCAGCAAAATTGGTCTCACATATCCATGCATTTTCCCTGCAAAAAATGCCAGAGTTGATCTCTTTGAAGCTGAATTTCCACCAAGATTACTAGTTGGGGTTTGAGCATTGCGGATATTTGTTTCCGGAAGAGATGTATCCTTCCCAAAAACAAATCCTTCTTTCACATCAGCATTGCAAAGGGATCTTATGCAATTAGCCATGTCTGCACTAGTTTCTATTGGAGCCTGCATAGTGGAGATGGATCTTGTGTCAGCAAATAAAATTCATTAGACAATGTGATACAAAATATCAAAGTTTGTTTAAACTTAAAAGTACATTTGATTAATATTTTATATGATATAATATTGGTTTAATTATACCACGGATACCTATATTTTCACCAAGTTTATAATTGACTATCCAATTGCAATCTTTTTTACACTTAGGTACTAGAATATTTTTATCTCTTTAGAATTCGGTACCTGAATTGCTTACCCCATTGCAAGGGGGAAAAAAACCTCATGTACCCAATTGCAAGAAAAATAAAAAGTTCAAATATATAACTTAAAAAACTTTGGATTCCCAATTATAAATTTAATGACAATAAAATACCTGTTGTGTAATTAATCTTATAATATTTTGGGAAATTTTTTAAGATATTACTATTTTTGTCTTTTTAGGACCGGCCCACAAGTTTAAACAACCTTCCAATTTAGGGACAATTTTGCACTTCCAGAATAGAAAAATATTTATACCCTTCCAGTATGAAAAGTTTTTCATTATTAGTTAATTAAAACTTTTTATATATAATAAATTTATTGACTTTGATCCATTAAAGTTAAAAGATATGTAAATAAAACGAATCGAAAGATGGTAATTAACAGTTAAACTCTTTTTAAAATGGGAAATGGGATGAAATGTAACAATAATAATCATTAATTAGAATATCAGATAATAATTAATTTTAAATTTTGTTATAAGCATTTAATTTTATCATAATAGTTTATATTCTAAATAACCATTGAGTGCAACTTATTCCCTACACCTTACTTTACGTACACAATTCAAAATCCAATTATAGCTACCTACACATTTTAATTTCTAAAGTTGTATTTGATAGAGAGGAAAGAAACAAAACATATGAAAATAAAAAAGGGAGATCTCAAATAGATAAGAAATAAGTAAAACGTAGATCCACCAATTTCAAAATTATTCTTCTCTTGTAACTCTCACCTACCCAACAACCCCCAACTCATTTCCCTTTTGTCAAAATTGTTTCTATCTTCAAATAAAACAGCTTATTTTTGGGAATCTCACACTGCCTAGACTTTTTTCGTATTTTCAAAGTAAAACACTATTTTAATCCCTAAAAGTTATTTATAAGGGTTAGCCATTAAAAAAAATTGTTAAATACATCTAGTCCTTAATGACTATGTTGACGTGCAAGTTAATTCTTAAAAACTTTAGATTACACTTTTAAAATGTTTTAAAACGTTGTCTAAAACATTTTAAGAAACAACTTGAGTAACAAAATAATCATTAGGAGACAAACTAAAATTCTTTCAAAGATCTATATGTCAGTAATTATCTCTTTGAGGAACCAAAATGGATATTTACTTTGTTTTTAGGAGTTGAGAAAAACACAAACATTTTCTTTTTTTTTTTTATTTAAATAATATAAAAATATAACATTTTGAAAGAGCAATGTGAAATTAGAAGCAGTTAGTGCTTCCTACATATTAACACAAACATGATAACAATTGAATCAGAAAATGCATACCCAATCATGGCAACCAACAAGAAAATGATCAGCACCTCCAGTTCTGTTCCAGAAAGTATATTTACCTGCAATCATTTCCACATAGTTATGCAAATATTGAATCAGGTTATCATGACTATGTGAGTCCTGCACATACAATGTTCCCTTTAGCCTTCGAGTACTGAAAGGTAAGTAAAACAAGTGGGCCTTGTTTGGGTCTGTAGTTACAAATCTCCTATTAGCTTCCATTTGCTTCATAAACCATCCCTCAGAAGCATAAAGTCCTGTGAAAAATGGTGAGTGCATTATTGGTCTAGCTCCTTCACTGTATACATACACTTTGAGAGTCTCTTCCATTAATTCATAACTCCTGAAAATTTGACAGTCACAGGACTATTAGAATGGGCTCATTCACGCTAAGCAAAGTGGAGAGAACCGAGAGTTTTTTTAGGAAATAATTACCAAAATGGGGCACTCAGCCCAATATTTTCCCAAATGGTGTAGTTTGAATTTTGAAACTACCACCAAAACGCCAATTGAAACGGCGTTTTCGCTGGAATTCCAAAATGCCAATTGAAATGGCATTTTTCCTGGTCAACAAGTCAATGCCATCTGCTGAACGTTTGAGCCTAACTTTTCAGGATATAGTGGTATACTGGATCTGTTCTGAAATGTCCATGGTATAAACTGTAATTGGATTTAGAAAGTAGATCCCATAATATATAATGCTTACTTGTGGCAATGAACTTGGTACATTAACTTGCAAAGAATTATGTCTAACCCCTCCAATATACCATCTTGGCAGATACAATATAACACTATATCCTGAAAAGTTAGGCTTACAGGTTAAGCACATGCCCTGACTTGTTGACCAGCAAAAACGCATGGCCTTTTTGATAAACGCTATTTCAGTTGGCGTTTTGGGATTCTCCATAGGAAAATGCAAGAATCTCCTACAGTCCACATGGCTCCAAAACACCATTTCAATTGGTGTGCGTTTTGGTGGTTTGAAATTTCAAACAACACCAGTTTGGGAAAATATTGAGCTGACTGCCCATTTTTGTAAAAAAACTCTGTTTGTTAACATCATTAGGAGGTGAAATATTCGGCTAGCTTAAATATGTTGTGAAAATTCATTTAACATATATTACAAAGAGGAGTCAAAGTTCCACATTTTCTAGATGAGTAATATGAGAGGAGGATATATATTTAGTATAGAAGGTAATAAGAGGAAAAGGTTTTGCATGCATGCTTAGGCCTCATTATCAAGTAGCAAAATTAGTTAATAATGAAGTCTCTGTCCGTTATAATAGTGTCCAAGATTCCTTGGGATTGTAGTGTTACACCTTTGCACTAGGATTTACACAACAAAATAAGCTTCTGGTCTCTAGAAAGTAGTGTCATTTTAATCTTTGAAAGATTTTTTAGTTTAATGCTTTTAAGATTATTTTTTAATTTTAGTTCCTATTTTCAAACAACAATTTTAACAATCTAGTATCATGTGATCAGTGAATCTAACAAGGATAATATTTAACATTTTACAGCCATATTGGTTTTTAATTTCCCATATGTTAAAAATAATTTATAGTTTTAGATAACTTTGTACGTGATTAAAGATATAGTTTATGCTAAAATAATTATTTTTCATGAACTTAATTAAGGCTATTCATTAACACAAAAGCATCTACACCATTTGATAATTTTACTGAATTACATGTAATTTCTTCAACAAATAGTATGCTTGATTCATTTTCCTTGCCTATGTGAATAATAGAGGAAGAAATAAATTGCAGACTTCCTTAACCTAATATTCTCACATTTAGATAAATTAACAAATCTGCCAAACATAATTTTCCCATTGAAAAGCAAGGAGAATCTTCTGTGTCACAAAATGCAGCAATGTAGAAGAAGTATGGCTAATTTTATATGAGATAACCAAGACAGTGACATATATGTGAGGAAATATTGTAATTCCGAAACAGATTGCACTTGTTTCAGCTGAATGTGAAAGTACAAGTTTTGTGCAATATTCTCCGCCGGTAACAATTTTAATTCACATAGTAAAAAGGCATTCCTATTGGTAATTTCAGAATGGCAATTTCACTTCTAGGGGATACTTATAAAACCCGCTTCAGAGAAGGGGGGATTAATCAAATAATACCTCTTGAACATGGAAACATTATGATAAATAGGAGCATAAAGATTTCGATCCTCCTTTACAATTGGTGCATTTTCAATCTCTAATCTGGCCTGCAGAAGCTCTTGATCAACAGCTGAAAACCACCTTGGTCTCTAAAATCAAATTAAAAACACAAAACAACACTGTAATATCAAAAGGGCATTATAATAAAAGTTGTAATTTCACAATTTAGTCACATACCTTAGAACGATATGAGGCATGGCTTTGAAGTAACAACTTGTTCATTTCAGATACTGTTGTAACTTGTGAAATTGGTATATGAGAATCTTTATTCTCATTAGGCACACTGACCTTAGCTTCATTTTGTGAGGACCTAACACTCTCTTCCTTCGTGGAGTCGGTTATGTTGTTTTTCTGAAAGAAAGATACGGTGGAATCATTTGATAACACTGAGTTTGTAATATTTGTGCTCACATTTGTTGAAAAAGCATATTGACTTCCAGATTTTTGTTCAGCTGATGAAATGTTGTCTTCTGGGTAATGGTTTGATGAGAAACTCAAACCAATAGTATTGTTAAAACTGCTAGGTACAGGATCTACTGGCTGGTGTGTTTCAGACACATTATCTGATCTCTTGATACTTTCCACCATGGAACTTTGGTCAGAGACATCAAATCCTAAGGATTTGTTTGGTGTGCTTACTTGATCCGAGACAAAACCAGTTCTTGGAATGGTTTCATTTTCCCCAGACAACAAAGTTTTATTAGCAATCTCAAAAGCATTGTCAACAGTAGAGTTTACTGGATTGAAAAGTGTCACATTGTTAACCAATTCAGATTTAGATGGCACTTCTGAAGCCTTGAATGTACTAGTTCCAGGTGTTGGTATCTTGTCAGCAGAGAATAGAGAGAGTAGAACAGTTCCATATGGAAACTTAAGGTACTGAAAAGTTAAGATCACTGCAAATGAAATGCCAATAAAACATTGCAATCTCTTTGTTTCCAGCAGAAACAAGGATAAAAATTCTTGACCCATTTAGCTGAAATTCTTCAACCAAGTCAGTTGAAGGAAATGTTCACAGCACCTCTGCAGGTAATACCAAAGAAAGATATAATGTCATTATATAAGGTAAACAAAGAATATGCAAATTTTTGCTCTTTACCCATCAAATTCATCTAATTGAAATATAGAGAACCAAAGAAGAATTGACAATAGCAAAAAGGCTAACCAAACCACAGACTACACAAGAATTCAGTTAAAGGGGGCATATTCATCAACTTCCAAGTGAAAATGAATATAACTTTTTGCCAATTTACTCAACTGAAATATATTTATGGTTGTTTCTGGTGAAAATAGAGGTTGTAGTTGAAACTTGAAAATCACAAAGAAATACAGAGAAAATATAAAAGAAATCAAATAAAAAAAGGAAGGTAATTGTTCACAGAACAAGAACCAAGGGGAGCAGAGGAACCAGTTTATCTCCTAATTTTAAACCAAGACTAAATAAAAAATAACAGAAAAACACAACAAAGGAAGTATTCTCATAGCACAAAACCCACCAAGATGTTATCTCATCACTTACCAAACATCAATCTATATCAAGAAAAGGGTCAATTCTAAAGACATCACATTTAGCTTGCAAAACCCAATTCAACCCACAAAGGGTCAATTCTAAAGACACCTCATTTAGCTTACAAAACCCAATTCAACCCATAAAGGGTCACTAAAGACACCTCATTTAGCTTGCAATATCCAATTCAACCCACAAAGTCTAATTCCAAATTACCAGCACCACAATTCTTTATATGTCTCCTAAGCCATAAAAAATCATCAAGAACAAAACAACACCAAGAGAAAAAACAAAAACACTTACAGGAACATTTTAATAACAGAAGAATCATGTAATCCTGTGCTTAGTTCATATTTATAAATTAACTAAAAGATTTCAAAAATCAGAAACGGTTTGGAGGGTGGACAAGTTGAGGGACTGTTGGTCCAATTTGTAGATGGCCACCAAAAATTCTAATAGTTTTATAAATATTAAAATAAAAATTTATATATTTTTTAGAATTATATAAAAAAGTTATTATATAAAATAAAAAAATCTTAATTATAAATGGATTATGGATTATAGATTATTTCGAAACATAATTATTTTTTTTTCTGTTTGTTCAAGGTAACCAGAAAATTTTGTACTTTTTCTCATTGTTATGCATGCAGCTTAGCAAACTAACACGTGGGGTGAGTGTAGAGTTATATTAATATAATATTAATGAAAAATAAATAAAACAGAGTTAAATAATGGCTTTAAATTTGGAACGTTACGTGGCACATTCTAATGTTGGAAGCTCCTTCAACGCTCTTTGGTTCACAGGTTTTGGGTTCTGCAAGTTGCAAACCTTAAGAACGAGCACAAATTTATAGCTATCAAGTTTCAATCGTGAATATGATTGCTAAAATTGTCATGTTCCAACACAACACCCATTAGCCACCCCCACCAAGAAAGCCACTACAAATTTAAATTTTACATTTCCAAAAACCAAAATAGATGCTTTGGCCTTATTTTACTTCTTTTGCCATAAGAAAATACAATTAAGGTTAAGAAGACAATATTTTGATTTCTACAAGTTATGAGGTTTATTAGTAACATTCACAGTATAAAAATTTTTAAAGTAATTTTTAATTATAACTCTTCATATAGCAGTATTAATAGGTAAAGTAAAAAAGTTTATCGAGTTCTAATTAAATGTAGTATAAAAGTTTTTACACCATAATCTATAATCCCATGTTAACACAACTGTTTTCTATCCGTATCTTGTATCACATTACATCACAATAAAGTCATATTCCTCTTCATTTTATCTCATATCATAAGTGAGGTTATAAGGAAAGAAATACCCTAAAAAAGAATGTTTGATAGGGAAAGAAAGTGAAAAAGAAAATAAGGTTATGTTTGGGGAGAAAAGGGAAAGGATTTAATTTACATAGCATTAAATGGAGGAGAGGGAGAATAAATAACTTTATTATGGCTTGGTTTAGGAAAAGGAAGAGATTTTAGAGTTAATTCTTTTATATTTATTATATTTTAAAAATCTACTAGTTACTTATTTATATGTAACTTATTATCTCAAGCATTGTGCTCTTTTAAGTGAATGTTTTATACACTTTCTATTTCGGTGTACTTCCTTCTCCCACACTTTTACGAGCAATTCTACAGTAACAGAACCCTTAATACAATTTCTTTTTTAGGATGTCTATTAAATTTTAATAAAAATAATCACACTATTATGATTGTGCTAGATGATAAATATAAATTTTTAACCTTATTTTTAATTTGGCATATATCAATAACAAGTTATGAAAGTTATTTAATTAACCTTAACAAATATTAGGAGGGCAGAATAAAAAGTTAATCATAAAAAATTAAGAATAATTTAATAAAATCATATAAAATTTATTAATTAAATTTTTTCACCTTTCAAAATATGTTAAATTTGAATTTTACTTGTAACTTATTCTCTTTCTTATGATACGAGTTCTCTAGTATTTATGATATGATGTTCTCTAACTCATGTTGTGTTATTATACTCAAGTTACAAAATACTTTTTGATAAAATGTTATATTTTTTAGATTTATAAAGAGTAATAATATACATACACTTTTTTAATTTATACACATTATTAACATTTTTTATTTCTTTCTATTTCTCTCATATTATTACATCATAAATCCTACCATATCTATATATCTTTCTTTCTTTTTTTTCTTCTTCTTACTAGGTGTGTAATAGCACATGAAGAATTCTTATATCATTTTTCATTTATAAATACACGCAATTAGTCAAATAATTCGTGCTTAGGCATGTACTATACTAGCCTGTTTTGTTATAAACAGCATAACGGGATTAAATTTATACAATTTCTCATTTATGATAGAATGAGACATGTGCTTCTAAAACTGTCACTATGTAATCATAATTTTTTAATGATAACTTTATTCATCAAATTAGTTATTGTCAAAAATAATAATTAAACTTAGTGAGATTTTAAGTACACATAAATTCTAATATAATTAGTTTCATACTCAAAAATAATCACATAACCAATATTTGAACATGAAGTTACGACTAAGTTAAGTAATATTAAAGTTTTTGGGCTTAAATTTATTTTTATAGTGTTTTCGATTTTAACTTTAATAAAATATTATTTTTTAGTCTGTATATTTAAAAAAATGTTATGATTTTCATTCTTTGATAAGAATTAGGCATGACAACGAAGCGAAGCGAGAAGAAATATAACATTTTCATTCATCCCCACTCCTAAAACTCATCCCTTTTTCCATTCCTGTAACATCCCAAAAATACTAGTATTTTATATGATGTTACTTACAAATAAATCATATATTTTCACATAATTTATTATTCAAAATACATAAGAGAAACAATTACGCATACAATCAACAACTTAGTATAATTAAAACCTCAGCATTTTCAAACTTTAAACAACTAAACCATGGTATCTCAACTCGTCAAGTGAAAGGCAATTGCCCACTGAGACATAGGGTAGCTCGCCCAACGACCATCATCGCTTGGTGAAGGACTTTGCTTAGTGAGATATGTTGTTGGGCGAAAACTCCTATTTAATTCTAAACAGAGAATAATTTACATTGAGTAAGACCTTTCGTTGGATGCAAATCCAAATATATTCTAACCTGAGACAACTTTGCGCTATGCAAGACATTTTGCTGGATGCAAAGCTACAAATTTACCTAACAAAGGCTAAATTTTGTTGGATGAGACATGTCGCCCAATGGGACCCTGCAGAGTACAGAACCTTAGCTACTTAACTTCAAAATTTCTCTAACACTTTCAATACTCAAATACCTGCAACAGTACATCAAGCATAACTACATACATTCCAAGCATACTCAACTAACACTACAGTTACAAGTAATGTATAACCTGTTTAGTTTCAGCATTCATACATATTCATGTTACTTATCTCATAAGTGTTTCATAACTTATACTTAAACATCAAAACTCAACATGTATATATTATACTATTTCACCACAACTTAATATACATAATCTAAACAAAACCAAATGGACTATCCCAACATCCTCGTCTTTCTCAATCCAGTTCCTACTGCATATGAGATCCACTGCTGTCATCTACTATCGTGCAAAACACGATCATGGTAGTCAAACACAAGTGCACACAAGCAAGGGCAAGCTCAAATAGAATAAATCAATTCCATGAAACATCATAACTATCAGTCTAACATGATATAATTAAATCATCAAACATATCATACACACTTATATTCCCCTGAACATAAGCACACATCTCAACAAGACCATAAGGTGACCCATTTAGGCTTTCTAGTTAAACTAGTGTCTGACATCTATTTGATCCTACGAACAACCAACTAAGCTGGGACAATACTCATCAATACATCCGATTGATGCCTGACATCAATAGGATCCAATGGATATCCAATCTCTATCTGAGTATATTATTTTGGTGTAAAACACTAGGATCACAACGACATTCAAATATCCCTAATTCAACGCACACAACTTGTTACCAATAACAACCCCCAATACAAGTCATGAATAATCATACAGATATTCATATGAATGACTTATACGTTATCTTAAAAAGCTCCATCATACAATCAATATATACGCTATCTTAAATAGCTCATTTATACTGTCAACATATACACTATCACAAATAGCTTAATAATACAATCAACATATATGCTATATCAAATAGCTCAATTATAGAATCAACATATACGCTATCTCAAATATGTCAATTATACGAACAACATATATGTTATCTAAAATAGCTCAAATCACAACCAACATATAAGTTATCTCAAATAACTCAAATCACAATCAAAATATATGTTATCTAAAATAGCCCAAAACACATCTCAAATAACTCAAAATATAATTAAAATACTCGTTATCTCAAATAGTTCAACTTCTCAACCACCAAACCATAGTTCTATTAACTAAAATCAACAAAAGAGTTTCCCTTACCTATTTTTCATGAAAAAGTTGATTTTGAGGGTAGAGAAGAATCCATTCGCAAAAATCACCCAAAATCTATCAACATCAGCTCTCAAAATCAGGAACAATGGAAGAGATCGCGTCAAAATTTGACACCTTAGGGTGCCACATTGCAAATGAGAGAAGTTGAGAGAGAAGGGAGAGATGTGCAAGAGATAGAGAGTGAAAGGAAAACTGAAAAAGAAAAGGAGATTGAAACTATATGTAGCTATTTTGATTTTCTATATGAAATTTTCTTATAACTTAAACTCCAAAGTAAATTCTAATTTAAACTTATATATAATTATATATAAATTTTCCCACATTGAATTAATTCTGTTGAATTTCTCCAACTCAATTCACTTTCTCGATTAATTTAATAATCATAGTCGAAATTATATTTAATTTTTCCTTTTATTTAATTCACACATTTTTTGCTTATTATTAAAGACTAGGATCTCACAATCCCTATACCCAATGGGTATGAGAGTTATGTCCAGATCCCTATTGAATATCAGGTATACTCGTATTCGTTCCATATTCGCAAAAAAAATTATAATAATTTTTTAATAAAAATAAATTATTTAAATATAATAATATTAATTCAAAAATTATCTAATAAACACAATGTTTGTAATTTGTGAATTCAATGTGAAATCTTTCTTCTTTTTTTTAAGACAAATGTCTAATTTTAAATATCAAATCTTTATTAACATTCTAAAATTGTAACTTATAAAAAAAATAAAAATCTAAAAAATCATTTACATTAAAAATTATGTCTAATAAATTAAAAATAAGAGTTTCAGATATTTTCGTGGTACAAATAAGAACAATAATGAAGTGTGTATACATACTCAGATGTGACATCTCATTCCCAAATTAATATATCAGATATTTTTTGTGTCACCAGTCTCCTACACTAATGAAAACTGCCACGGTAACAATAAATAATTCAAATAAATGTTACGGTGTGAGTTTTCTTGGGACCAGTTAAACGCATATAATTCAAATAAATTTAGAACTTCTAAATATGGAGGATATTTTTATAAAAAGTAAGATAAAATGTTTATTTAAACTAAACAAATTACATATCCAAATAGAATGACGTGATTAACTCGTTTGTTTTTCGTCTATGGGTTCAAAGTTAATTAAAGAAAAGGAAATTGTAATGCAGACATTTGAGTAAAAAAATGCCAAAGCAATGAATTGTGACTTCTTTGTTTTTTTCGAAATATTTATATGTGTCTTTACGTGGTCCTTTTTTCATATAAAATAAAAAAATTGGGAGACTGATCAAGACAATATTTGTAAAGAGCAAGACTCTTGCATCTAATATATTTCTATATAAATAAGATATCAAAATGAGATGATTACTTTTTAAGAATTAAAATTGAAGATTATATTGTATTTATAAAAGTATAATATTCATTTCAATTCCTAAATTTGTAAAGATAAAAGTATGTCCTTTGGCATATCCGATAAAATAAAAACATATTTAATTACGGGAAAGATTTGAGTTTAACCCTTTAAAGTACACTCACTTGTATAGTCATATGTAAATTTGGATAGTAATTTCACATTTTTTTGGTTACAGTACTGCATTAATTAATATTTTTATTAGAAAATTCTAACCATCGCTTAGTACATATAATTAATGAATATTGAATTTTAAAAGAAATTATAATTAATGGTATTAGTAAATGAATTTTGGTTTGACCACTATTAATGTGTTTTTACATGATTTAAAGGGTGAAAATGCATGTCAATATTTTTTTTTATATTTTATTTGATGCGCACAAAAATTTTTAAGAATATAAAATAAAATAATTTTATTGTTGTTTTACTATTTTTTATTTTAATGCTTGCTGAAAATTTTAAAAATAAAAATAAAATATAAAAATATTAAAAATAAAAAATATTAAATATCTAATTTCTTAAAAAAATTTAGTTATATATTAAATAAAATATCAATTAAAATTATAAAACATTTATGAATATTTTTATTTTTAAATAAAATAAAAACGCATTAATTACTATCTAAATTAGAATTTATTTAATAACATAGTTAAACATAAAACTTTTGTGAGATTCAATGTTTTACTCCTTTACCTACAACGCATGAATTTCACCTGTAGTTATATAAAAATATAAAAGAAAAATATTAATAACATACTCTATAACAATATAATATAATTAAAATATATTAAAATTTATTAGAAAATAAAAATATAAATCAGATGTATGATCCATCAAAATTTATATTTTTCCAATAAATTTTAACTGTGTCACGAGTTAAAAACTTGTATTCTATTGGCATTTCTCATAATAAAAATAAAAAAATTAAATGCATTAAAAAGTTGGTGTGAGACATTTGTAGCATATGATATCTCTTTGTTTGCATTCTTATATTATAAGACAACACTTTGCAACTGGTGGACCACCTCCTATAAAGAAGGCATAATAATGTATGGTTATAACTTCTGATTGCATTATTTCGGAGGAAAATCAATAGCAGATGTATAGGATATAGATAAGCATGTTTTTTTCAATTATTAAGGAAAATGATTCATCAAATAAATACCATTATTAATTCGTTCAATTATTTGCCTTGTGGTACGTATGAGGAGTAGGATTGCCACATGAACGTACAAAGTATAATTTTAATTATTTTTATTCTTTTAAGTAATGTAATTATGCAAAATGTTACAACTGTGTCAAGTGAATTTTCTAACTATTTTTATTATTTATAATGAAGTTTATTTTCTACTTTTATTTAATATAAAATACAACAAAATTAGCCGATATAGTATTAAAAAAAATAAATGTTTTAATATCCTATGAAAATTTAATATATTAGTTATAATATAATATATATATATATATATATATATATATATATATATTTTGTCATGTTGAGAATATTTAGGGATAAATTATTTTTTATGTGTAATAAATAAAAAAATTTAATAATAATATATTGATAGTGTAAAATAATTTATATTATTATTTAAATATATATATATATATATATATATATATATATATATATATATGAGTGCTGGTATAATTATAATAAAAGGTTCAACAAATTTATTAGAAACAATAAATTGCGTGTATTGAAAGAGAATATATTATCAGTTCATAGCCTTTTTAAGAGACTTAAATGGTGAAATAAAATTTGAACATCTGAAATCACAATATTTGAAAAAGCTAAATATGCAATCTAAGTTAAAATGAAGAGATAAGAAATTGCATTTACATGCTCCTTTCAGGTCTAAATATAAGTAATAAAATAAAATATTTTTTACTCAAATATAAATAAATGTTAACTATTTTCATTTCATTTAATCTATTATTTTAAAATATTTATTAATAATTGAAATTTCATATTCAATAACACTTTTTAATATTCATAATTAAAATCAAGTTCCAATGAAGATATATTATAAATAAATTTATTTTTTCTATTGAGTTTAGTTGCATTAAATGTTTTAAATTAATTTTCTTAATTTCATGTAATTAACTTGATTAAATTTCTTATATCAGTATTTATTTTATAATGAAATATGCCATAAAAATAAGAAAGGAAAGACAATATCATGAGAATAATTAATGTATGTGATAAAAGACTTGTTTGGATGAAGTTTTGCAGAAGTATTTCTAAGAAGAAAAAAAATGAAATTAATTTTTTAAAAAGTCAAAATTAGCTTGTACATAAGATGTATTTGGAAATTATTTCATATAATTTTAAAAAAAAATAATTTTTTGCAAATTAATTTATACAAATTTAATTTTTACTTATAATTTTTTTATTGTAGAAATTACTACGGCAAGCTAATCCAAATTGAACCAAAGTTATTAATACACATAAATAATATAAGACATCTTTAATGTAGGTAAATTTTAGATTAAGATTTGATATTAGAAAATAACTAATGTTAACATAGAAATTGAGATATTCAGTATAGAGATCGGATTCTTATATAGGATAGTGTAAAATATGTACCAACTATATAATGTGTATGCACATTTTGGTCTCAAGCAAAATGTGCATGTGCATTTCCTTTAAATAGTATATATAAAGACAAAAATGGGCATGTACATTTTGGTCATTTCATTTTAAAATGCAATTTTATTTAATATAATTTTAAAATAAATTTAAATATAATTTTATTTATTTTAATTTTTTTATTAATTTAATTTAATTAATTAATTTTACCTTTTAAAATAAATTTAATATCTTATAAAAAATAAATTATGAATAAAATTTAAATAGTAGAGTCTATTGTAAGACCAATACAAAATACTTTAAGATTCTAAGTATGGGATCTTCTATTAAAAAAAAAAAAGAGAAAAAATCTTATAATACATGTGACATTGTAAAACCTAAAAAAAAGGTATTAATTTGTATAAAAAATAGGTAACTATTAATTTTATATTAATAAAATAGGTAAGTGTAGTAATAGGTAATACTATTAAATTCTATAAAAAGGTAATACTATTAAATTTGTATGTAATATTTTTTGAAATGTACCGTAATATTGATGAGAGTTTATTTATTTTCTCCAATAGGAGAAAAAACATTAACAGTAACACTTAATTATATGAACTAAAATTAATTAAGATATATATTTAGTAAAAAAAACAAATATAAGAATAAATTATTGTAACATTTTCTGAAATTTAACGTAGTTATACATGCATTTATTATTTTTTTTAACCATTATGTTTGTACTTGTAAAGATATGAAATAAGTTAGTTTAATATTTTTAAAATTAAAAAAATTAGTGTAAGAAAAAAAATTGAAATTATGTATAATTGATAAAGGTTGCTTGAATGTTACTATAATTTTCCCAAAAAATTATTATTTTTAAAATACTATTTTATAAATTCTATTAACAATCTAATATAATTCTAGGGGAAAAGGAATATTAATCCAAAGCCCTTATGGCTAGGCAAAAAGAGTTAAAAAACAAAAAATATTTTGTTAAAACGCACAAAATTTCCCTCATGTAATTAAATTTCACAAAATAAAACTTTCTCTTTATAGTTTCGTTTTACCTTTGACAACTATCCAAATAAAAATAGAGTTTAATTTTTATATCTAACAGTATAAAAGTGTTTTATGTTAATGTTAAATTATAATTTTTTATTTATATAATTTTTGAAATATTAATTATTAAAATCAATAAACTTATTTTATATGCAAGGTTGTGATACTTTTTACACTAATAAGTCTTTTCTCGTAAAAATACGATGTAACGTCATGATAGAAAGTTTAATTAAGACTTTGGACCACAAATTAAAACTGAAGAATGAGAATGAAAATGAAACCCGTTTTGGGATAAAAACACATTACAGCAAGTCAACAACTCAGTTTTTCTAGGGCAGTGTTAGTGCTAATGGTAATAATTATTATTGGAAACATATTATGATGCTCTCTATCGTCTATCCACCATGGTTTTGAGGTAGATTTGACTGATAAAAAGGAGATATACGTTGTAAAAACTATTAATTACGACTGTATAATAAAATTAAAAAATAAAAGGAAAAGGTTTATATATATATATATATATATAGTAAAAGATTTAATATACAGTATCTAAATAAAAATTTAAAGAATATAATATTGTAATCTATCACCACAAAACAAAATACATACATTAATTATAGTAAAGAGTGATTTCTTCTGGCATTCTAAGATGCGAAATCATTAATAATAATATCAACATCAATATTTTTTAAGATATATTTTTCTATAGATAAATTGTCAAATCCGTCAACCTTTTTTTAACATTGATGATCTTAAATGATTTTTTATTATTATATGCTACAATTATTAGTGGCAAAATTAATAATATCCTATGAACAATTGACACATTTAGATAATAATTCACAGTTATGACAACCTCAAGAATTGAAATAATTAACTACATTAAGTTATCAAGTAATGGCATTTGCAACACTTTTAATTTGGAGAAAAAACCCTCTAAATCATTCCATCAATAAATATCTAAACATAAATATAATATTAACTTTTTTTTATAGGTAAAATGTTAGTTGTAAATAGTTTAGTTTTTTATAGTGAAGGATTTGAATATGACTCTTATTTTAAACCTCCTCAAAAATAAAATATTTAACAACAATATTTTAAATATTTTTAGGCTTGTAATTTTTTTATTTTTTAATTAAAAATAATTACTTATTATTTTTAATCAATAAAAGTATCTTTTAATTAACTATATCAAAGGCCAATTTTTTAATTATATTTTTTTACCCAAATTAATCTTTAAAAAAACGCTTTACTTCAAGATTTGCTTAAGGCCTAAAAATATGTTGGGTGAACCTTTCCTTCAACAAGTCTCTCATGTCCATGTGAGTTTTATACACCCTATGAGAGAACTCATGTATTTTGTCGTTCAGCCCATCTCCCACACCCATGTGAGGTTTTATAAAACCCTGTGGACATGCATTACTCCTTCAATGTGTCTCTCACGTCAATGAGGGATTTTTCATATTAATTACTATGAGAGAACCTCATATGAACTTTTCTTTTCTCTTTTAGTGGGTCTATCTCACATTGATTTGAAAATATCAACATTGATATAAACCATGTTCTAATGACTATTACTAATTCAAACACATTTTCAATAATTTTCAACCCCTCAAATCACTCATAAATGATTAAAATCTTCTTCCCAAACTCAATAAAGATAAAAACAATACAAATTAATTATACAAAAACATCATTAAATCAAAATTACAATTTGAGGGGGAAGAGAAACCATAGTTTAATGATTATAATCAAGTAAAATAATCAAATGAATAGTCACTAGATTTGAGATATCTTAGCAAGACGACAACATGTTGATAGTGTTATGTTGCAGTGTTGATTGGGATGCTAGAAGTAATTACTTTATTCAAGTTAGATAAATATGTAATATGTAATTATGTTAATTATAAGAGTGAATTATAGGATTGGATTGGAAATTAGAACTTAAAAACTAAAAAGGTTTACGATAGAGGAGTAAAAACTGAAAAGTTAAGAAAAAAAATATTAAACATGTAAAATATGATTTTTTTTAAATATAAAAGGCTTTTTTTTTCGTCTCCCATTTATGCACAAGTATAAGTATATTTCTTGTCAGCTAGCTAGGCAGATCTTTATTGTTGAAATAACTTAAACTTGTCAATGGTTAATTCTTTTATTCTGGTTTTCAAACCAAGAAAGATTGTTAATAAATTAATAGTAGTTGAATTCCTTGTTATCAATTGAGGAGTTGGTGGGTGCTAAGAAGGTGCATCCGCAGCCGAGGTCATTAGTGTGACTTGTTGGGGCCTAAAACCTTTGAAAGATAAGGAATGTTGCTGTCTTCAATTTATAATGGATACTTAAGAAATTTATAAAGTATTCAATTGCATTTAAGGGAGTGGTGTCATAATATTTAAATTAGATTTGAGTTATCTCGACAAAACGACAACATGTTAATAGTGTTGTATTAGAATGTTGATTGTGATGCTAGAACTACTTACTTTATTCAAGTTACATAAACATGCAATATTTCATTACGTTTATTATAATATTAAATTATAGGATTGGATTGAGAATTAGAACTTAGAAACCGAAAAGGTTTAGGAGAAAGGATTAAAAACTGAAAAGTCAAAAAACATTAAACATGTAAAACATAATTTTGTTAAAATATAAAAGGTGTTATTTTTTTCCTTTCCAATTTATGTACCGAGTATAAGCATATTTCTTGTCACCTTCAAAACAGACCTTTATTATTGAGATAACTTGAACTTCTCAATGGTCAATTCTTTTATTGTGAGTTCAAATAGAATTTGTTTCTTTCTAAACTAAGAAAAGAAAAATTGTTAATAAATTGATGGTAGTTGAATTCGCTGTTATCAACTGAAGATTTGGTGGTACATTGTTAGTATGATTTGTTGGGATTGAAGCCTTAAACATAAGGAATATTATAGTCTTTAGTTCATAATGGATACTTGAGAAATTGTTTAGAGTATTCAATTGTATTTATGGGATTGGTTTTTCAATCAGAAACTTGTATTTAATTTATACTAATGGAATTTTTTTTGTTTTTTTTTTGTTTTTTTATTAGCTTGTGTGTTTTGATCAAGTCACATCTTTGCATCTTTGCATGTTTCTCGATGAAATATTTTGGCTTATAAAAAAGTAATAACTAAATAATCCTAAATTATCTAGTGATATTTTTTTCCCATATAAAGTAGCTTTTAAATATTTTTTAAATGTTTTTTAACACATTAACTACTTTTTATTGTAATATTTTTTTACAAAATATCAATAATTTAATAATTAATAATATACCATTACTTTTTACATTGTAAACCAATCCCAAATTATCTATTAAATAATCCCAAATTCTCTCAGATATTAAAAGAGTATAACATTAATGATGTTATGGTAAAAGAAAGTAAAAATATTCTTTTTTTGGAAAATTGGAAGTTGAAATTTTTGGTGGCTAGCTTTCATGGAGCGGTGGCTATTGACTGTTGTGTCGAAACATGACAATTTCAGCTATCATAATCACTTTGAAGCTTTGATAGGCTATAAATTTGGTCACGTTCTTAAGGTTTACAATTTGCAAAACTCAAAACCTGTAAACCAAATAGCGTTGAAGGAACTTCCAACATTGGAGTCTGTGCCACGTAAGGTTCCAACAGCAAAGCCATTATATAAATCTTTTTATTTATTTATTTATTTATATTTATATTATATGAAATAATTCTACACACCCCACCTTGGTGTATGCTATGCTGCATGCAGAAGAATGAGAGAAAAGAACAAATCTTGGAACTTTTAGTTAATTTATTAATATGGAGTAAGCACAGGATTACGTGATTCTTTTCTTCTTAAGGGGGTGCTCTATTTTGTTAGTTAAAATGTCCCTGTAAGTTTTTTTATTTATTTTTCTCCCTCTTGTTTTTTTTATTGTTTTGTTCTTGATGATTTTCAAGTTTTGGGAAATATAGAAAGAAATTATTGATGTGGTGGGTGGAGTTTGGAATTAGACTTGTGGGTTGAATTTTGGATTTGTATGCTAAATGAGGTATTGCGAGAATTTTTTTTGTTTGCATGTCGCTGTAAACTGTTAGTTTGGTGTTTGGTGAGTGATGAGATAACATCTTGGTGAGTTTTGAGGTATTAGAATATTGCCTTTGTTGTGTTTTTCTGATACTTTTTAGTCTTGCTTCAAAATTAGGAGATAAATTGGTTCCTCTGCTGCACTTGGTTCTCGGTCTTTAAGCAATTACCTTCCTGTTTTTTTTTTTTTCATTTCTTTTATCTTTTCTGTGTTTTTCTTAGTGAATTTCAAGTTTCAACTGCAACTTTTGTTTTCCTCAGAAAACAATCTTATTTATGTCTGAGTTGAGTAAATTGGTAAAAGGTTATCTTCATTTTCACTTGGAAGTTGATGAATATGCTCGCTTTAAGTGAATTCTTGTATAGTCTTTGGTTTGGTTAGGTTAGCCCTTTTGCTATTGTCAATTCTTCTATGGTTCTCTGTATTTCATTGGATGTATTTGATGGGTAAAGAGAAAAAAGTTGCATAATGTTTGTTTAACTTATATAATGACATTATTTCTTTCGTTGGTTTTTACTTGCAGAGTTGCTATGAACATTCCCTTCAACTGACTTAGTTGAAGAATTTCAGCTAAATGGGTCAAGAATTTTTATCCTTGTTTCAGCTGGAAACAAAGAGATTGTTATGTTTTATTGGCATTTCATTTGCAGTGATCTTAACTTTTCAGTACTTTGAGTTTCCATCTGGAACTGTTCTAATCTCTCGATTCTCTGCTGACAAGATACCAACACCAGGAAATAGTACTTCTGATGCGGCGTCTAAATCCGAACTGGTTAACAACGTGACACTTTTCAATTCAGAAAACTCTACTGTTGGCCATGCCTATGAGGTTGCTAATAAAACTTGGATGTCTGGGGAAAATGACACCATTCCAAGAACTGGTTTTGTCTTGGGACCAGTAAGCACACCAAACATATCTTTAGGATTTGATGGTTCTGACCAAAATTCTGCAGTGGAAAGTATTAAGAGATCAGATAATGTATCTGAAACACACCAGCCAGTAGATTCTGTAAGTAGCAATTTTAACAACACTATTGGTTTGAGTTTCTCTGCAAACCATTCCCCGGAAGATAACATTTCATCAACTCAACAAAAATCTGGAAATCAAAATGCTTCTTCAACAAATGTGAGCTCAATTATTATAACTGCAGTGTTATCAAATGATTCCACCATATCTCCATTTCATAAAGACAACATAACTAACTCCATAAAGGAAAAGAGAGTTAGGTCATCACAAAATGATGCTAAGGTCACTGTGCCTAATAAGCATAAAGATTCTCATTCACCAATTCCAGAAGTTACAACAGTATCTGAAATGAACAAGTTATTACTTCAAAGCCATGCTTCATATCGTTCCATGGTATGTGACTAAATTGTGAAATTTCATCTTTATTGTAATGACTAGGAAATTTTCCCTTTTGATATTACAGTGTTCTTTTATGTTTTTAATTTGATTTTAGAGACCAAGGTGGTTTTCAGCTGTTGATCAAGAGTTACTGCATGCTAGATCAGAGATTGAAAATGCACCAATTCTAAAGAATGATCCAAATTTATATGGTCCCATTTATCATAATGTTTCCATGTTCAAGAGGTATATATTATTTGATTAATCTCCCATTCCCCTTCCCCAAAACCAAGTTTTAGAAGTATCCTCTAGAAGTGAAGTTACAATTCTGAACTTACCAAAGTAGGAATTTTGACAATGTAATTAAAATTGTTACTCAGAGATTATTCCAAAAATATGTATCTTCACATTTTAATGAAATAAGTTCAATCTGTGTTGCAATTACAAGATCTCCTAAAAAATGTATCATTGTCTTGGTTATCTCAGACAAAACTTAACATACTTCTTAAACATTGCTGGATTTTGTCATGCAGAAGAATCTCCTTGCTTTTGAGCAGGAAAATTATGTTTGGCAGATTTGTTCATTTAGCTAAATATGGGAATATTAGATTAAGGAGGTCTGAAATTTATTTTTTCCTCAATATTTCACATGTGCAAGGAAAATGATTCAATCATACTATTTGTTTTTCACAACAGAAGAGATTACTATTAATTCAGTAAAATTATCCAATAGTGTAGAAGCAATGATGCATAAAGCAGGATGCTAGATTGTGTGATTGAATATTTCACCTTCTAATAAACTTGTGATTATCAAATTTTCAGGAGCTATGAATTAATGGAAAAGACTCTCAAAGTGTACGTATACAGTGAAGGAGCTAGACCAATAATGCACTCACCATTTTTCACAGGAATTTATGCTTCTGAGGGATGGTTTATGAAGCACATGGAATCTAGTAGGAAATTTGTAACTAGAAAACCAAACAAGGCCCACTTGTTTTACTTACCTTTCAGTTCTCGAATGCTCGAAGAAACATTGTACGTGCAGAATTCACATAGTAGTAAGAACCTGGTTCAGTTTCTGCATCAATACGTGGAAATGATTGCGGGGAAATATACTTTCTGGAACAGAACTGGAGGTGCTGATCATTTTCTTGTTGGTTGCCATGATTGGGTATGCTTTTTCAGATTCAATTGTTATCATGTTTGTGTTAATGTGTAGGAAGCACTAACTGATTCTTATTTCACATTGCTTTTTTAATTAAATGATATATTTTAAAAAAGGTTATTATTTAACTTTCGCAGAAAAAAAAGTCAAAGAAATGTGTTTGTGTTTTCCTCAACACCTTAAACTAGTAAAAAAGGGCTTCCTAGTGAGTGAGGCTCCCACTTAGTAATTAAAATGTCTAGACAACCTTGTCCTGTAATTGGATTTGACTTCTCTAAAGTGAAAAAGTTCACATTAAACAATAAAGTGCACATACAATCTTTGATTAGTGTATCACTGAAATTAGTGAGGTATATTTGAACTAGTGGTCACAATCACAAGATTTCAGCGTTACCCTTGCTACAAGGCTTGTCTTCAAAAGATAAAAATAGTAATACTTTTATCACATTAGTCTCATGAATTTTATCTGATGATACAAGATACATCTCCACTATGCAGGCACCAGGAGAAACTAAGGTTTACATGGCCAATTGCATAAGATCCCTTTGTAATGCTGATGTGAAAGAAGGATTTGTTTTTGGGAAGGATGCATCTCTTCCGGAAACAAATGTCCGCAATGCTCAAACCCCCACTAAGGATCTCGGCGGTAATTCGGCTTCAAAGAGGCCAAATCTGGCATTTTTTGCAGGAAGCATGCATGGATATGTGAGGCCAATTTTGTTGCAGCACTGGGAAAACAAAGATCCTGACATGAAAATCTTTGGAAGGTTACCAAAGTCTAGGGGCAACAGGAACTACATCCAGTACATGAAGAGCAGCAAGTATTGCATTTGTGCCAGAGGCTATGAAGTGAATAGTCCAAGAGTAGTGGAAGCCATCTTCTTTGAATGTGTTCCAGTCATAATATCTGACAATTTTGTGCCACCCTTTTTTGAGGTTTTGAATTGGAAAGCCTTTGCAGTAATTGTTTTGGAGAAGGACATTCCTAACCTTAAAAATATACTCCTTTCCATCCCACAAAAGGAGTATCTTAGATTGCAGATGAGGGTGAAAAAGGTGCAGCAGCATTTTCTTTGGCACAAGAACCCTGTGAAATATGATATATTTCATATGATACTTCATTCTATTTGGTACAACAGAGTCTTCTCTGCACCAGCTAGGTAACTTGAAGCATAAGGGTAGGAGTAGATTTATAGAATCTTGTTTTTCTTGGTTTGCTATTTTTGGTCACCAAATGAAACATTGCTAAGGTCATTTGTTGTGTACAGCTTTGTAGATTTATAGAATCTTGTTTTTCTTTTGCACCCTCGTTTTTCTTTTTGCACCCTGAATTTTAATATTCTCATAATGCCCCTATATTGCCAATTCATAACCCATAATGTACTTTTTTGTACCTATATTACGGATTTTGTAATTCATAATGTATTTTTTTAAACTACTTTGTAAATTTTGTAATCTGTAATGTATTTTTCAACTATATTGTAGATTACATAATTTGGAATGTACCTTCTCTTTGCCTATATTATGGATTTCATAATATAACCCTTGAAAGTACGAATTATATCATCTGTAATTTTTATTTTTAAGTATATCGCATATCATATAATTCGGAAGCCCATTTTTTTTTATCTGTAAACCCAATCATAAGAAACTTTATTTCTTTCCCTTTTTTTATAACAGCAAATATATTATATTAATTGTTAGTGTAGTAGATTTATTAGTAGAAGATTCAAACAATTCTTTTTCCCTTCCTTTTGTCCCTTAAAGGTTGGCACTGAGAAAGATGTTGGGATTGTCACTCCTAGAAGAGGCCGTGTGTACTATGTGTGTGCATGTGTAAATTAAGAAAGCTTGCACTATTATTAGTAGTTGATTTGATTTAATATATGTTAAAGATCCTTCAACGTTTATTAGTCATTAGATTGATATTAAACAAAAGTCATTGATTTGATAAAACATTTTAAATAAATAAATCTTATTTATATGGTGTATTTACTTAAATTAAATTTTAAATCATAAATTGTCACATACAACTTTATTGTCTCAAACTTGAATAAAATTAATTTAAAAAAAGTATTATACTAGTTATATATATATATATATATATATATATATATATATATACACACATATATAAAAAATATTATTAAATTTCTATATTTAATTATTAATTTTTCATTTAAAGTTAAATTGTATAATGAATATTAAAATTAATATTTAATTTACAAATGAATACTTTTAAAAATAAAATTAAAAATTTTATTATTTAATTTATCTTATTAATTATAAATTTAAAACAAATCAAGTAATAAATTTTGAATTCGTTAATTATTAGTTTTTTAACTAATTAATCATCTAATAAGTTTTATTATATTTTGAAATAGAGAAGGAAAAATAGTTTCTTTTAGTATGAATAAAAGAAAAGGAAAATAAGCTTTAGAAAAGAAAAGAAACATATTATTAGAAATTAATATAGAAAGAATTAAATGATGAGTAATAGAAAAAGGAAAAAAATGACCCAACCAGTGTAACTCAGTTGACAACAAATACTTAGTTTGGTGCACAGAATATGATAGGATAGGATAGAAGAGTTAGATAGAAATAAGATAGGATGAGCATGATAAACTCTTATCATATCGTATATTTGATGCACATCAAGATAAGAAGACAAATATGATTATTTTATCCTATCCTACATTTGAGATGGACAGATTATAGTAGAATAGATATAAAGAATATTAAAAAGATAAAATTACCCTTATCATAAATTTAAATAAAATTTTATGGTAAATTTAAATTACCCTTACTACAAAACGTAAAATTTTTAGCAAGTTCTGTAAACTTAAGATCTACGTTTATTAGATATTAATAACAACCTAAATTACCTATTTTTACATAGGTAAAATAAACTAATTATCCTAATTCCTTTTCATTTAAGACCTTGTTTTCCTCCATTTCATCTTAAAATTAGATTTAGTTAGAAAATTAATTTTAGATTTACATTTATGCATATTTTATCTTTGTTTTCCTATTTTCCTTTGTTATGAAACATGTTTCGAGAAGGACCGAAGAAATATTTGAAGATTTGAGCTTATTGGTGTTGTATCAACGCCCAATAGCAAGGCTAGGAACGTCTAATGTTGCCTGGAAGAGAGCACCCTAAATCTACATCTCGGCACCCAAGTTTCATTGCAGCGCCCAATGCTCGCTTTGTCACCGCTGGGCCCTGGTGTTTTGATCTTAAGGTTATTTAAGGGCTTCTTTTGTTCTGGAAAGATGTAACATACTTTGCTGACCTAGGGCATGCTCCAGACCCATTCTTCATCCATTCTCCACCTTCATCCACCCTCGATGGTTGGTTAGACTTGTGATTTGTTGGAATTTGATGTAAATAAACCTAAACTCTTGTGTATTTTTGTTCTTTTAAACAAATTTTATTATTAATTATTGGTGTTCTTCTTTAGTCTACACTTATTTATATATCTTTTGCGGATTTTGGTTGTTGAATAAGCTCGAGAGATAATTTTGACTTGTAAAATGAGAAGAGCTCCCAATGAGGTTTATTGCTCGAGAGAGAGTAAAACTCATTGATCATCTTAAACACCTTTTCTTAATGCAAGTTATTTCACTTTAGATTATGTAAGGAATCGATAGTCTAAATCTCAAATAGCTCAATTCCTTACTTCCAAGAGATTGATAGATTTTTCAGGAGTATTGTAGAAAACTACTCATCAAATATCTTTTGCTGAAGTCCAAGAAAATGACAACAACAATTGTCCCAAAACCTACCTTCACCACCATTGTCCCCTTTTCAACATCAAATAAGCCTTTTCTCTGTTGCACCCTCCCATTACCTTCACTTCCACACAATCCTCACGTCGTTCTCTCAAAATCTCTAACACCCTCTCTAAAGGAACTACTACTTTTGTTGTGGAACCCTTCACATCGCAGTTCAACCTCAATGGAAGGGCTTGAACATCCTGGTAGAGGCGCTAGAGTGGCAGGACGTGATAGACGAGTTTGTGTACCTTGACGATGTAAGATCTTGTTTTTAATAACATAATATAAGTGTGAGAAATAAATAAAAGAGAGAATTAAGTTTAAATTAGGCATGATAATGAATTAATTACAGAATATGTGATTGAAGTAATATATATATATATATATATATATATATATATATAAATTTTATTGAAGTAAAATGTGGTATTTAATTATATATTCTTGGATTTTAGTGATTTAAATGATGATTTATGGGAAAGTGATGTTTAATAGGGTAAGGGATGAGGATGGATGGAATTCCTTAAGATTAAAGTTGATGGGTTTATGTTACAAGAAGTATTCGAAAATCTTATTTTGAAAAAGGGGGGAGGGTTGTACTTAGGAAAGCTGAATTATTAAGTACACCCCCAAATCTTTTACTTTTATTCTTCTTTTCTTCTTCCCCTATTCATTTTTATTTTCCTTTGCCTTCTTAACCGTCTCCCTCTGTCACTCACACTAAGTTTCGGTCTCTTGCATGGTTGAGCAAACACTGACACAATCTCTTCTATTACTCATTATTCTGAGTGGTGATCAGTATAAGTACATTTGATCATATTTCTTAAAAACTTTTTTCATTCATTTTTTATCCTATTGTTCTCTTTAAAAAGGGAATTCTTTTAAAAAATCTTAATTTCTTAAATTCCTGTTTGATTTGGGATTATTGGTAGGTTTTGGGTACCTCCGTTGGATTTCTCTCTATTTAGTGAATCTAGCTTTTTAAAGGGAGACATAGGTAAGGAAAGCTAATTCTTTGTTTTAACTTTGAAAAATTATGATTTAAGGGTGTTAAGATTAATAGATTGTGGTTGATTTAGCTTTTGAACTAAATTTGAATGTTATGTGAAATTGGTAGTTTGAAGTGATTAATGAGTGTAGTGTTTTTTGAAGAATGCGTTTGATTGAATTGACTCGCTGTGATTGAAATTGGAATTGTTGGAATGGTAATGTAGTACTTGTGATGTATGATGGAGAAGTGTTTATTGATGTTGTTGGTTGCAGGCAATTACAATTGAGTAACTTAGCTTTGGATAAAATGTTTAGTGAGGTACATTGATGTTAGGGATACAATTGAGATCAATGTAATCTAGAATATCAAACATATAAAGAGATATTCGTGTGATTTACATTGTGATCCTAGTACCAGTTGCAAGGGGGTTCCTATAAGGACATACTTAGACAACAGTTGTGTGTCATACGGTGTCAGGTAAATACTATACAATAGTTTATGCTTGTTAGATGAGTATTGTTTAGACTTAAATTGGTGGTAACACAATGAAGATTAGACACCTATGCTAATTGGAAAGGGTCTTAAGCCGCCTTGGTGTCCGAACTAAATGTAGATATTTTGGAATGCTTGTATTTAGGGGAATATAAATGTGTTTGACTTGATTGGTGTTATTGTGGTTTTTACGTTATTTATAATGTGAATTTTCATGTGTTATTATGCTTACCCTTACAATGTGTATGATTGTGATGATCGTGCTTTGTACAAGAGTAGATAGCAGTGATGATGATAGAGGTCAGAACTAGCAGGATTGGTGAAGGATAAAAAACAGCAGCAAAATTACTTATTTTGTAATTGAACTAGTTTACGTTTAATGTATGTATATGTATATGTATACACATTTAGACTCTTTTTGAGAAAGTTGAGAGTGTGATTAACTGAGACTGTAAGTTGTGTTAGTGTAAGTTATGTAATGTTTAGGTTTTAACAGAAAAATGACATATTATGCATCCTGCGTAGTGTGAATTATGTATCAGTTATGTTTTGACTGTTAAAGGGCATGTAATGTATCTGTGTAGATAATATGTTAGGAATTTGTTAAGTGAAAAAAATATGCTTATGTATGATTGAATTGCAGGGAGCAGGTTTTAGTAACTAGGCAACAGATGGTGTGTACTATGTTATATACTACTTTGAACTTTGAAATTATTGTGATGTAGGTTGCAATAGTGAGTGTAATGTAATACAAATTTTATATTTCAGTATTTTGAAATATAGATTGTAAGTAAATAGAATTATATAAGGGAAAGACTGGTGTAAATATTATAATATTTTGGGATGTTATACATGATGCATTGATGGAGATCCACCAGGCTCTAACACGGTTGTGCAGGATCCGCAACATGGTCCTGACACGAGTAGGAAGGTGTGTTTGTGACGAAGGGGTACGTGCAGTTGTTGAGAGTAAGGGAGGGAGGGAAGAAGTAGAGTCACTGGAAATTGAGAGGTGTGACTGTTAGAATGAAAATGGTTAATGCATGGAGAATTGAGCTCGAGAAAGAAGATGGGAAGGAAAATGAGAAAGTAAAAAATAATCTCATCTTTTTACTTTCTAACTCAACCCCTTTTCAAGATAAAAGTTACACTAGATGGTAGGATAGATAAATTGATAGGATATACTTATCCTATTATATTGGTCTAACAAACACTTAATATAAGATAGGAAACGAAAAAATTATCATATTTTATTCTATTCTTATCTGGTCCACCAAACGGGCCTTAATTGTAACTAAATCCCAAAGAGAATTATTACGATATGACTAATAAAACAAACTTCTTATAAACAGAATTAGTAAAAAAAATTAAACAATAAAATATAATTAAAGTAGTTTTAACTCTAGAAAAGAAAACAATAACTTTAGTCATAAAAAATTATTTAATACATGTTTTAAGTGCGTTTATTATTATTTTAGAATTAGATTTTTATGTCAGAAATTTCTTTCACACACCGTATAAATATTATAAATAAAGTAAATTATAAGAAAATTTCTAAAGTTTAATGTAATTACGCAAGTATTTTTTGTTTTTTTAACTATTACTTTTGCACTTATGAGAAGGCTTGAGAGGGGTGCTAATTAATTAATATTCTCAAACATATATGAAGTATTAGTGTAATGTTTTTAAACTTAAAAGGAGGTTAAGATAGCAAAATGAAAAAAAAAAGTAGAATTATATATAATTTAATAAAAATTGAAAAGTGTTAATGTAATTTGCTCATATAAATCCCTACAAGAAGTTAATTAACTTATTTTCTATATGTTGTATGTACAATATTTCAACTATATTATTTGCTCATGTGAGTCAACAATGAACATTTTAAAAGATAATTAACAAACAATGGACCATACTCTTAACCTTACTCAAGATCAAAAGTATGTACTTCAAACAATGGTCACAAATCAACGTCTATTTCCAAAAATGCTATGGAGAAGTAAGAATATTCTATTGAAAATAAGATTTATATACGATTAACAATTTTTTATCTTTCAAGAGATGTATCTTGCTCAATAATTTTTCTCTTACATTAGGTTATGATTTATGAATGATAATTGTTTGTCAAATTGTTAAAAGAAACTAATATTTTGAGTTGAAAACTAATCATTCAAATTATTGTATTTATGAGACAATAACTAATTGTAACATGGATTGCAACCAAGCTCAACAACCAACAGAGGAAACAATAGTCACATAATTTTTTTTTAAAGACAGTCACATAAAAATATGAAATATAACATTTTTCTCTCATTTGTTTTTCAGATTACAATAAGAGAGAAGAATCACGTGATAAAGAACAAAATAGAGAATAGCTAAATAATAAGAGTAAATCCTTGAATTGGTAGTTGAAATATGTCTCAAAACTGAAAACACTCTAAATAGCGCTTTTAAAAATGTTATCCGAAGTGTTTTAATGATGAATTTGTACAAGAATATAATAATTAAGAGACTAATGTATATAAAAATTTCATTCAAAAATATAAATGATAATGTTTATTATTATTTGGAACAAAAATTATCACTTAAAATGTATAGTTCCTTCCATTCATCTTTTCGAATAGATTTTTCCTAATTAAAATTCATTTTTATCTAATTACGATATATTTAATTACAAAATAAAATTTAAATTAAATCAATTTAACAATTATCATATTCTTTATGTAAAATTAGTGTCTAAAATTCATATTCTAAAAAAATATTATTCTTTTCTTATTTATCATCTTCTCACTTAAAATAAATTATTCAATGTTTTCACATTAACAAAATTTTAATATTTTCACATGTACGTAAAAAAAAAAAAGTGTAAATACCATCATAGGATGCCAACCCAACACATCTAGGAACAATAATGGGTTTCGTGTGGTCCATAAGGTTGTGGGTGCACTCATAATGTTGATTTTTTGTTTTTTTAATAATTAAATGTTAGTTATTAATATGTTAATTTTATTAATAAAAAAATTAAAATCTCTTGTAACTTTCCTCACACATGGCCAGAAGAAAAATTAGGGGTGTGATTAGCACCACATGCGTGCTAATAGCAATGCATTCCAGGTATTAATGCGATCCCGTATTGCCCACAAAAATGTAGATGCTTTGCACCTTAGTGGTGTAAACAAAACTTATATATATATATATGATATGTTTTTATCAATTTATTTTTAAACATCATATAATTTTTTAATATCATATAAATGGTAATTCTTTATCTAAAAAATATTCAAACTTTAATTTCTAAAACCTCATAAATAACTTGAACTCCTTTTGTACCCATTGTTTGGTTCATTGAATAGCTTTTTTAATCATACAAAATGAAACTTTGCTTAAATGTTAAATTATTACTTAGGTGCGAATAGAAACAGGTTTGAGCAATAGTAAGATAGGGTTTGTGAGGGACGCCAAAATCTAGGATAGAAATCAAGAGACACAATCCGGGGCAGCACTTCTCTCGATATCTCTGTGCACTAGCGCTTTGCGTGATATCTGACTGTTGATTTTAAAAAGAAAATAAAAATTACAAAAATGAACATTTTAAAAATTAACTTTTATTCCTTTATTGAATATTTTTATTTTTATAACATATAAAAATATGAATAATATATAATAAATAGAAATGGACATTTTTAATTTTAGTAAAACAATGAACAATTTAAGATAAACAATTTATCTTAAATTACATTAATGTTTAAATAATTATAAATAGAGTTTAATTAATATGCACTGAGCTGGTACAAAGTTCTACACTGTCATTAAATCATAATCTTTCATTTATGATAAATTTGTTATCTATTAATATTTTAAAAGTTATATAAATAAAAAGTTGTAATTAAATGTTAATGTAAAACGTTTTTATACTGTCAATGTATATTATTAATCTATAAAAAATAAGTGTTATGTTAAAATTTTATTAATGGCATAAGGTACATTGGATATTCAATGGGATTGGCATATAGGATCCTTCGAAGGGTCCTATTATAAACATGACTTTTTTAAACTAATCTAGTTGAAAGAAATCCTCTAAAGAGACAATGTTTAGTATGGAAACTAGAAGTAGATAGGAAGCCAATAAAAAATTATCTTTGCAAAGGAAGAATTTTATGAGAACATGAGAAAGGTTATGTGCTCTGTGACGAGGTTGTAGAAATAGAACAACACATTTTTCTAAATTGTAGCTTGTCATATCAAGTTTGAGCAAGATTATGTGATTGGTGGGGAATATGTACATCTCTTCATACTATGATTTACTAGTCAATTTACGAGCTTAATGAGTTGATCTCCAATGCAAAGACAAACATAATCTTTCATTTGGTTCACGAGAATATGACACATATGAAAGGTTAGAAATTACAAATTATTTAGAGATTGACAATAAAAGGTTGATGATATAGTTTAAAGAGTCCAAATGAAGACATAAGAATGATGTCAATGAAGTTGTCATCGTACTAGTATGCGAATAACTTTTTAATCCCATATTCTATCTCCTATGGTTGTTAATGTGTGTTGACTTTTATTTATTTCCCCTATATAATGTTTTAGACTGGTTAACAACTTTTATTAATAATATTCTTTGCTTAAAAAACATTAAAACATTATTATGTCATAATTTATTGTTTTAATAGAAATTTATAACTTAATTATTTTATTTACTAAACTGATTTATCTCATTAATAATGTTATTGCATCCCATGCGTTTCATGGGTACTAACTAACTACTTATTATAAACTACAGTAGGCTAGAAATCCGAATTGATAAAAATTATTTGTGATTGGTGATATCCTTTTATATATATGTTACGAGCGTGTATTTACATGGGTTAATTGTAAGTTTTTGTATTTATTTTAAATTTAAAGAAGAAAAATAAAAAAAAATTGATGGCCAAAAATTATACTTTGTAAATATTACAAAAATTAAAAAATATACTTTATTATAAATAAATTTGTAGACTATGTTTAATAAGTCCTAAACTATAAGCTTTATCACAAAACTCATGTATGGATAGAAGTTAGTTTGACTAGTTGCGTATTTTCATTAATGTATAAATAATATTTATAGTATAAGGTTGTATAAGAAATTTGAATTAAAATTTGAATTATTTTCTAAATAAACAATAGCAACATAGATAGATAGAATTAATTATAAATGTATTGCACATTTATGAAAATTAAAATATGACAAAAAATACGTATAGTTCATTAAGTATAAAATATGAAATACATAATTGGATTATTTTGATATGTTAAACATTAAGATTGATTAAGATTAAGATTGATCATCTAATGTTTATATTATAAAAGATATACAAATGGCAAGTAGGTGTTATACAAAGCTTACGAGGTTTAAAACACTTAAGAAAGTTTATGGACATCTTAATTAGGAAGACGTAGACATAACTTGTCAAGAAGCAGAAATAATTTGTCAAGAGTTAGACGTAACTTGTCAAGAAGTAAACACATCTTATTGAGAATTACACACAACCAGTGAGAGTCAGACACATCTTGTAAAAAGTAAAATACAATGATAACAACAATGTATGTGGGAGTTATAAGGTTGGTATGATGGCAAAGTAGGGAGATGGGAAGGAAAGGTTATAGGTTCGAATTCCTCCACTCACTAATAGAAACTAATACATTAACAACTAATATTTAGCCTATAAAAAAAAACAATATATATGGGATGTATTGTGATTAGTAGATCACTCTCATACTATTGGACAAAAAATTACGACAAAAACAATTTATACTATCAATTGAGTATAATCAAGTCATCTCCACATGAAATCATGCAATAATCAAATTAAATTTTAGTGAATTTCCAAGACTATGTATTTTTTAGGAGATTTGTAGAAAACTAAATAATTTAAAACAATTGATCAAATAGTAGGTATAAATTAACAAATAGTTGAGAGCGTCACTAGGGTTTGACTTTACCAATTTCCAATACCATATTCCACAAATATTAAACCAAATATTTGATTAATTTCTACATGAGAATAATTTATACCCTTAAGTACATTCCTGCAATAAAATGGCTAATCCTCCTAATTTTACTTGCAAATCTCAACTCACTGACTCACAAAATTGAGAGAATCCTTTGCTCACAAATACAGACTCAAAAGTGGCTTATACTTTATTCTCAGTTATACAACACATTAGTTATTCTTAATTGTTTTACATTTAATAGTATCTTTTGATCCACCCATAAATTAACGGATTCATTCAATAGAGTTGTCATTCTTAGCACTATATGTAATGTTTCTAGATTAGTGGGAGTGTGCAATATGGGTGTACACAAATTTGGATCGATCCGTGAATTTGTTAATTTGAATCAATCCAATTAAATTTGTGAATCGATCCAAATGTAATCAAATCAAATATAATCTAATCTAACATTTTTTGAATCAATTCACGTATTTGAACTTTGCAAATTCATTGAAGAAACAATGTATGTTTAATATTTTATTTATAAACTTTCATATTTACTATTTTATAAAAAATAAAATAGATGTAAAAAATTATTTATAAGTCGTGGATCTAATCCAATTCGATCTATTTTTAATTGAATTAGATCTCTAATATTTTTTTAAATATGATCCAATTTAATCCAATTAAAATTTATTAGATTAGATTTTATTTTATTCCAAATCCAAGACAATCCGGGAATACCTCTACTATGCAACCATAACACTATATATATAGTATTTATACTCTTCTTTGCCAAATACACCTTTCTGAGTTCTTTGTTTAATTTGTTAACCCTATAGCCTCATTAGTTGAGAAATTATTGTTCTACGTCAATTTGCTTTTTTACAATACAATTATTGAAAATAATATATGCTTCCGAGCTTTTTATATATATATATATATATATGAATAACATATCATTCTTTATAAATTATCATTCACATAAGTGAAAAATTAATTTACCAATTAGGATAAATGAACACTTGAACAAATGGGATAACAAAATTATTTTGTTTGACGTGGACCGCACCTCATACCTACAGACCTAACATTTTAATTTTAAGCAAGAAAACAAATATCTATTTTACAAATAATTTCTTTAAAATCTAAACAAATTATAAAGATAAAACAATACTTTTCCTAAACAATATCTAAAGATTTGGGATTAATATAATTTGAATTGTTTTCCCAATAATCTCCCCCTCAATTAAAATTTTAATTTCATTTTCTATCAACATGGATACTCGTCATAAAATGTTTTGACATAAATTTGGCATATGTTTCTCCTTACTCCTCATCATACCTCCAACGAACTTGGACAAGACTTCTCAATAATATTTTCTTTTGTTATCATTAGCCGGCAAGATTAATATGTTTCGATACCACTTGTAGGGATAAAAAACGCAACCAAAGAACTTTTTTTATTTATATTGATAAGAAAAATACATCAACAATAAAATGCAACACTTAAGAAAAAAAAAGTTATTTTGTTCACATTGTCTACATCCACAAAAAGTTTTTGAAATTATTAAAATATCTCTAAACTTTCCCTCCACATTATAACCCCCTCCCACTTAGGATAATAACCCTTTAGGTTAGACAACTTTTTACCACAAAAAACCTATTTATAGACCTAACATTTCAATCTTAAATGAGAATATAAATTTTTATTTTATAAATAATATTTTTAATATCTAAATAAATTTTAAAGATAAAATAATATCTTTCTCTAAATATTATCTAGAGATTTTAAATTAAAATAATTTAAATTGTGATTTTAATCTTTAATATACTTTATTAAATGTCAATCAAATCAGTTTATGACGAATGGAACTGCTCATAATAATTAGTCTTTTTTTTTTTTTCTTTTGAAACATCCTCTATATTTTTTGTTATTATATATAATTGTTATGGATTGTTCTTTGATCAAATTGACATCAAAATATTAGAATTTCATGACATACAATGGAAGCTAATTATGATATAGAGACTAAAGTAATTAGTATAAGGATTAGTAAAGTTATAGTTTTAATTCTCAGGATTAGAGTACAATTTCTATAACTAGTTCTTTACAAAGTAGTAAATTGTGCTTTTGTAAACAAAAATAGTAAATTGTGACTTGAATATTTATTAAGAGAGATACTCACACATAGTGCTTGACTATGTTTTTAGTAGGATTCTAACATAGTTAATACCAATTTTAAAGAACATGATTTTTCTTTTCTCATAGTATTTCGATGTATTTGTTAGAATCTTTTAAATAAAAATTTAAGGATATCTTAAGGTTTGTTTAGATCATCTTTCATGAGAAAAATGATAATGTATTTTATTTAAAAGTTATAGAGAATGTTTTAGTGGAGGGAAGAGAGGGGAGATATTAAAAGAATCTCCTTATTTAACTTAGTTTAAAAGAAAAAGATAAAGAAAGAAAGAGAAAAGATAGAGAAAGAAAAAAAAAGAATATCTGTAAATAATATGTATTCCTCTATGTCTGTACAAAGCATAATGAAAGATATAAGAAGGAAAATAATGAAATTTAGTTTTGATGGTTAAAAAATTATAAGAAAACAACTTAAATCTGATTATTTATTATTTTTCCTAAAATATTTTGACCAAAACCCTTATTGAGAGGGTAAAAATGTCTTTTCGCTAAAGGGTACAAATGTAAAATACCTACTTTTGGGTTCACGGTATCAACCAAAACCAAAACCAAGGGCAAATCTGAACGGTTTTTTTTCTCTTCCTCAGTAGGAACATGACAGTTAAACAAACATTAACCGGCAAATCTGAACGGTTTTTTTTCTCTTCCTCGTATCATTCCTGACAAGAGAGGAGAGAAGAGGGATATTCATCGAGAAAGACAAAATGGTCATGAGATAGTGTAACTGTGAATGAAAATTGAGAAGGGTAACCAAAAAACAAAGGAAGGGTTAATCAGATCTAATCTAAATTCAGATAATTTGTGTAAGAATCGTGTATGGCCACAGAGACCAAAAGCAGCACTGTGAAGCTCAAATCAAGTGCCCCAGATGGGTCTTCCAAGGGAAAGATTGATTCTTCAGCTGTCAAGAAGAAAGTTGAAAGCTCAATCAAGGTCCCTGCTGATTCAAAGATGAAATCTGTCTCATCTGTGACAAAATCTGAGGTACCAATCAGTTTTTCAACATTGAGGATTTAAAAGTGGGAGCTTTTACGTTGTTTGGTTGTTGAAACACAACTTTGGGCATTTGGGTAATGTTGGATTGGATTGTTAAATGGGTAGTTTCAATTTGTGTGTGTGAGGTGCCAATCACTCTTCAAAATTGAGAATTTAAAAGTGGGAGCTTTTATGTTTTTTGATTGTTTGAACAGAACTTTGGGCATTTGGGTACTGTTGTTGGATTGGATTGTTATATGGGTAGTTTCAATTTGTGTGTCTGAGGTACCAAATACCAATCACTCTTCAAAATTGAGAATTTTAAAGTTGGAGCTTTTTAGGTTGTTTGATTGTTAGAACACAATTTTGGGCATTTGCGTAATGTTGTTGGATGGGATTGTAAAATGGGTAGTTTCAATTTGTGTGGAATTCTCACTGACGTGGTTTCCATTGACTGCTAGAAATTAAGGTGTTGTGCTCAATTGGGAAGTTGGGTTCTGAAGTTTGTTAATTGTTCAATTAATACATCGTGATTTATTACAATATCTTGCATTTGATTTCCCTTGCACATATTTGTTATACGGTCTTCTTATTGTTTTTTTTTTCCAATTTGAATAGAATTCTGGCCCCATATGCCATATGTTTTAATATCTCAATTGTGTAATTTTGATTAGAATGATTGTGTCTAAGTGGTATTATTATTTTTTTCTGCAAAAATATTTGAAGGTCAAATCCAAATCGACATCATCGTCTTCGAAGACAGTAACAAAGAAAATTACAAAAGTGAGAGAGAGGAAAGTGTACAGTTTACCTGGGCAGAAACATGATCCTCCAGAACAGGTCTGAACTTGTAGCATTTAATTACTGGAATTACAAAACTAATGTCAATACATAGTGATCAACTCTAACTCATCTTTGTGGTTTCTTATCACCTTTGTTGACAGAAAGAGCCACTGAGAATTTTCTATGAGTCATTGTCAAAGCAGATACCATCAAGTGAAATGGCAGAATTTTGGTGAGTATCTATCCTTGAATCTTACAGTTGTTTGACCACTATATTCACTCTCATGAACGAACATTGGTATCATGAAATTGCCAGTTTCAAACCTGTAAACTAGAGTACCTCATTGCCCGGAGGCTCCTTGCTATGTGAAGGTGTGGGGAAGAGTTATTGTACGCAACCTTACCTTTACTTTTGCAAAGGGGCTATTTCTAGATTCAAATCCATGACCAACAGGTCACCAAGACACAATTTTAACTGTGTTAGGGCTCACCCTATTTCAAACCTGTAATATAAATTCAGGAAATATGCTTTAAATTCATTCATTTTGCTTTGGAAATTTCCAGCTTGAAGTTATGTTCATTTTATGCTGGTTTTCATTCTGATAGGCCGTGGACCAATTATGCAGAGGGAGAGGAATGGAACATAAAAATGGGACTAACAGTAGTAAAGAGAAGTTAATGTATGATACAAGAATAAAAGGGACACAGATGGAAATATGATGGAGTGAAGAAATTGGTTGGAAGAGAGGGAAAAGCCTAATAGACTAGACAGCTGGCAACTAGCAAGAGGAGAGTGAGGGAGGAGAATTGCAGAATCATAATTTTATAAGTAAGGAAATCAATAATTTGATAGGGGAAGGGCTGGAATGCAAGTGGATGTCTGATAATCATTGGTTATGGGAGGTGGCTGGGCCAGGGGAGGACTCTGCATTATCCTATAGTGTGCTAAAACGAGTTTAATTCTCTAAAACTATTACAAACTACTCAAAAATCAATTTCAAATCCAAAATCTATCAAGTTTAAAAAACAAGTGTTTTAAAAACCATAAAAGCAAAACAACTAGGAGATCGTCTAATCTTCTATTGTCATTTTGTTCAACTTCTCCCTCAATTCTACTCTTTGTTCTATTTATTGGACCTCCCTCCACCAACTCTCTAAGCTACCTTGTATTGTTGCATTTTGAAAATTGAAATCAATTTTTGGTTTCTAGTTTTTGGTTTTGAAAATAGAAATGTGTTTGGAAAAAATAATTCTGATTTGGTGTTTTTAATTGTTTCAAAACAGTTTTCACCCAATTTAAAAAACAATAACATTTGTTTTTTAGATTTCTGTTTCTATTTTTATTCAAGTTCATCACTTAACATCATCCGTTACCACCTCTAACTGGTGGTCACCAACCTCCTCCTTTGACTGGCGATCACAAGCCATCACCTTCGATTGACTGTCATTACCTCTGACCTCCGATCACCAACTGCCACGTTCGGTTATCGATTGCCACCTCCGACTGTCTGTCACTAGTTGTCACCTCTGATTGTTTGTCACAAGTTGCCACTTCCGACCAGTTACCGGCCAACACCTTCGATTGTCGGTCATTGACCGCTACCTCCACCTGTTAGTCATCAGTCGCTACCTTGATTATCGATTACTGATTGCCACCTCTAACTGTTGGTTATTGGTTGCTACCTCCAACCTCCACCTCCAGTATTGACTGTCACCTCCGACCACTGGTCATGGACCATCTTGGGTCTCTAAGGAGGAAAGATTCTAATGGAATGAAGATTTTAAAACAATGTTTTAAATTTGGAAGTCAAAACAATGTTGTTTTTAAAAATTTAAAAACTTAAAACCAAAACTAGTTTGTTTTTGTAAATTTCAAAATTGGAAACCCAAAGTCACCCCAAACTGGGCCAAAAATAAAGAATTTTTCTTGCCTCAATTACATTTCATATGCTGAATGTTATCTAGGTTTTAGGTTGTCAGATTATCCAGTACCCTACGTACTCCAAATACAAATTTAAGCAATGGTTTTGAAAAAGTAGATTAATAATGATACATTGATAATTTGATATGTTATCTGCTCTGTTCTTTTGGGTGTGTGTCTAGCCCAACTTATTTCATAATACCAATGAAATAAGATAACAACTACTACTATTATGTTATAATTAAACATATATTAATTATATATCCTCTAGATAATCCTTCTAGTTGCTTACAGAAGAATGAACTAAATGCTTTTTCTTTTTAAGGCATTAGATGCTTCTACTTTTCATTTAATACTTTGATTATAATAATTAAGTGTGCATTAGAATGATTTAGCATCACTCTGAAACAAATGTGTTTAAATCATTGATAGTATTACCTTAATTTGACTGACCTACATATACTGCTCCTGATTAGTGACCTTATTTGTAAATACTTATTGTCTTCATCTACACTGCTAGAGAAGGTCTCAAGCCTTTCCCATTCTTTCCTGCCTAACAATGTTGACACTGTAAAACGTGCTAGACCATCTGCCAATACTTCCATAGAAATGGTTGTGTTTGTTTCTATAGATATGAAGATATTGCATGGAAATTTTCATTTTTGACGGAGTCCTTTTATGATAACTGATAGCCATTCTTGCTCAGTTGTTGTCCAATTGGCTCTAGACTTCTTATTGCCTATACTGGAGCACTGGAAATATTATCCATATATCTTAATATGAACCAATTTAATTCTTACTTACATATAAAGGATTAGTTAGAATTTCAATAACTCATTCCTTTCATGTCCTAAATTACTTATTTGACATTTAATTAAGGAGGCATCAGACATGTATCAACTGAAATCAATGTCGCCTCCTGTCTCGTTATGGCTTTCAGTTTGAAGTCTTATCTCATTGGTTCTTATAATGTACAAGTCATAAATCATAACTGACAATTTTCTTCATTTGTATGTAGTCGACTACCTCACTGAACCTTATTGTCTTTCTGCATCCTGTGCCTGAATATCAGTAAAATCCTTTTCACACAAGATTGATTCAACTTGGATATACTTGTGATCTGCTCTATAGTACTTCTTTCTGTGCTATAGCTTCCCTGCTTATGTGTTTGAATCAAGTTGATTTTGCTTAAAAGAATAAAAGCATTTTTATCTTTGACATTATTTCCTATAAATTATGCTTCTTATTTTTTCTTTGAAGTATATTCCATTACAATTTGTAAACCAAACGCTGCTTAAATAACAAAATATAAAATGTGGCACCATCCAATAACTTTTGTTAAAATCAGAGTTGCGGAAAAATTATGAGTTTCTGTTCGCTACCCCATTAAGCCACCAAGTTGCTCCAGCAAATTCTGTAATACAATAACTTTTGTTGCCCACAATAATTTGTTCTTGCCACTTTCACTGGTGCATTTTGATGAGTTAAATAATTATATATGGTTTCTTTTGATAATCTACTTTCGAAACAAATTGAAATAATCTATATGTTCTTATGCTGTTGATGACATTATCCACTAACTATCTGCTTGTTAGATGTCTGCTTGCTCAAGGTTCATAGACAAACCATCTTCCAGTATTGCCATGTAGGATTTCCCTAACCTTTGACATACAAACTGATTGACTAATCATAAAAGAACATCATGTAGACCTATGGCAACATCTTTTGTACTGGGAATTTACAGCTTCTTTCAATAGCATAGTGTTGGAAGAATATTTCCATGATTTTTCCATTATATTTAGTGCTCACCACAATGCCAAAAGCTCAAGCTCTTTGAGAGAAGCATCTGTTAACATGTAACAACATCCAACATCAAACATGGGCGCTTCCCTATTTAAGTCACTGAGCCTGGGCAGCTAGAGATTTGTTTGGATAAGTTTCTCTAAAAGCACTTTTAGGAGAAGGAAATATAAAAAAAAAAGTCAAAAAGGCTTCTCCATAAGTTATAAAAAATCTCACATCTTTTAACAATTTAACAATTAATATCTGGCCTATAAATAAAATTATAAAAAATCTCACATCTTTTAGAAAAGCTTATAGAGAAGTCGTTTAACATTTTCTTTTTTGTATTTTTTCTCCTAGAAGTAATCTAGGAGAAACTCACCCAACCAGGCCCAAGTTGAACTTAACCCTCAAAGCTAACATGCACTCTTGTGAGTTGTGACCCTTTAGAATATCTTTTCCCCAAAGGTTCGCCCTTAAGTCTTGAGATAAATGTCAATCTCGGGATTCGAACCTGCATGGGATCTGTGACATGACCAAGAGTGCTTACCACCATGCCAAAAGCTTAAGCCAACCGATTTGCAACTCTTGAATTGCATCAAATTACCTATTTAAGCCATTAGTCACGAGGAAAGAAAGGAATATGCAAGTTAGGATCTAACAATTGGATTTTCTACACAAGCACATATGTCTATAGTACTCGTCATCAAGGTTATCAAAATCGAGAGTTTACATAAACTCGTGAGAGTACAGTAAACTCGATTCATAAAATCGTAAGAGTTTACTTAATTAAAAATATGACTATAAATCACATAAAAATTGAAAGTTTTCAATACGTAATAGTTTCAAATTCACATGATAAATTTAAATTACTCAAAATAAGTAGAAATTAAAGTTAAAACACTTAAAATGTCAAAACAATTTTAGACATAAGAACAAATTATATTCAAAACACTTAAAATTAGAGTCAACATAGAAAAATATCACCTAAGAAGTGTGTTCACGAGTTTACTCCGATTTTACCGAGTTTACGAGTTTACTCTGTTTTTACCGAGTTTACTCCGAGTTTACTACTTTTCCGATTTTACTGCGATTTAACTCGTCTGAGACTTGTAAACTCGTACGATTTTACGAGTTAACTCGCGATTTTGATAACCATGCTTGTCATGGCTCTTTCTGTCGTAATAGTCATGTACTTTATTTTTCGATACTTAGTGTTTGTTTGACAATAGTTTTATAAAATTATTTTCACTATTTTAGTTTTTAAAAACTAAAAAACTTGTTTGGGTAGTGTTTCCTGAAAACAGTTTTCGAAAACAATTTTGGTTTTTTAGTACTTGTTTGGTAACAGTTTTATAAAACTGTTTTCAGTATTTTAGTTTTTAAAAACTAAAAAACTTGCTTGGATAATGTTTTCTGAAAACAGTTTTCGAAAACAGTTCTGGTTTTTTAGTTTTTAAAAACTAAAAAACTGGAACAGGTAAAAGTAGTTTTGCTTTTCAGTTTTCAGTTTTTGTTTTGAAAACTCAAAATATAATTAGAATAGGTTGTTTTTTACTTTTCATTAATGAAATTCTAATAAACATTAACAAGTTTTTCCATTTTTACATCTTCAAAACAGTTTTTAAATATCACTTGCCAAACAAGTTTTTTTTTCTTTTCTTTCCGAAAACAGTTTTTGAAAACTCTTTTCAAAAACTAAAACAAAACCAAACCAATCAAGCCCTTAGTTTTTTTTAGTTTTTAAAAACTAAAAAACAAGAACAACTGAAAGTAGTTTTGATTTTCAGTTTTTTATTTTTGTTTTGAAAACTCAAAATACAATTAGAATATGTTATTTTTTGCTTTTCATTAATAAAATTCTAATAAATATGAACAAGTTTTTCATTTTTACATTTTCAAAACAGTTTTCAAATAAAATTTGTCACATAAGTTTTTTTTTTTTCTTTTCTTGAAAACTCTTTTCAAAAACTAAAAAACAAAAACAAACCAATAAGTCCTTGATCTTCCCTTTTATTTGCTTCTTCTCCTATTCACATAGGAATTTTTCGATCCGATATCATAAATCTGGAGTTCAATATTCTCCAACAATGAAAAGGGAAGCAACTTGTTTAAGCCTTTACATCAGGATAGAGTGGAAAATGTAGAGTATTCAATAGAGACTGGATACACAGTGGATACTCATACTGCACACATTCATTGCCTGATTTGATTGGAAAAAATGGCTGAATCTACAAAATATTGAGAGTATTTGGATTTGCATATGAAAATAGTTTAGCCTTTGTTCCGATAACTACACAATAGCAGTTTAAAATATGACAGAAGTCACAGAACTTCACTTCATCTTATTCTCACTTCAATAATACCACTCTTCCATGAAACAAGTACAAGAGTTGTTCTATTTCAATCTTTGTACAGGAAAATCTTCAGGGAACATTGAACACAGTTCGTTTTCTATAGGCAGGGTATAATGCAAAAATATTTCTTTAATTTAAGGGTTCCCTTAGCATTAAATACTTCAGTGTTTTGTGTTAAATTTGCTCTGAAATTACAAACTAAGGCATATGTCTAATGTCCTTCACTTTGCAGGTTAATGGAGCATGGAATGTTGTCTCCAGAAAGAGCCAAGAGAGCATTTGAGAAGAAGCAGAGGAAACAGAAGGAGCAACGGACAGGAACTCCGGTTAAGCCATCAAGGCCAGCAACTAAAACTGAAACTTCCCAGAAGCAACAACAGGCATCCAAAAATGGTGATATAAAAGCCAAGAAAAGAATCATTGACAGCAGCGACGACGATGACGATTTCATTTTAAGTCATAAAAGAAGAAAAGGCTAGAAGAAGGAAAGCCTTCAAATGGATAAAGCAATGTTCAAAATTGCTTTTTCATTTAACTTAGGGAAAAACTGAAAACTGTGAAAAGACGAAATAAGGAGAAGAAATTTGCCAGAAAACATAACAATTGTTAGATGAAGACATTCTTTATGTTTCTAACTTATTAAGTCAAGAAGAAACATACAATTTATGTGACTTTGGCAATTACATGATGACCTTTGAAATTATTTTTCCTTATTTATTTGACATTTCACTGCTGTGAGATTGGAAACTAACATTCCTCTTTGAAAAGCTCATTTTTTTATATAGTTTTCTAGAAGTTAACATGTGTAGCTCTCTTTACTTCTCATTCTTCTTTTTCTCTCTCAAATATTTGCTTACCTGTTTGAGCTTGATTTCCAGTCTTGAAAGTCTCTTCTAAATCCACTATTGAATTAAAGAGGGTAAAGTTCTTAACACATTTTAATTTCAATGGACATAAATTCACCTTACTTGTACACTTTAAAGATTTCATCTTAGTGGAACCTTTTTCCCATCCTATCTTTCACTTTTCAAGATAATTACTAGGAAAAATGAGCTCAGAAACACCGGTGTAAAACTAGCACATATTACAGATTGACAGTGTTTACAATCAGTCTCCATTTTCACTCTTTGTAAGAACATCTTTACAAATGACAAAATAATTCATTTCCTAGACACAGTCTAATTAGTAGATTTGTTTATCCCTCTGAAAAGTGGAACTAGATTCGACTTTCAAGGGTCTCAAAGGACTGGTAGCTGTATGACATTTATCCACCAAAAGGAGTATTTTAGACGTGTTAATGAATGAAGATTGTACCTTTTCTTAATTGAGTTAGACATGAGTAGCATCTTTATTTATAGAGAATTTGAAAGGAACTTGCATTGTCTTATTATAATGTGACATTGCAACTGCAGAAAAAATAGACTATAACTAGATTCTGAATGCTCCTTTGGAGGCACGGCAAGCAATTAATATATGATTTGGACAAGAACCTAAAAGTATATTCATATTTCTAAATCTCAAATTCTCAATCCAAGCCAAGCTTGCATCAACATAAACTGTTTTTTTTTTAGAGTTTAATACCTACATAAGGTAAATGTAAAGAAATTTTACACTGACGGTTAATCATAATCATTCGTTTAAATGATTTTTAAAATATTAATTGGTACAGTTAACAAACTCAATATACATAAAGAGTTGTGATTAATTATAAGTATATTTTTTTTTTATTATATAAGAATCTAAATTAGTACTAGAGTTCACAATATGAGCTAAACCCTCATGATTGTATGAACATAAACTAGTACACATTTGAATAGCACAACACTATGGTAACATTATAAGTAACAAAATCTTAATGAGACCATGTTCAACTAAAATGATGCATAATGATATAATAAAATGAGGAATGCTAGCAATACAAGGCATTTTCTAACACTATAGTTTGTTATTATTTTTTGTAGTTCTACTTTTAAACAAGGAGAGGGTAATGAAAGCCACAAAAATTAATGATTTATAATAAATTTTAATCAATTACAAGAAGTATTAGAAAAAGTGGCATAGAATTTTTCAAAAAATCTTCTTAACAAGTGTCTTAAGGACATTGGTTAAAGAATTAAAACTTGAAAATTTTAGTTAGAAATTATATGAAGCATAATTCAAAATCATAAGTTAGAGTAATTTTAAAAGGTTCGAATAAAATGTTTTTCTCCCATAGCTCCTTAACCTTTATACACATGTTAGCATTCCTTTTCCTTTAACAATATATAGAATTGCGGAGAAGTAAAACTTGAATAAAATAACTTCATGAAAGACCCTGCAGATATCACCTGAGTTCCATGTGAATAGAACATGAGACACATCAGAATCATAGAGACCATATTATGCATGAGAAATATTTATTATAGTATCTTTAATTTGGTAATAAGAGGCCCCACTTACAACGTATGTAATTAATGTGGCAGAAGTGTGCTACATCCTCCATGTATGGGCAATGCATGTGACACAATAGCTAGCTAGGGGAGAAGCTACATGTTTCAATGAGGATTCACTCACAATCCTTACCTCATTTTGACCCATAAAAAATTAAAGTGTCTTGTTAACTCAGTGACACCGAATACTAAAGAAAAAATATCATTTGAAATCATATGTCAGCAGAATTCAAAATAATAAGAACATATTCGGTGCTCTATTTCTAATTTCTTCAAGTGAAACAATAATTGTTTATCCATGAACCGATTTTAAGTAGTACAATCGTTTGTTTGAAGTTGAATTATTTGACAAAACAACTATTGTTTTTCATTTAGATAATATATTTAATATTGAAATCACTCACTTAACACAATTGATGAAAAAAAAAAGTAATTTTTTTTTAATTTCTTAAAATTTTGTATCATTAAAATAAATTTATATTTGGGTTGCTTAATACTATTATGTGACCATATAACACAATTTTCAATACATAAAGCAATCAAAACATGGTGGTGCTTTCATTGAAGATACCTAAATGAATGAGCATAATTTTTGCATTTTAATAAAATACTTCTTCCAGAAATTATTACATGGTTTTGGAGATGACCATGAACAATAATAATTTTTATTTATGATTTAATTAATCTGATTTGTACAATTTACAGGAAAAAATTATTAAATTTTGGTTTTAAATTTGATTAAATTGACCAATCAATTATGTGTTATGAGATTATTGGTAATAGCTGAAATGATAGTTCTGAACTAAATAAAACTTTTTTCTCCCTTATGACAGTTAGATCATTCTCCATAATGAAATTCAGAGAATCACACCACCGAATGAAACAAAAGGGTCACACGCATTGCAGCTACTTGTTTTATATTTGTGATGTATAGTTATAATGTGCATGTAACACCCGAGATATATGGAACTGCATTGTGGTTTTTGGTACATAAATGCAGAAGGGTCTAATACAAACTAGGAATATGGAGTGTGGCCAAAGCCTATCCTCTGTGACAGTTAGATCATTTTCATTCAATTTGATTTGACTCCAAGGTGGAAAATCCTTAATTACAAAAAGAGGCCATAATAATGTTGACATGTGTGTTACATATACAAGGAAGGTTTATAGGTATATATTTGACTCAGACCGTATTCTTAGTAAATGCACCTCAACTTGAGTAGATTGTTATTCACATATGATATTTTGATAAACTTGTTAGAGTAACTTTTTAAGATGTATTTTTAGGATAAGAAAAAGTTAAAATTTTTTTTCATAAGGTTTTTTAAAAGATGTGAAATGCTTTTTACGTTACTTTTAATTGATATATAAAGTAAACGTGAGACTTTTTAAAAATTAAATTGTAAAACATTTCATATTATTTTAAAAAAAAAATATAAAGAAGTTGTTTTGACTTTTTATTTATGTTTTTTTATCCAAAAAATACTTACGAAGAAGATTACCACATATATCCAAAGATTTTTATAGAAAAAAAAACGATATAAATTATTTTGTTTTGGCAAAAGTGGTGTGCAGATTATCATTATGGTGATAAAGAATCCCAACTAGATTGCCACATTTGTCACTACCTATCATAAGGCACGCTAATGTTTCATTAAAAAAGATAAACAAACTATTGAGAAAAAGAATTATACAGTATCATTGAAAAATTTTATAATAATATTTAATCATAATTCTTTATATATAATAAATTTATTAATTTTAATATTTTAAAAATTATATAAATAAAAAATTATGATTAAACGTGAGTATCATTGCATAATAATTAAACTATAAACTATTTATATAAATTTAAATTAGTTAATGGATAAAATAAAATAAAATTTATGTAAAGTTAATTTATAAAAGTTTTCTCTTTTTAACTTTTAGGCTAAATGTGAATTTAGTTCATTATGTTTTATGTTTTAGTGTTTTTTGTTTTGTTTTGCTATATCAAATTTTAAAACTTTTATTATAATTTTTATGTTTTTAAAAATTTCATTTTAGTCTATTCTTTTCCAATTTGTTAATTTTCGATAACTTTAAAATTTTTTCGATATAATTCATTTTCAATATAACTTAATATTGTATAATAATTTTTTCAGTATCACGGAATGTAAGCAGATATGAACATCACCCAGATCACATAGGAACAAAACAACCTTGCACATATCTTTTTGTAAATGATAAAATTAAAACTTTTTAAAAGCTAATGTATCAAACAAAATAACACTAAAATGTAGTTTAAATTTTATCAATACATTAACAAACTTTATGAAAAACTTCTCGGTAAATACACCTGAAAAGTCCTTTACAGTGATAATCTGCACATCTCTCTTAATAAATTCTAACCAATTATAAAAAAAAAGAAATTCAAATAAAATAGAGTTTCTAATAGAATATCCGCAGCACTCTCTTTGAGATATTATTGGTCTGGGCATTGGTATCTAAGATATCATCGTTGGCACTGGCATGAATCGTACTGTGTATTACTCTTAAAAGACACCTATGAGAATTAAAGAGAAAGAGTTTTTATAACTTTATATACTATGTTTAGTCTCTTTTCCCATTAGAATATACAGTATTTTTTAAGCATTCAGCATCCTCAATCTCGGACTTTGCTAATTACTGACCTTTCAGTTTCACTGGACAGTGCCACTTGCCAAACATATTACATTCAACTTCAGTAACTCTAAGGGTAAACAATTAATGTCCAGTCCTTAAAATTTGTTGAAAAAATGCAATAATAACAATAATACAAGGTAATGTTTGTCTCGGGTGTTTCTTGTTTTCATTTTCACAGATAATTTAAAAAAACAACTGAAAATAAAAACAATATTGTAATCACACAGCTCAACGTGTGTGTTGCCAACTAACATAAATCCATTGAGTATATAGTTGCATTTTTATATTATAAATGGAAACATTTTATATATTTCACTAAAATTAATTAAATTTAGTAATATTAACTTTAAAAATAAAAAATATCAAATAAAAATAAACATATTTCAAAAAATTATTCTCAAATAAAAATAGATTCTTAAATCAAACGTGCTTTAAGAGTTCTATATAGGAATTAAATGCATTTATTTCTTTCCTTTCTTAGAACAAGGGATCCCAATTCATTGATCTACCAAAAAAGATCATAAGTGGGAGTGGCCCTGTCGGGCCTTGCGATGATGATCCATTCTCCAACCTGGCCCATATGTGTCAGCATTAGGGTTGTTTAATCGTTTTCTTATTTAAAATGAGTGGAAAGGGTTAGGTTTCAAGAGATTTCTTTTGCACATTGTGCATATGGCCATTCATGAGTTCTTAACCACACAGTTATTATGTTATTTATGATCTCAATCAATTAATCAATTTAATAATTATATAAATTATAAACAATAAATTATTATTGGTTGATCCATGTAATAATTTCTCCTTATGAAGAGCTTTGACGCTGTAGATTAAAAAGTTTTGATTTTATGTATCCAAAATAGATATGCATCAACAGACAACACAGCTCATTTCATAGGTACAATGTCAATTTCTACTCACAATTAGTAGGCTTATACTCTGGAGAACGTACATAGAAAACAACCACCATGAGGACAAAAATTTAATTTCTGTGTCGTTATTAACACTATGTCAATTCTATTGAGTTTCTTAACTTCACTGTCTTCTATTATACAATAATTGGTGCTGTAATTTACATAGATTTGTCAATTGTCAATTGTCAATTTTGGTTGAGGAGTGCTTGTAATAAATTCTTAATTTTTAATACACATTTTGTTGATGGTAAAAAATTGTTAACAAAATATAAATTGTTTTACTTGTAGAGTAAAATATGAATTTTTTATTGTTGAAATTGATTATCAATATTCTTATGGACGGAGATTAGTTATTGACTTATGTATTTGTAATTTTTTTTTATTAATCAGAATAACTCAGATTCTCTCCCGATAAATTTATAATTTGTTGTCAATGAACTATACTCATTGGGTATACTTGTAAAATTTAATAATACAAATAAAAACATATAATAAATTTAGTGTTGGATTTGTAAAGTAACTAAAGCCTGTAGGAATAATATTAAAAGGTTAAAAGAACTATAATCTTAAAATAAAGTGAGTACAAAATTACTAAATTAGGATAGACAAATATTAAATGAGATGAATCTCACCAAAATATATGTTTTTAAATGAATTTAAGTAATGGTAAAATATGTTTAAAAAATCGTGTTAAAAAATATATTACTACTGTCATTTCTCATTATTACTGTGTATGATGAGTAATGTATTGTGTCAATTAAGTCTTAGTCATCACTACAAGAAAATTGTTTACAACGTACTATAAGGTCCTCTCTAACACAGATAGTGGAAAAAATAGTTCATATCGAATTATAGTAATTTTTTTTGCTTATTACTTTAGCATGCTGTAGAAACAAACATTCAAGTAGTGTAGTGGGGAGAGAAAGGGTCCATATGAAAAATTGAACTTAGAAATGTCACTTTGGTTTTTGGGGTTAGTCCATTTAATAGAATTAAATGATTGTTCACATATATGCACGTGGCAATAAGTGCAAATTGGAACCACTATGGTGCACCATACGTGCAACACAAGCACAGTTGAGGAGTTGGACCCATGCACAGTGTGTGACTATTTCAGAGAAATTATTGTATAATTACATATTTATAGTCTTAATCAATAATAATACATTATTTATAATAATTTTAAGTATTTTATTAACCATAATTTGTATAACTTTTTAATAAATTGATTATTTTTTAAATTTAATAAATTAATTAACAGATTATATGTCGTATTATTATTGGTTTGGATCATTATAAATGACATGATAATGAGCCCATTTAATAATTTTTTTCTTTTTTGGATATTGAGATCAATTCCACATTTACATCTGCTGCCAGAATATGAATTTGGACAATCACTACATGGAAAATTTTGATGCAAGTAGCTAGCAGCCTAAATTGTGTAGATACTAGTGAGCCTTAAATTGAAGAAAAAACAAATGAAGAGATGATTGACATGGCTAGGAATGGAAAATAATATATGGCCAAGGGAAGAAATTAATCAAATAAGGGTCCAAACACCTAAACATTGCTGGCTCTTACTATCCAGTTTTAAAGGCTCTCACATGCCTTGCTTCTTTTCACAATCCCCAGCCCTTAAAAGAGCATATAACATACCTAGTTCAGTCTAACAGATCCTATATAGCAAAGCTATATAGCACAAATGGCTCTACAAATTGATGAACTATTTCCGATTAGTACTTACTTTAATTAATTAATCGGTTAACAGTCAAATATGAGAGGATTAGCACCTTATGATAATATAACACATGATGATAATAATAGAGTACTACCCCGTGAAAAGTGTATCATCATGTTTGAGCTGTAAAATGTTGACCGAGTTGAAAATTGAAAATCCAACCGTCTAAACCGAAAGTCATAAAAAATCGCTTTAGTTTGAGGTGATTTGATTTTTATAATTTTCAAACCGTATGGTTCGATTCGATTTGCCGTTTGAGATGTTGAAACCGCATAAAACCAAACCAAACCGCTAATCTTTGGTTATTTTAGCAAATCTCTAAGAAGACATATACAATTACTTATTATTTTCTAAGTTTATAAGATTTTAACTTAATTTTTAATTAAGATTTTTAATTAATATAAATTAGTTGATAAATAAATATTTTAGCAAAACTATTTGATTTAATTTCATTAGATACAATTTGACGACAATCACTAGAGTGTAATGTTTGAAAAATTTGATTGTTTATACTTTAACTTTAATAATTGCTACTTTTATATAATTTTGTTGGGATTGATGGAACTTTTATACAATTTTGGAACTAATTTTTTTATGTTTTTTTAATACTTAATAATAAAAATTTTAAACCGCAAAATCAAATAAAATCAAACTGCAAAAGATTGATTTTGTTAGGTTTGGATTTTATAATTAATCTAAATAGAACCAAATCATGTCGCACTTATTTTTATAGTTTGGTTCGGATTAGTTTTAAACTCAAAATCGCATCACAAACACCCCTAGTAAGATGTATAATGGGTACCAAAGAATTTAGAGCTTTCTAATATTATGTGTGTATTTGTTCTTGTATTTTAACTAGTTATCTAAAAGTTGAAAAACAAGTTTAAATAGTTTTAGTTTCCTATAGTAAGCAAAAACTAGTAGCTTTTTAGATAACTATTTTTTTTTAAGTTACTCTAATTAACTTTTTAAAAAATCCTTTATTAATGAAGTATTCCGCAGAGTTTCTCTCTTCTCACATGTAATTATAGAAATTTATACTTTAAATATATAATTTTAGTAATTTAAAATTAAAATATTTACTTAAAAAAATTATAATTTGAAATGAAGTTACATTCATTCATAATTTAAATATATAATTATAAAAATTATAATTTAAATATGTAATTATAGTAATTTAAATATTTAATTATATAAAACTATATTTTAAATATATAATCATAGTAATTTTTATAATTTAAATATGTAAATATATAAATTTATAATTTAAATATGTAATTAATTTATACTAAGAAATTATATATTATTATAGAAAGTGGCATATTATCCACAAATTGAAGGATTTGTGGGTCGAAATTGGTTATTCCAAGTATAAGTGTGGTGGGATAGCCAAACCTAACATTGACCTAGATCAGTAAGGTACAAGCTTCTTGCGAGAAATTACAAAGTCTTGGAGCATAGTTGAGTAGAATATCATCTGGCATGCGGGAAAATGGAAGGGAGGTAGATTTTTGGGCAGCTATTTGGGTTCAAGGGCATGGTTCCTTGAAAAATTGGTGTAATGAAAATGTGCCCTTACAAAATGACAATAAAAGTGTCTTTCTTTGTGAATATAGATGATTATTGGGCAACACATAAATTACAGACCATGGTGCCACTTGAGGTGGTAAATGATATTTGCATTATTGATGCACAGAGAGGGGATCAAGAGGATGATGTACCATGGTGGGCTAGGGAGGTTGACGAAAATTTCTCTAATTCGTTTATGAGAGCCTCCTAGATTAGGGGAGTTGGGGTTTTAATCCCATGTTTGACTTGTTGTGAAGATGGGAAGGGGCAGAGCGTATACATATTTTACTGTGGAAGGTAACCTCTACAATCCTACCTACAAATGAACAACATTTTAATAGGCACATGATAGACAATCCAAATTGTCCTATCTATGGGCAACAGAGGAAGACTATGATGCACACCTTACGGGACTGTATACAATCTGCCAGGATTTAGAGGAGATTGGCATTGCAAATATGCCAAACTTCTTCATGCAACATGAATTTTCTTCTTGGTTTATATTCAATCTAAAGGCAAACCAGGAGTGGCAGAAAATCTTTGGCATTACACTAAATAGAGTGTGGTAGCGCAAAAATGAATATGTATTCAACAACAATTGTAAAACAATGCATGAAGAGGTCCATGACATTGTAGGTGGCATGCATATCTAAAGGATCATGGTGCCCACTATGGTACTTTAGGAAACCAGTATGTGTGGATGGCCCCAGCTAAAGGAATAGTTAAGATTAATTGTGATGCAATTGTGAGCACAGTGCATAAGACAATGACTGTTGGAGGAGCATTCTAAGATAACATGATTAGATTTGTTGTGGTTTTTCACATCCGATTGCTTAATATGAAGTAAACAAGGCTAAACTTCTAGGTATTTTTCAAGTGTTGCCAGTGGCGTACCAATAGGAATTCCATTCCTTAAGTATTGAATCAGATTCTCTAAATAATGTTGAGTTAATTGATAAAGGTTTACTGTATCAAATGAGTATTTACCAATAATGAAAATTATCTACAAGAGTAGTAGGAAGACTTTGCTTTGTAACTTTTCCTATGCTCTTTCGAGAAGCAAATATGTTTGTTGATGGGTTTGCCAAGTTAAGGTTGTTCCTAATCAGGAGAGCTCTATTTTTACTTATGTATCCGATTTGTTTTCATCTGTATACTAGAATAACTTGCTTTGTATGTTGATTGTTGATATTAATAGTTGATTTGGAGGTGTCGCCCATCCTTCACAAAAAAAAAAAATATTATATCTAATATAATGAATGATATTTTTATGTTTCATTTTACAACTTTCACATATTTTTACCAAATACTTTTTGAGAAAAAAGATTATACACTTACAATGTAAAAAAATTTACACTAGAATTCAATTATAACCCTTTAAGTTTATTATAGACTTTACCAATTAATAATTTAAAAATTATATAAATAAAAAATTGTAATTAAACATCAGTGTAAAACTTTTTTACACTATCAACGCATATTAATTCAACTCTTAGTTTCTTAATTTTAAGCTAATTAATTTTTCAGCTTTCTAACTTTAAGCTATTTTTTTTTACTTTTCAACTAATTTTCCTACTAACCCGCTGTATAGAAATTCTTCACAATGACAAAGATTATTAACACCCTTAAACACGTAATCAAAAGTGTCATAAGGAAGACTTAACACAGCATGGTGCCAATATATAGAAATAAGGCATTAATGATAGCCTAATTATATTATTAATTAGTGGGATCACGTTATGTCACCACTTACATCCATAGTTCCACCAACCAATCTAGATGCATATCGAATAACTTACACAAAAATGCTAGTAGATCGCAATAGGATAAAGGAAAAAACTTAATTAATAAGAGTAATAATATAGATAATGTTAGGTGTTATTTAACCACATCCACCTCAGTAATATAATGCTGCTGTATATAAGTTTTTTTTCCTAAGAAAAAAGGACAAATTGGAGATAAAAAAAGGGTAAGTAAGTGGTGTCTATAATTGGGCTGAAAAGTTGTGTGATCTTGAACGAATACACGGATAAATGAACAGGGCAAGGTGGGTGAAACTGGGGGCTAAAGATTAGGTTTTGGCAAGCAAGTGAAGTGAACAGTGCATACATTCAGAGCAAAACCAAAAGCAAATTTGCGTGGCACAAAGAAAGGGTGACCCATTGTGTGTTTGTACCCACCGGGGCTAGCAGAGTGACCCATTTCCCTTGTGGGTCCTCCATCAACCTTTATAAGTGTTATGTGACTCATTCAGAAGTGACTCTAAAAATTAAAAAACCATGGCTCATCATCATCATCACCATCAATTTGCTCCCTTGCATGCCCTCCTTGCACTTCTACTTCCAAACTTCACATAAAACTTCCCTCAACTCTTCACTTGCCTCAATCCTCTTCTCTTCTTTCAAAATCAATCTTCTTCCAAACACAATCAAATATTGAATATAACCACTAAAAATTCAAACCTTAATTCACAATGTTGTTGTGAGAGACTAGTTTTACTTAACTCAATTTGAGTTAGTTACCTCAATTATCATGTTGCTTCACATCATTGTGAGACAACTCCCTTTGGTTATCTCACTCCAAACATTCCAAAATCCCAACCTTACTTCATTTTGTTGTGAAAGACTACTTTCTTCTCCTAAACTAAACTCTCTGCCACATCTTGATTGTTTATACTCCTAAACATTTTCAACCATATAGTTTGCAACTAAATTGGACCGCAGCGGCAATGAAAAACTCTCAAGACCAATATAATTTCGAAGCAGAAAGCAGTTCGACTTCAATATCATCATCATCATTACCAGTGTTGTTATCATCATCGTCTAAATCTAAGAAGGAGAAAGAGAGCAGCAACCGCGGCTCAAACAAGCACACCGTGTTTCGCGGGGTGCGCATGCGGAACTGGGGGAAGTGGGTGTCTGAAATCCGTGAGCCACGCAAGAAATCGCGCATATGGCTGGGCACATTCCCGACGCCGGAAATGGCGGCGAGGGCGCACGACGTGGCGGCGCTCAGCATAAAAGGCAGCAGCGCCATCCTTAACTTCCCCGAACTCGCCTCAATCTTTCCTCGTCCCGCCTCGTTGTCACCCCGTGATGTGCAGGCGGCTGCCTCGAAAGCAGCCCACATGGACCTGCCTTCTTCTTCTTTTGCTTCCACTTCAACAACTTCTTTATCATTGTCTTCCACATCATCATCATTAACTTCTACTACAACAGACTTATCCACTGCGTCCGAGGAATTGAGTGAAATCATCGAATTACCAACGTTAGAATCGAGTTACTCCCACTTGGGTAGCAACGAGTTCGTCTTCATGGATTCACAAGACACGTGGATGTATCAGCCACCATGGTTGCACACTACAGACGATTCTTATGAACACTTTGCAGTGCCAGAAAATGGGGTTATGACTAATTTCGAAAATTTTCTGTCTGATTACTGAAATTCTTTACTTCTCTTCTCTGTTTCTGTTTTTAATGCTTTGTGATTTGACAAAATTTAAGTGGGGTATAAATTTGATTTTTAATCTTTTAATCAAGATTAAAGATTAAAAACGTGCATAAAATACATCACCTAAATTTTGTTCGTGTGACTACGTTCTTTATCTATAATATGTAATTTAATCAATTGCCATTGTTTTTTTTTTTTTTTCTTTTCTTAATATGGCTGTGTTCTAAGCCCTTTGTGGTTTTTTGTCAAGGGTTTCGGCACGGTTTCTTCGTTTGTTTTTTTGTCTACTCTGTTTGTTTGATTGTGTATATTCTTCTTCTTCTGAATATAATCATGAATAATAATGTTCAGAAATTAACTGAGAAAAATGGGAATAGTTTTGGCACAAAATATGAAATGCTCTGCTTCGTGAAATAATGAATGGATATGTGGATGCCATATAAAGCTTGTGTTGTCAATTGTGCTCAACAAATCTTTGGTTGCGTGTCTCATGTTTACGTAGTTACGTCATTCATACGATACGTTTTTATATTATTTTTGTATTATATCGTATATTTTATTCTCTGTATACATTTTATTTTAGACTCTCCTAAAAACAAAAAAATAAAATCTATACATATCCAGATATTTCCAGATATTTGATAAGATTTCATCATTTTGCTATGTCCACTTATTCACTAATATCACGTGCTAACAAGAAGAACTTTTATACATACATATATACATATATACATATATATATATATATATGTATATATATATATAGTTGAGTTTAATGTTTATATGTAGAAAATAGATTATGCATTAATAAATAATAATCTGACTAGTGTTATATTTTCATCCAATTTTAATAATTGTGGTAAGTATGTTGATTTTGGTTTTAAAATAAATACCATAATTGGTTAATAGTATAAAATTATTTTAGTTGGTTTATATATCACCTTTAAACTCTCAATTATATATTCGTGTAAAAAAATTTATAGACTCAACTAATAAAAAGTTACATTTAATAATTTTTTAAAATATTTATCGTAATTAATCTCAGTTAGACCTTGAACATACACAAGTGGTATTTACTCTCATGATACTAAAACTGTTTGCTTCATATTTTTTTATGAATACATAATAAAAACTGTTTAACATTATTATAATATAGTTTATTTTCTCATGTGATAAATGACTAATTAATTTTACCTCTGAAAGTTTAAACATTGTTAATGTAGTCCCTAAAAATAATAAAAGGAGAAAATATTTTTATAAATGTTGTCGCTTACACACTTTGAACATTTTTAGAGACTATTTCATATTTTTTATACGACTAAAGTGTCAATGTCTCACATTTTCAGAAACTAAATTAACTATTTTCCTTTTTATCTTTATATTTACAAATAAATTACTGTAAAATATGTTTAGTATATAAATAATGTTAATTCTCGCGTTATTGCTAGAAGGAACAGTACTAACACAACATTATATGAAAAACTACACTTTAGGGAATCTTGATGATGTTGTTGTTGACCATAACCCATTTTTCTATTGGTGCTTATTGTTTGGTACAAAGAATTTTGTGTTAGAAAATTGAATTAAAAGGTTGGAATAAAAATGGATAAGCAATTAATCAGAATGAATTGGAAAACGTTTGTCCTTTTCATAAATTATAGGTAGGTTAAATCATTCAAATATCAACAACAAATATATTATTATTTTATACAAAATAAATACATACTTTTTATTTTTAGGTGATTGCGGGGTACTTTGAATATTAGGAGGCTACAACATGGGTTTAGTGATTGGAAATTTTTTATATAGTACGAAAGAAATCATACATTTTAATATTAGCGTGATTATTATATAAAAAAATAGGAAACTATTGATACTTTTTGTCCAGAATCAATAAAAATAATTATCTGTACGCATACATCGAAATGAGTTAAAACTTTTTTTTAATGGCATTTTAAAATTTATAATTTACCTTTGTATATGACACTCACTTTGTAACACTCTCCTCATGTATCCAAACTTATTGAAAATTATTAAATTTCCTCGGTTCTACTTCTTATTTCATACTTCTTTTTCCTTATTTAAAAATAACATCATCAAAATTCAAAATTAGTCATAATCTCACTGCTAAAAAAGTGAAAAAGAATATCACTAATTAACTTTAAAAAGACTAAGACGAGATTTGCTAGGTTTCATCTAGTGGTACACTAACTGCATGAGATTATTTTTTTAACGTCGATACAAGTAAAAAATATTCTGATGTTGTTTTGTAATACTTTATTATATTTTATGTTGTGATTATTGTTTTTATAAGGTTATGTTGTGATTATTAGTAAAGTGGTTATTAAGCATTTGAGGTTTGTAACTTTACATTTGTTCTGGATGAGTTAAACCTGACTTATGATGATTTTTCTAAGTTAAGATTAATTATAACTTAGATAGTGTTACTTTTAATTCCATTTCTGATTCTATCTTTCTTTTCTACGCGTATATATACAAAAGATTTGATTCAGATGTTAAATTTTGTTGTTTTGCTAAGTCAAGATTAACTATGATCTAGATAGTGTTATTTTTAATTCCATTCCTGATTCTATCTTTCTTTTATACAAAAGATTTGAGTTGTTAAACCTGATTGTGGATAATTTTGTTAAGTTAGAATTAAATATAATCCAGATAGTATTAGTTTTAATCTCATTTCTGATTCTATCTTTCTTTTCTTTTCTGGGCGTATACGAAATATTTGAGTTGTATATTAAACACTGATATTAAAGTTCTGATTGATATATTTATTTAAATTTCTGATTGTTACATTCTCATTTCTTTTGAGGGAATATCATCGTTATAGTTTTTTCCATTATATATGAATAATTTAAAGAATTTAATTGATATATATTATTAATATAAAAAAAAATTATATAATTTTTTATTTATATAATTTTAAAATAATAATAAATAAAGTTAACAAATTTATTATGATATCGAATCATGTGTAAAAATTTAGGGAATAATTTAAATAACTAAATAGACAAGAGCCTGGGAAAGTATCACGTTATTAATAAATTGCACCTGTCTCTGTACATTATGCTATTAATGGCTCATAAAATTTTGAAGGTTACTTTTGGCAAGTGGCTAATGGTTATTGGGTGAGAATCAAGTAAGATGTGTGCATGAGACACGACAAGTTCTTTTTGGAAAATGATAACACCTGTCTACATGGACGACTATGATGCTGCCACGTCATCTAAGCTGTCCACGTGGCTCATCTAGACATCATATAAATAATCTCGTAATGAATCCAATTATTTGTGCAAGTACCATGGTAATTAAAATTATAGAGTTGTTTTATTTTTGCAAGTCAAGGTATTTTTATGTTATTTTATAATGTTTCCACTTCTTTCCACTTATCAAGTACTAAGGTATGAAATTATTTTATATTATAGTTAATTATAAATTATTTTTTATGATAATTTATTAATTTTTATATTATTATTTTAAAATATATTATTGATAATTTATAATAAGTTTAATGGACGCTCATTATTAATGTAAAAAAGTTTTACGCAATGATTCAATTACTCAACCAAATTTTTATATAACTTTTAAGATATTGAATGATAAAATATACAAAGTTACACTGTATATAAATAATTGTAATTAAATGATTGTGTATTTTTTTTTATATTGTTGGAACATGAACAATTAGAAACTAATGTATGTATGACTTTTTAAAATATTTTTTGTAAGTCTTCATGTGATGTATGAAGTATGATTGAAAAATGACCAACATAAGTTTTTTGTCTAAACGTTTTACTAAAAATAACTTTTAGTTTAAAATTAAAAAAAAAATAGTCTTGGATTCACTTTTAGTCATTCTTCTTCGATTTTAACGCGGTTAAAAAATTGTTTACATAGAACACGTTTTTGTACTTGTCAATCATTTTTTTTCTCAACCCTAAACCTTTCAATTTCACATTCAACACAACTAAATACACCAGAACTTATAAATAAACAACATTAATAAAAAAAACAAATTAATTTCAGAGACTAAAAAAAGTATTTTTGAATTTCAAGATCAAAAGTGATTTTTGGTGAAACCTAGAGACAACAAACTTATTTAAGCCAGAACAAACTTATTTAAGCCTTGAAAAATTCATATAAATTATTGTTCTTAGGGTACATATTGAATCCATATTTTCAATTTATTTTTAATTATCTGATACATATTGAATCCATATTTAAAGAGAAGAACATATTACAAAATTTATTTATGTTTTGGTATTAGGGAGGGCTAATAGTCCAGGGACAAACCCTTACAACCTAATAAGACGATTCATGACTACTTCCATAGCATCCTTATGCAGAAGAAGGGAACATAACACAGGGGTGCTCTAAAACTACAATTCCTACTGAATACAGGTGAGCAATACTTACTAAATGGTGAGCAACCATATTAGCTTCTTGATATATATATATATATATATATATATATATATATATATATATATATATATATATATATATATATAGAAATTGTACCTCAGATTCCTTTATGGTCCATCCTTAGATAAAATTCACAAAAGCTTACTATAGGTGTGATTGGATCATGCCACCATTAACAAAGCCAATCACCACTTAAGAGTCACATTCTACTCATAATCTATGGATTCCCTTATTCCATGTGAATTGCATCACAAATATCACTCCCCATAGTTCAGTTGTAATGACATTGGAAGATCCTAGGTTACAATAGAATCCTCCTAGCCACTGCCCTTCATCATCTTGTAAAAAGCTTACACAGAATGCAACTTGGCCCTGAGATTTGACAGATCCATCAGGGTTGCTAATGACCACCCTATAGGAGGTGGATGCCATCACATGTGTTGGATGCCATACTTGATGGAAGTAGGCTCCAAGTCAAGCTGGTAAATGTGCGAAATCTATCTAGCCCGGTGAACCACTGAGTTGATAATGTTGTTGGGGTCAAACAACCCATTATTAAAGGCGTAGTTATTAAGAGCTTTTTGGATTGTGTGCACTATAATGGGGAAAATAACATTTCACGTGATCCCTGTGGTGTGTGTTATGGCTTTCACGTTGTTTGTAATCCATTCACCAAGATCTATATAAAAAAAATTCTGAGGCATGTAAGGGTTTATTTCTTACCAAATAGACATGGTCAAAAAACAATCTCTCAAAATGTGTAGTTTGGTATCCATGTTGGGTACAAAGAGGACAAGAAGGATATTTGGTCATACCTCTATAATGTTGAAAGTCATTAGTGACTAAGCCTCCATACAAACACTGCCAAAGAAACATCTTTTCCCTTATGTGCACAGATAAACCCCATATGTTCCTGTAAATTGGGTTGAAAGGCTCATGTACATGTTGTCTGATCAAATCATAAGCAGATCTTGTAGAAAAACTACCACCCGTATTGCTTGCCCAAATGACTCAGTCCTGTGCCATTAAATCACTTGGTAACGTTATGCTGACAATCTCCTTGAACGCCCATTTTGGAATCAAATGCTGAAAGAGATGATAGGACCATCCATTATCCGTAATGGAAAAATGTGCTATTACCATGTTATTATTATCGATACCATCCCTACCTTTTACGACTTGGTCAAGGATTACACCTGAAAGGAGCCAACGATCCCACCAAAATTTAATTTGTCGACCATTTTCCAGCAACCATCGAGATCCTTCCAAAACCCACTTTCAAACTTTATTTATTCCTTTCCATAAGCCAGAGACATTTGCCATTTGGGATACAACAAGAATTTGATACATTCCACATTTGTACTTACTACGCAAGACACACACCCACAAGACATTTGGCACATTCATTAAACCCCAACCCAACTTTTAGAAATTATTTTTTTGATATATAAGGTTGGTACATTGATGGTAAAGTGAAGAGATGAGAGGGAGAGGTCGTAAATTTGAATCCATCCATTAACAAAAACTAATATATTAACAACTAATATTTAACCTACAAAAAAATTATTTTTCCACCTAAAGAATCATTGTCCTTCTACAACAGTGAAAAACGATACTTTATGGCTACATTAACCTTTCTCATAGATAATTGAATAATAATAAAAGAATATTTTATATTATAAATATATATATATATATATATATATATATATATATATTCTCCTTTAAAACAATATTATAAAAAAGTGTAAAAAGACCTAAAAAATTTAAAAATGCGTAACAAGTATTTAAACTTATAGTAATATATAAAACCATATTTTTTTCTTTTAAAATAAATGAGGGGTATGTTCAGAAGTTATAAAAAAATATACATAACAATTGTTATAACAACTTTATATATTTACTATAAATGATAAAAAAATAATGATCAATATTCTATTATAGGAAATTTAAAAATGTCAATATTAATTACATTTTGTATTTTGTGTATTATCTTAAAATATTGATAGATATAAAGACACGAAAGTAGTATTTATTAAAATAATAAAATGTAATTGATTGATCAATTGTCAAACACGTTGGTATATTGACCCAAAAAAAAAAAACACATTAGTCAACTGAAGCATGTATTATACAATCATTTAAATAAAAAAAAATTGTGAACTCACACGATTAGGTAAATAATCATTTGATCAAACAACGAATTTGTATAAAGTCAATAATTACACACACTGTCAACCATTTTTAATAACACTATTGAATAAAAGTGTGAATAACTAATACGATTTATTTAGTTGAACTTACAATCTTAAGTAGAAGATACAATTACATTAAATACATAAATGCAAATTTTTACTATTTATTAATTTCATTCAACTAGAATTAAGTAATCTATTAAAGAAAAAACTTTTTTTTATTTAAATGACGAAAATCTTATAGCTTATTAGCGAAATTTAACCAAAATAATCTTAGAAGTAAATACACAAATTGAATAAAATATTAATCATACCGACAAACAAGTAATTAGTGTCAGTGATATATATATATATATATATATATATAAAAGATTTTGGATTCAAGTCTTGTGTATGGATAACACAAGATTAGGAGAGAGAAATTCTACTAAATATAGTCATCAGCTAGATTTTTGGATAAAATTAATTATCGGTAAAACCAGTTAATATTTTGTACTAATAACATGATTTCAAGAATACCATAATTCATTTTCATTTTACAAACTCCATCTTTCTATTTATACTTTACATGTTAAAAATTGCATGTGATTGAGTAATCCAAAAGGTAGCGAATCATTTTTGAAATATTGACTCTTTGCTTCGTTTCCCACATATAAAACCAATTAATCATAAGCTGGTGGTTTCGTATTCCTAATAATTTCCATCTTTTCAATACGCGTTGTGTGCTTCACAAAGGATTTTATTTTTTCCACACACTTTCACTCTTTCAAAGAGAGATTTGATATCACTAAGATGAGACGAGTTAAACGAAACCATGTGTCAAATATGAAGCCCTTGTTTTAAGTACATAGTATTTAATAATTGTTTCAAATAAAGGGAGAATCTACGATAACTTTTCTAATTTGAGGAATTTTCTTTTTAACCAATCAAATTATAAATTTTATTCAAGTCATTTTTTAATAAACTAAAATAAATTTTATTATTTTTTTATAAATAAATAAATATATCTAGAATTTATAATAAAATAATTTTATTTTAAAGAATTATTTATAAACTTATTTTAAATAATTTTACAAAATTATTTTATTGTAAATCCTATATATATTTATTTATTTATAAATAAATAAAATTTATTTTAGTTTATTAAAAAATAACTTAGATAAAATTTATAATTTAATTGGTTAAAAGAAAAATATCAATACTCCTCAAATTAGAAAAGTTATTATAAAAATTGCCTTAAATAAATTCCTCCTACAATACATATGTTTTACTAGAAAAAAAATGTGATTAGATTAATTTAAATATGTATATCTTAATTATATTTAATCAACAGTTTAAAAATATGATACTTTTTTATTGTCTTCGATCATGATGCATGATTACCTAATTAAAAAGGTACATGAAAGTCAACATAAATATAAGAAAGTTGTTAGAACAAAGAATCAGAAAAGAAAAGTGTGATACGATTGTATATAAAAAAAATCTATAAGTTAGTCATCTTCAAAATTTGGGAATAATAATTCTGTTATATATATAATGGGTATATTTGTTTAAATTTTTTCTAAAAAAAATAATTAATTAAATATGTAGTTTTCTTTTTTTTTATTTATTTTTATAAATGATTTGTTTTTAAGAAAATAGTCATGCATTGATATTGTAAATTTACACTTCCATCAAATCATAGCTTATTAATTATGTTAAGTTTGCTAATAATAATTACTTAAAAAGAATGATTTATTATTAATTGTTAAAAATATAAAATCATTTTATACTGTTAGTGTTTATTTTTAAATTCTATTTATTTAAATTTTTTATGAACACTTTTTTTGAAATTTAAATAAACGCATTCAATATTTGCAGCACATTGAAAAAAATATAATAGTCATATAGACTGTCTAAAAGACTTGAAGATATTGAAAACTTCAAATTAAATGGTTAGAGTTAGATGCCATTATCACCACAAATGGCAACCATTGAAAATGAATCACGGTTTAAATTAGGAGGGGTTTCTAATAGTGATCATCATGAAAGTGATCGATGAAAGGATTCCAACACTAAATAAAAAAGTCTAAGAGACCAACGTCATTTGTTTTATAATGGAAAATAAATAACACTACATATTATGGAATGTAGTGTATAGTTCTAAGTTTTTCATCTTAAAGGTTTAATAAAAACGAAGTCAATTAATCCTCTACCTTATGACTTTTCCTAAATATATAAATATGAAGAAAAATGTGACAACTTGAACCAAACAGTGTTGTAAAAAGCATTGACGTGTTATATAGTTGAACATGCTATTCTGCTTATTAATGCAAATATATGCTATGGTGAGTAAAAGTGTTACGAAGTTTAATAATAATATAGCATGGGCAATGAATACATACATGGACATTTTAACAGATTATGCGTGTATATGCATGTTTGTGATTTGGTTTAAATTACTCCCTCCTTTTCTTGCTAGTAAAATAGTGATGATCGGCGAGGTTTAGTGTTTTTATCTTTTTAATTTTATCATTTGGATTATTTATGTATGGACTATTTCATGAAAATGATATTCTTACATAAAAATGATAAGAATATTTTGTAACTATTTATATTTAAATAAATGGTTAAGATTAAAACAACTTATTTAAAGATATTATGTGTTTCCTTCATTATACCACCATCCTAAGTAGAGCTTTTCCTTTGTATCATGGTCCTTCAAGATGTGGATCCTATACGGAATCTGCATCTCATGCAAAGAATTCATGAGATCCGCAACCTTGGATATTGTGAATGTGTGAAAGTTGGTTTCCAACTTGCACTTTGTGGTGTGGTCATTGTTGTTGACGACACTGATGGCATCCTTGTCGAAGTTCGTGTCAGTGTTCATAGAGAGGTTGATGACACTCCAGTCGGTGCTGATAAGGACATTTGTCGGGCTCACGCGTAGTAGGATCAAGACATCGCCTGATCGAATGTAGTGTTGAATCGCCCAACACACTGCATACATGCTCTCGTCAGATAGGTCCACTATGACGCTGATTTTGCATTGTGCATAGGTTGTTAGGTTGCCCGTTTTTTCCGTGGAAGAGTAGCACATGGAGGAAGGGTGGTGGATTTTTATCAGTGGGAGCTGCGGGTCAAAATCCAGTGCAGGAGGGTTCTAGTGGTGCTGCATTTTTGTGAGGATTTAAGAGTTTTTTTGGGGCAGCATTGCAATGCAGGTGGTGGTGTAGTGCAGTAGGTGGTGGTACAGTGAAGGAAGTGGTGATGATGGTGGTATGGTGAGGGAGATATGTGTTATATTTAAGTGTGTTGTTTTAATCTCAACTATTTATTTAAATCTGAATAGCTACAAAATTCTCTTATCATTCTCACATAAGACACCATTCTCATGTGATACATCATATATGTGTGTGTATGTGTATGTGTATATGTGCATATATATATATATATATATATATATATATATATATATATATATATATATATATATGAGAGAGAGAGAAACAAATGGGTGATTTGTGTGAATTTAATCGGTTCAATTTGCTTTATCTTCTGTTGAATCATTGATTTGTGTGATTAGGAATCATTTCCACCGATTAGTTTTGTTTTCAATCATTTTGGGCATAATGAAGTTCCTAAGAAACATCAAACCATGAGTCCACACCGCTATGGTGTTTTCCACAGCGCTGTGGTTCCGGTGTTTTGGCTTCATTTTTTTGTTTCCTTGGTTGTTCTTATTCCTTCTTATTCGTTCTTGCTGTTTCTTTTTATTTGTTAGGATTTAATTTGTAGTTTTATAATCTCAAGTATTTGTTATTTATTGTTTAGTCCTGTAATTATCACATTAATTTTTCTTAAGTTTTACCTTCTTTTACTTTGAATTTTGCTTAAAAAAAGTGTAGTTAGCTTCTTGAAATTAAGCCTCTAAGAGGATTCTTCCTCTTGCTTAAGTCTCATAAAGAGTTCTCATACTTTTAGTTCAAGCATTGACTCTATTATAATTTTCTCAAAAAAAGAATAAAATTAATAGCTCAATTTCATTCTAAGTCATTTGTTGCTTTGTGGTAGCTCCTTTTGTGCTAAATTTTGAGTTGATTGCCTTGTGGTTTGCTTGAGCAAATTTGTGGACATATTTTGAACCAAAAATTGTGTAAAGCAAGAAGCCCTAATTCACAATTGAAAGCTCTTGGTGCATTACTTAAAGTCACTCCAAATTTTAGTGCATTTTGAGTTACTTGTGATTTTCATAGATTGCACTTTGTTATTGAATTTTGTGTGCCTTAGCTAGCTTTCTTTTTCTCAAGCATTTATGTCCACTAAGTCACTCACAAAATTTGCAAAAAAAAAAAAAGTAGTTAGGTGCATATAAGAAAAGGATAAAAAGAAAGAAATTAAAAGCAAAATTGAAAGAAAAAAAAAGCAAAAGTGCAAAAGATACAAAAAAAAAATAAAATACAAATTAGATATGCCTAGAATGGGTTGTATTTGCTTGAAAATGTTTTTAATAGATCTCAACCATATTCACTTTCTAAAGAATCCACTAGATGTTCTTCTCTTGATCTACTCCCAAGGTTTTTCATGCTTTAGCAATAATGAATGTGAAGGCAAGAAAAGGAAGGTGGAGGCACCACTCAAAAGGAGATAAGCCTTTGGTGGAAGAGCTTGCCACAAGAGAGAGGTCCCATGATAAAATCTCAAGTAAGTTTCTCTCAAAGAAGAAAGAAAGGAGACACTCAAGTTTAGAAGCAACTTACAATTTTCATAAAATCAAGTGTAAGCTTACAAATGAGGGGGAGACATGAATTTATAGTCCTAGGAGGGATTAGGAGTAGGAGTGGACGTCCACCTCACTAATAAAGGCTCAAGGAGCTTAATCATGTGTTAGTTAGGCAAAGCCAACTTAGCACATGATTAAGGAAAGTGAAGATCCAAACAAGACCCTAATTAAGTGGATCTATGCTCCCTTAATTTGAATTTGAATTTTGGAGGGAGTCCACATGACACTCCAAAATTCAAATTCAAATTTGGTTGGTTAGAAACCAACCAACTCAGCACCTATGTGGAGGAGAGAGAGGCTTAGGTGCCAATTAGGGGAAACAAAAGGCCTACATGTCTCCTAGTTGGTTAGAAAGGTGTTAAAATGATTTTTGGGATGTTCTTAGAAGAAACACATGGCCAAAAACTTCCTAAAGCCTAACTAATCAACTCACATCCTTTAAGCACTAAATGAACCTCTTTGAGAGAAACACTTTTTACATGCTTTATTATAAACCAGTTGGAAAGGAGTAAGCTCTATAGATGTTTTAAAGGCTGCTATATAGGCCCAGAGGGTTTCATCTAGCTTAAGAGACCAATCCTTCTTTGAGCTAGCAACAGTTTTTTCAAGAATCTTTTTCAGCTCTCTATTAGATACCTTAGCTTGTCTATTTGTTTAAGAGTGATATGGCGTAGCTATTCTGTGCTTCACCCCATAGTGCTCTAGTATCTTGTGTAATTGTATATTACAGAAATGTGATCCTCCATCACTGATTAAGACTCTAGGAGCTCCAAAACGACAGAAGACATTCTTTTTAAGGATTTTAATGATTGTCTTTGTATCAACCTTATGTGGTGCACAAGCTTCCACCTACTTAGATACATAATCCACAACCACTAAAGTATATTCGTTAGAGTAAAAGTATGGTAGTGGTCCCATAAAGTCAATTACCCAACAATAAAAAATCTCTACCTCCAGGATGTTTTACTAGGGTAATTCATGTTTCTTCGTGACAGTTCCTATTTTTTGACACTTGTCACAACTCCTGTAATGATTATGAGCATCCCTAATAAGGTAGGCCAATTGAATCCAGCCTGAAAAACCTTTGTGGTCATCTAATCACTATTATAATGGTCACCGTAAGGGGAATTATGATAGTGCCACAAAATGTCATGACATTCCTCCCCTGATACATATCTCTTTAGTAGACCGTCTCCACCTATCTTGAATAAATGTGGGTTGTCCTAAACATAAAATATTGCATCTCTGAGGAATTTTTTATTTTGTTGCTAGTTGAAGTCATCTGGAATTACTCCTGCTACTTTAAAATTTGTCATGTTTGCAACCATGATCTTTTCCTTGATAGCAAACAATTTTTCATTAGGAAATTCTTCTAGAATGTCTACTTCTTACTTTGTTAATTCCTTATTTATCAATCTAGATAGGTGATTTGCAACTAAATTTTCACTTCCTTTTTTATCTTTAATTTGCAAATCAAATTCTTGAAGCAGTAGAACCCATCTAATCTGTCTAGGCTTAGAATCAGCCTTGCTGAGTAGATACTTAATTGCTGCGTGATCTATAAAGACTGTGATTTGATATTCAATAGTAGTACAATGGATTTGATTTTCAGTAGTGGTATAATTGATTTCAGTAGAACCCATCTAATCTAGAGCAAATACTACTACCCACAATTCTTTTTCAATAGTGGTATATTTGATTTGATTTTCATTCAATACCTTATGGCATAGTGGATAATGTGGAAGACTTCGTTCTTTCTTTGTCCTAGAGCAGCTCCTATGGTGTAGTCACTTGCATCACACAACTCAAATGGATAATTCCAGTTAGGAGTAGTGATTTGTCACTAATTTCTTTTTCAAGGCTTCAAATGATTGATCACAGTCTTCATTAAAGTCAAACTTGACATTGTTCGCAAGGAGATTGCTTAGAGGTTTAGCAATCTTGGAAAAATCCTTCACAAATCTTCTGTAAAATCTTGTGTGTCCAAGAAAGCTTTTTGTCCTCCTTATGTTTGATGGAGGTGGTAATCTAGAGATGATTTCCACCTAGGCAGGGTCAACCTCAATGCCTTTTGTAGAAATATTATGCCCAAGCACTATACCTTTTATCACATGAAGTGACATTTTTCCTAGTTGAGTACCAAATTAGATTTAGCACACCGCTTCAGTACGATATCCAAATTCTTCAGGCAATTTTCAAAAGTAGGTCCAAAAATTATGCGGAAAGGGTGAAATTCTTTCTTCAACAGAGGATGGAAAGGTAATTCTAATGCAACTGTTAATAATCAAGCCTTCTCTTCTTCTTGTTGCCTTATTTGTGATACTTTATACAAATCATCCATGACTCGATGCACTGTTCTACCAGGTTTGAGAAGATAGCCATCATGCATATTTGGAAGGTAGTTGGTGCGTTACATAAATCGACTAGCATTTTTCTATAAGCAAAGATGCCAAAGGGGCAGGTAAATGTTGTCTTTTCCTAATCCTAGGGGTCTACAACAATCTAGTTATAGCCTGAGTATCAATCCAAGAAACAATAAAAAGATTGACCAGCTAGTCTTTCCAACATCTAATCTATGAAAGGCAATGGAAAGTAATTTTTTGAGTATCCTGGTTCAACTTTTTGTAGTCAATACACATCCTCTAATCAGTGATTGTACATGAGGGAATCAGTTCATTCTTGTAATTTTTCACAACGGTCAATACCCATTTACTGTCTGATATGGGTAAATCAACCAACTTATAATAACTTGATTACCTCTTTTTTCACCACTTCTTTCATTACTGGATTAAAGCGTATTTGTGGTTGAGTTATTGGTCTAAATTCTGGTTCCATCAAGATCTCATGCGTACAATATGATGGGCTAATTCCTTTTAAATGAGCTAAAGCCGAACCCATGGCTCCTACATTGGATTATATCACCTTAATCAGTTTGGTTTCTTCATCTCCAAATAGTCTGCTGTTGATTATGATTATATTTCCCCTATTTTCTTCTAAGAACACATACTTCAAGTGTGAAGGATGTTTTTTCATTTGTAATGTCATAGATTGTGGTTGAGAATTTTTTTTTTCAATTCTTCTTTTCTAAGAGGGGGGTTGACAAAACTTCCTCCTTTGTTTAAGTCTTTGATACATTTTCTTACCTCCTGGTCTATTTCTGAATCTACATCTTCCACAGAATTGCTCAATACCTTTTCTAAGGGTGAAATATGTAATAAATCATTATGAGCTTCTCTACAAACTTCATTTTACACATCAATCCTAAAGCATTCCCTAGTGGGATTTGGGAATTTCATGGCTTTAAAAGCATTAAATTTCCACCTTTCGTCCTGGACTCTCACCTTGAGCTTTCTATCATCCATGTTAATGATTATTCTGGCTATCTTCATGAATGGGTGTCCCAAAATTAAGGGACCTCATTACCTTCTTCTATATCTATGACCACGAAATCAACTAGGAAAATGAATTTATCTACTTTCACCAGCATGTATTTAATGATTCTGTGAGGATAGTTGACAGAGTGGTCTATCAACTACAAAATCATCTTAGTTGGCCTGATTTCAACATCTCCAATCTTCTATATCATAGATAATGGTATCAAATTAATGTTGGATCCAATATCAAGTAGAGCCTTGCCTACTGATAGATTGCCTATGGAAACAAGCAGTGTGAAACTCCTAGGATCTCTTGACTTCTGGGTAATTCTGAATAATGGAACTACATCATGCTTCCAATTCTATTATTGATTCCTCTAGGATTTTTCTTTTCTTTGTTAATAACTCCTTCATGATTTTTTAATATGTTGGCATCTACTTCATAGCTTCAGTAAATGGAATATTGATCTGCAACCTTTTTAGTATGTTAAGAAATCTGTTGAACTGTCGTTCTCTATATTTCTTTGATGGAACATATGGGTATGGTAAATTTGTGATAGGTACTGACTTTATCTCCTTGACTTTCCTTCTTTCCTTTTCAACTCCGCCCATTTTTTTTTTCATTTTCTGTACACTTTTCTTTTTCTTTATTTACATTCTCACTTTATTCTTTTACCCTTCTTCTTCTTCACATTCTTTTTCGTTGTTTTCTTTCTCATTTCTCAATAATGCTTCATTTAAATCTCCACCTATTGTTTTAACACTTATAGTAACAATACATTCACAATGATCTTTAGGATTACTTGGTGTGGTGGATGAGAGAGGACTACCAAATCTATCATTTACCTACTTGGCCAACTGTCCGACTTGTACTTCCAATTTTTTTATGGAAGATTCTGTGATTTTTTTAAAGGAAAGCGAAGCTTGAATGATTTGACTGAGAGAATCTTCTAACTTACTTGTTTTGTCACTTAATGGTGCATAAGGTGATTTTTGTTGTTGTGGTTGCTTGGTTCTATTGGAAGCAAGTTTGGATTGTTTCTCCAACCTTGACTTCCTTGACAATTAATTGGAGCATTATAATTTCTAAAATTGTAATTTCCATTTCTGTTTTGATTCCCCATGTAGTTGACTTATTCTTCTTGTAGATTTGAATGTTCAACATAGAAGCCATTTGGATGATCGCCCCTACACAAATCACATTGTAGTGAAGGGTTGGGCTAGATAGACAGGGAGTTTACTGCAAGAAGTTGTTGTGGAAGTTTGGCCATTTTCTTGGTCAACGTCTCATTTGTTGCGCCAACAATTTATTTTGCATTAGAAGGGCATAAGTGGTGTTAAGATCCATCATTCCACCTTTATGTGTTGGATGTATGCTATGTTGAGCATGTTCTTATGAATTGGCTAAAGATTCAATGATTTGAGTAGCCTCATAAGGTGTCGCAGACATTATAATGGGCTCTTCCAGTCCTTGATGGAATGTAGTGATCTTAGCCATGGTTTTAATATACTTAGAAGATGGGTAAAATTTGTGAACAAAATTTGTTTTCTACATCCCTTCAGCAAGCTAGGCTTTGGTAAGATGTGATTGGAGCCACACCTTAGCTTTACTTGCGAGAGAGAATGGAAACAATCTCATGTATACGACTTCTTCATCTCCATTTGGAATCCCTATAGTGCCACATAACTCATAGAAGTTAGTTAGTTGAGCACAAGGGTCTTCATGATCTAGTCCCAAAAACTGTTGTGAACTAATGAAAGTGAGAAAGGTTGACTTCATTTTCATGGCTTTCAATGTATGTGGCATTGCTATTCTGGAGAAATGGCATAGGCCTTACTACTAAGCATAATCACCTAGTGTTATTCTTCTTTGCACATTGTTATGTCCACCCTTGTTTCCTTCGTTCAGTCCTGCTCCTACTCTTGAGGTTCCTGCATCGACCATGTCTTCACAAATATGTTGATTTAAAGAACTTGATGAAAATGGGAGAACTAAATTTTGTTGTTGTTGTTGGAGAATTTGTATTAGCTCCTTTAACCTTTTGGCTCTGTTGTTGTTTCACCTTGCAGTTTTTTCAATTTCTAGATCAAATAGTAGATCTTTTGCAGGATTATTACTCCACATCAACAGTAGGCAAGGTTAGCTAATAAGAATTTCCAAAGATACATACTCGCTAACTAACTAAATATATGCATATAAGAATAACTGAATATCTAAATAGTTGAATAAGCCCTGACACAAAACACTTGTTGAGAGTTTTAATGAACTATTCTATTTTTAACAAGTAGACCAATCATATTGTAGTATAGTACTGATTGGATCAAGTTGCCTCTACAGGGAATTGTCTACTATAAATAATATTCAATAATTCTTTATAAAGTAAGCTTATTTACAGAGGCAGGTAAAACTTTGATTTGAGATTCAAAATATATTTTTAGTGTTTTTGAGTATACATAATGAAATAGTAAGAAGCATAGATTACTATTATATTATCTGTAACTACTAACCAATTCTAATATTCTTTTTATCACTTCCTAAAATTGTTAATAATTTCTCTATCCTAATTCCTTAGTAATAGAGAACTAAATTATTTAAATCTTTTCCTAAGTCCTTAACTGGATAGATTTCAATAATTTGACAAGCACAGAATAATTACTAGTTCAGGCATATAATTCTTACCTTATTCCTAAGTACAAATATTATATAATAAATTTCTTAGTTCTTAGATTTCATGAAAGTTTTCTATCAACAGAAATTAAACAAATAGCATTATGAGTTGATCGGATAAACAACGAATATTAAACATAAGAAAATTGCAAAAGGAATAAAAAAAACTTACATATAATGAATGAGAATTATAGAGTACAATTATTTGATTTTTAATTTTTATATTAAATTTTAGCGTATTGTGTTAAATTGATTGATTTGGTATGCAACTACCATATTCTATGTTTTTTTTTATCAAAATAAATATCAATAGCGCAAATTCTTGTTTTAGCAGCAGCATTTTACATTTTGATTGTTACTAATTATTGTGACTTAACAATAATTTTTAAAACAAATTTGTGCTTTGTCATTCAATAACGTATGATTGAAGTAATTATTATAAAAATTCAGCAAACTTTTTTTATATCTGTGAATAAATAACAATGTAATTTTTTTTTAAAATTATCAACCATAAATTTTTCTAATTTTTATAATAGTATCTAAAGTGCTTAATTTAACAAACTTATATTATTTTTAGTGAAGTGAAAGTATATATATCAGATGCTAGAAGCCTCTAGGAAAACAAAGTTATATTATTAAGATTTATTGTAATATTTATTGAAATAAATTAATTTTAAACCACTGAGAAACACTTGATGTGTGGCTTAAAAATAAATTATGTTTCAATAAGTATGTAAAAAATAATCATTCTAAATGCTTTTTTTGTCTATAATTTTATCTAATTTCTAATTTATTAATATGATAGATTCTCGATACAAAGACTTTCTCTCAATTAAGTGCACTTTATTAGTTTCTGCGTATTATTTCATTTTGATAATCAAATTTCAGTGAATTGAAACCCATATTGTTTCAAAATGGAATAAAATTTAATTAGTTTACGTAAATTCTTTCATACAAATTATGAATAATTGGATCAATAACCAAATAAAACTACAAATTCTGAATCTGAAATTACAACAGCTATTATTACACATAGAGATAACACTGAAAACAACAAATAAAATTAAAATTAGCAAAAGTTAAAAGTGACTGTGACTTTGTCTAAACCAACCATATGCTTGACATGTATACTTCGACCCGTGGTTGAGCTTAATACAACGGTGCTGATAACTTCACATTATTTAAATATAACACAATTGTGCATAGAATTGAACTAAGCTACCCACTATTTGAGGAAGTTTCTCTATAAGCAAGGAAAAAAAATAAAGAAAAAGTAAAAACAGTTTCATATATTTTTTAAAAGACGTCTGACTTTCAAGCTAATATGTGGGAGCTACATTATATAAATTTTTTAAAAAATTTAAAACTTTTTGAAAATTATATTATCAAAAGTTTCACATATATTATTCAAAAAATTATAAAAAAAAGATTAGATTTTTTTTTTTCTCTTATAAGTGCTTAAAAATTTTTTCAAAACATATCGTGATTATTTGAAGGAACTAAACTAGATTATCAAGGTGTTCATGGATTCAGATCAATCTATAAATCTAAATCAATCCAATTATATTAATTAACTAATTAAGATGTAATCACATCAAATTTGATTCAATCTGATCATAGATTTAAACTTTAAAATTCACATGAACTATTCATTCAATTTAAAGTTTAATTTTTATTATATATATATATATATTTAAAAGTTTAATATGTGACTTTTAAAGTAGTAATGAGTAAAGTTAACAAATTTACCGTGAATAAAGGATTATGATTCAAAGACAGTGACAATGTATATCAATTAAACTCTATTTAAAATGGTGTAAAAATAGAAAATTGACAATCCAATTTAAAGTTTAAATATTATTTATAGGTTGAAGATAAATTGAAAAATGAATGCATCAGCCATTAAGTATGTCTAGATATTACGAGTTATTAAATTTTATTATTTTTAACCTTTTAGATTTACATTTTATAATTTATAAACTACTTTTATATTATTTTGAAAAAATATTATTATTATACTTACAATTTTTTATGTTTACTATTTTATTTTCTATGTTTTATAAAAAACAAAATAAATCTCAAAATTATCTTTATAATATGTAAATCAAATCCGACCCAACACGTTTTTAATTGAATCACTAATTTATTTATTTTTTAACAAATCCAATAAAATTAATTTAATTAGATCGAGTTCTATTTTATTCTAAATTCGACCCTGTACATAGTCCATACCCCTGTAGATTACGTAACAGTTCGAACGAATCGAACTAAGTGCTACAAACTATCGACCACGTACTAGAACTATTTTATCTTATAATTAAATTACAAGTTCAGATCTAAGAAAGTTCAGTTGATTCTTTTTTTATTGAAAACAACTAGTTTTCTTAGCGTTGTTTCAACTACAGTCCAATTTTGAGTTTAACATTTATAAATTGCAGCTATCATTTAAAAAGAGTTGTATATTTATTTTCAATCATAATTTTTTATTTATATGATTTTTAAAATATTAATAAATAAAATCAATAAATTTATTATATATAAAAAATTGTAATTAAATGATAGTATAATTTAACAGTGTATAAATGTATTAGTTTTCTAAAAATGTATTCTGATAATTTATTGTTGTAACTCATATTTGATCACCATCACCGCTTGTAACATGTGACTTTTTAGAGTTTGAATAAAACTTGTTACATGAAAAGTAGATAAATGTTTTTGTCATTAATTTTTATGATAGCTATTAAAATAACAATAAACTTTTTGTCGCATATATGGTAAACTTCTCCCAACATAATGGTATATTTAGAAGTTAAACTTGAGATTCTCCCTTATTAGATTAGAACAATTTCATGTGAGTTTATCTAGGCGTTTATTAGTATAATGTGTTTTTGAAAACAAATTAATTATAATAATAATAATAATATATGTTTGTGTTTTGTTTACCTGTAAAAACAAAAATATTTATTATTATTGGGGAGAAGACAGTGACGGTTGGCTTACCAGAAATATATTAACTGGCAGAGGCTGTGATGATAATTAAATAAACACAGCAAACAAATTATATCATATTGAGATATGAAAATTCAGTTTTATTTCCTATTTGGGAATATTGGTCTCATTGTGTTAGTTGAAATGATGAGACAGAATCTGCTAAGTAGGGCAAAGGCCAACACATATTTGACTCTTTTGATATTGTACAAAACTTCTTAATATTATTAACTATTTTGCTAAAAATGACATCTTAACTGTCATGTTAATGACTGATGTAGATTGTTGTTATTCATACCTGTGAGGATAGAGTTTGTCTCCCACAGCATAGTGAATTAGGTTTAAACTTTTGGTATAAAAATATTCGCATTTATATTAATTAAATTGAATTCTTTTTAGAAGATGATGACTGTAAGAAAAACAAAAAAAAAATGTGGTTTTAATATATCATGTACTTTCACATGATAATTTCAAAATGATAAAATTATTGATTATTCAATTTTTTTTTTTAAAATGTGATTTTTATTTTGTCCTTGCCAATTCTCAAAAAGGTTGGAAATAAGTATTAGTAATTTGGTATAACCATATAGGAGAAATTGTGAAGATTTTTTATAAGTGATATTTTTTTTAAAAAAAAAATTGCCTCTCATTCTTGAAAATCATAATATTTTATATTATTTTTATTTCCTCTAATTATTTTTTATTTTTAACATTCTTATTTTTACCCGTCTCTCAACCAAACAAAGTCTTAGAGCATCTCCAATAATAAAATCTTAAATGAGGTGCTTAACATTAAAACTATTATTTTAATGTGAATGTCACAAGATATGGTGCTTAAAAATTAAGTAAAGATGCTTTATTTAAGCACCTTTACCTAATTTTTAAGTACCCCACCTCATGAGACAACATTAAAATAATAGTTTTAATGTTAAACACTCTAGTTACGATCCTACTATCCCTGATACTTTTAGGTGTTGGAACTCAAGGCTTTAGAAAGCATGGAGTATCCCTTTTGTTGTTTTGGTTTTGAATTTTACTCCTTAGTTTTTCTCAGATCAATTCTATAGTACCAAACATGATTGACGGTGTGGTACTTGTATTGTATGTTTAGATAGACATGAGAATGTGTTTGAGAAAGTTTAGAAATAGATTCCATAGGCTGGGTAGTGTTGAAAAATCTTCAAACATGAAAATTATGCTAAGGTAATCATTTACCTTATTATGGTAATAGATTACCCTTCGAGGAATTTTTGGGTATTGAGATTACTGCTTTCGGGAGTAATCGATTACCTACGGTAGTAATTCTAGAGAAGATGCATTTTGGACTAGTTTTGAACAGGATATCAAGTAATCAAGTAAGTTTTTAGGTATTTTGATATTGGGTTTGGGTAATTGTAACAAGAATTGTGGGTTTGAAACTTGATTCAATTCTTTATCTACCTATTTCTTTTGGGATTGATAAACTTGTTAGTGCAATTCATATTATATTTTCACTAATTCAATAGTAAATAATTATTGAAGGAATTGCTATATATCAATTTTATTGTCATATACATTAAAAGGATTGAGTCTTGATCTTGTCCTACTCTTTTTCTTGAAAACCTATTTGTGAAAATTATAAGGTATATTTTGAAAATTTCTTTAAGGGAGAACTTTTGAAAAACTCTAATATTGATTTGAATAGAAAAGTTTTTGAAAAATATTTTGGTAAATCTATTCTATCCCTTTCTAGATTCCTCCCGTGATCAACATTAGGTTCTGTTTGGTTTAACCAAGGAAGGAATTTTAATTGAGGGGAAGGAAGGTGAAAATGAATTTTAATTACATACCATTTGGTTCAACGGAGGAGAAGAAAGGAAAAATAATTCTAGTTACTTTTTTATTCATATTATTTTTTCTTGTGAAATTTGTTTTAACAAAAAATAAATATTCGAAATAAAAAATTATCACTTTTGACTCCAAAAACAAAAAAAAAAATGGAGGAATTTTTAGAATACCAAGGGTGTATGCGCTTGAGTTCTTTTTTGTTTAAATTGGTCTGAAGTTAATGAAACCCCACATCATGAAATGTTGACTTAGGGAGCATGAAAGTTGATAAAGATATGATTTTATTCATTCAAGTCCAGATTAAAAGGAAAGTAATCCCAGATAGGATGTACTTGAAATTGTTTACGAAAGGTTGTTTTGAAAGCAATTAAATGTGCAATAAAGTAAATGAAATGAAACGTAAATCTCAAAGAGAAAACCTCAAAGTTCTAATCCTATTAAAGCAATAAATTCATGAAGGTAAAGAAAATGCGATAAAGGAAATTTGCAGAATGAACTACCCTCAAAAGTAGTAAGAACATAATGACAATCCCTTCACTCGTTAACATGCCTTGAGTTTACAGATGTTGTGTGAATGTTTCGACCACTATTTTGGCACAAGTGAAGAGAATTAATAGACTTTTTTACAATGGATACTTGTCCTAAAAACATTATTTTATTCCCCTAACAGAAATAAATTAATGAAAACTTCTCTTGCTTCCAATAACTACCCCTAACGAGTAATAACTTTCGTCCTTAATTTTTGTTTCTCTCTTGTTGACATATTTTTAGTCTCGATCTCCTTATTACTCTTGTTCTCCACATGCCTTTTGACTCTTTTTAGAGAATGCCCTCGAACCTATTGATTTTGGTGTCCATTTTTCGAGAAATGTATTGGTTCAAAAGTTCCTTTATGTTTAACTTGTTGTGAAATCTTTTGATCTGCTTCTCAAGCTCAAAACCTCTTAAAACCTTTAACTTTATTTTGATATAAAGGTCCCCCTTTTATTGCCTTCCTCAAATGCTATTTTCCTCTATTTGTGGCATCACTTTATCTTATTGCTTTCTTTCCTGGCCCAATACCCATACTGCCTCGAGGCCTTATAAATATGGACAACAAAACCCTATATTTAACTTAATTTATTTTATTCACCCAACAATTATATATTTTAAAAGTCTACTTGGTTACTTATTTATATTCAACTTGCCTCTCACACCTTTGTAGATCTGTCACAACCTATGAGTGAATGTTTAATTTACTTTCTCTATCGATGCTCCTCTCACACATTTGGTACATACCACACTGTTGTGGATAAACTTTTGATAGGCCTATGTGACATTACATATTTTTAACTTTATTTTAATTATTTAATATAACTTTTTTAGGCAATAGCAAAGACTTGTTGAAATGCGTGACAAAAACAAGAACAAATGAAGCTCTTAGAGATAGCAATTAAATTGAAGTTGAACAGAAATGGAAAAAAGAAAGATATTGAACCTACTTATCATTATATATAATTATATTAATATTCTAAATTGGTGAAAGATGAAAGAGAATAATGTATGAGAATTAATGTTGGTGAGAGATGAGAATGAGAAAGAATTATAATAGATAATAAATATTAAAAAATAGATAATTAGTTAAAAAAATAAATATTTAGTAAAATATCCCTAAATTTATTTATTTCAAAAAATAAGATTATATTAGTTATTTTGTCCGATGATTATTAATGTAGGTTGCTAATAACAAATGCAATGATTTCATAATAACAAAATAATTTCATGATATATAATAGTGTGATAGCTTTTTTATTTCTATTACTAATTATTCTTATAATAATCAGGTAGTACACTATTACTATTTTAATAACCTATTAGCCCTTTCTTTTATTTTCTTTTATAATAGCTTCACTTGGATTTGCCACAAATTTTTTTACCGACCACTAAAGTATTTGCTTGTATTTAGTCCTTATTTTTGTCATCCTTTTGTCTCCTTAAAAGGTTTATCTTCAAAATATTCACCTGCATCATAAACAGATATATGTAAGGATGATATTCGACTCATTAGGAAGATTTATCTTGTATGCATCATCATTTATCCTCTAAAGACTTGAAATGGTTGTTCTTCTTCTCCTCTTGGAACTAATTTGTTTTTCTAATGTGATAAAAGCTTTTCATTGCTCGTCAGAACCCAACTCTAGTCATTTGGTTATTGAGTTATTCAGATATCAATTAGATCATATTTAGAGTAAAATGAAATGCAATCTAATAAATTTAGAAAAAAAAACTCAACCACTGAATCCAATTATAAATTGATTGATCCATAAATTAAAAAAAATAGATATATATTTTTTTATAAAAAATAGAAAATAAAATATTAAACTTAAAAATTTGTAAATAAACTATTCAACATACATTGATTTCTCAAAATGACATATAAAAGTACATTAAGTAGACTATAAAAGATAAAAGATAAATCATAAAATTAAAAATAGTAAAAAGAAATAACTAATAATCTTCCTGATTTCAATACTTCATCAAAGTTGCAAAGGTGGTTATTGACAATGCGGGGTGGTTATCAGAGCTGTGAAGACACAGAGTTCAATGACAATGGTGTATGTAATGAGTGCTTTAGTGAAGGCACTACAATTGGCAAAGCTCCTAGGACGTAGCTTGTGAGTTAAAAAAATGTGCAAAAGTTTTTAGGTTAATATAATTTTAAGTGACAAAGTGAGGATAGAGAATTAATGTGACATATTCTGTTATTGATACTTCTTTATGAAAAATAAAAAATCTTGGATATATATACAAGTTTCTAATTCATACCATTGCATCTCATATCTCAAAGTACTATCTTAGTTTTCATTGGACATTTTACCGAATACAAGGTGGGCACATTTCAATACTTAATTAACATCTAATTTTAGATACCCTCAACCAAAACAATTAAAAAACACAGAAAAATATGCAAATATAACAAATATATTATGGATCAGTGGTTTGGGAAATAAAAAATTTCATCAAACAATACATGATAAAAATATGAGTAATTGAAAGAATTTTGGAGTTGGAAAACAAAATTGTGAATTTTGAAGGCAAAGAGAGAGGATTTGCTTACCTTAATTGAGGTAGTATGAGCAAAAGAGTGAAAGAGAGGTTTCCCATAACACAACTTGGTCATGACGGTGGCTTGGAGAGATGAGAGCTTGGTGCAATAACCACTCCGGTGTGAGATCGTAAATTCATTCGTGATAGTGGCTTGGAGAGATGAGAGTCTATTACAGTAATTGATTGAGTGCATAATGACTTGGTACGAAGAATAAGTGTGGTGAGGTGGACTCTCTATCATGTGCATGAGTTTGATGGTGAGTGAAGGTGAGTAAGGAAAATAAAAAAGTAAGTGAGAGAAAATAATAGTTTTAGAAATAGTTAATTAAAAATAATTAAAATAAAAAATTAATAATTTATCTGCCATTGAATAGAAAATTGTGGGTAAATAACTAAGGTTTTTAAAACCGTCGTAAAATGTATACTCTGTTGAGGGTTTTACTAACCCCAGTTAAAATCCCCCCGCTAACTGCATCTTCTTTTTGTAGTGATTATAATTTTATTTTAAAATTGAATAGCCGTAATAAATAGCTAATTTTAACTATTAAATTTCAAGAGAATGAATATATATAGTTAGATCGATAATAAGGAGGACAGCTAGTAATACACTCTCTAATATAATGTCTATTATTGGTTAAAATTTATTTAAAGCTACAAAATTAGAAGAGGAATCATTTGATGATAAATGAGACCCACATAATTTATTGTTTCCATGAATTTCAATCAATCATATAGTGTGTTTAAAATAATGTGTTAGAGAGTGTGTTGTTAATATTTCTTCAAAAATAAGCCTTTTATATGTTACTCTTTCAATAAGGGAATTTATTCTCCATAAATATATATGGACATAAATTTTTAAAATTTATTACAATCTCACATATTATTTTGATAACTATTAGTGTACTTATTATATAAAATATTAAATAACGCTACATCAACATAAATTTTGTAAATATTAGCTATTAAGGATAATATTTTCTAATAGTATGTTTTGAAATAAAATAACTTAATAAAAACATTAAATTAAATATTGTAAGATCTCTTATATAAAAAGACAGAAGTCCACTTCTAGTTTTTTATTATTTGATATATAGTGCAGTTGTGGTTCTAGACCTAGCTAGATTCCCTCAAATAATTGAGAAATGACAGATTCAACACGGTAAAAAACTTTATGGCTAATCTTTAGCAAAATTCATATTAGAGTTAAGCAAATATAATTTTTTTTGTTTAATTACCTAAATTCCAAAGTCAATTTTGCTTGAATCATGTAGGACTATTAGGACGTAGTAGACTTTGTTTTCGAGTAACCAACACAACTATATATTCAAAATTCAAAATCCTAAATCACTAATTAAGCTAGAACCTCGTGCTAATTGATATCCTTGTTAGCAAACAAATATCAATTTAATACTCTATATTTCTTATATATATATATATATATATATATATATATATATATATATATATATGAGTAGAAATCCACTTACTTCAAATGTAAATATAAAATACTTACTCTTTATTATCATAATTGACTTTATTGAAATCTAATGATTCTGATGAGTAACATATACAAGTAAGTAGTTCCACAATACTTTGTGAGATTGTCTCTTGTTCTATTAATGACTTATTGTTACTTTGTCATACTTTAATTTACTCAAGTTCTATTTTTCCCCCACTCTTTTTTCTCAGAGTTAAATCCCTTTTCTAAAAATACACTAGTTCTAGCGACAATACACTTAGCCTTCAACAAGATTATAAAAATAGTAACCCTTAGTTTCTTTTGGGTATCTCAAAGACAAACGGGGAAGCTCACCTCTTGAAAAATAGTAGAGTTGAAAAATAGTAACCCTTAGTTTCTTTTGGGTATCTTCTTCTTATTTAAATTAATGTAATCTATCAAACTCTTTGTAATCTTTTATATATATATATGTTTTCTATTATCTCATATTAGTGATTTAATTTCGTTCTTAATGTTTGAGATTAACTAGTCACTTTATAACTTGAGATTTAAATTTTAGTTGGAAAACGTATTCTAAATCTAATCTGAATCAATTCACCTAATGATTCTAAATGCTAGGAATGACTTTCGATCTGTTAGTTTGTTAAATTCTTAATTTTAATGCAAGGTTTCTAGTTTAGTGTGAATAACCAATCTTATCGCTTTCTTACTTTAAAATAATAACTAATAAAATGGGAGAAAATTTTGCAGTTACAAAGAAAATTCAGTTCAAGGGAAGTCAGTTGCTAACAAGAGTTAAGGAATGGACTATGAATAACCAATTCCATCCCATTTTAGTTTAAAATTATAAATAAAATGGGAGAAAACTTTGTGGTAGCTACCAAGAGGTAAGGAATGGACTATAAATAACCAATTTCATCCCTTTTTAGTTTAAAATAATAAATAAAATGGGAGAAAACTTTGTAGTTACAAAGAAGACTTAGTCTAAGCTAAGTGTGTTGCTGACAAGAGATAAAGGAATAGATTGTGAATAACCAATTTTATGCCATTTTTAGTTTAAAATAATAAAAAATAAAATAGGAGAAAACATTATGATTATAAAGAAGATTAAGTCCAAGGAAATTGGTTGCTAACAACAGATAAAGTAGTTATGCATAAAAATAAGAGATAATGAGTTGAGGGGCTAATGGAGTCGTTGTTACAAAAAAGTTGTTGATTTATTTATCTATATAAAGAGAGAGAAAGAAAAATAAAGAATTATTTTTGTTTAGTTTTATTTACATTGTTTTTTTTTATATTGAATATAACTATAATAATAAATATATTGATGTAAACCTATATTCCTATTATATGGTTTATTTATTTGTGTATTACTGTCAGTAATAAACATATATTTTTTTTTATAACGTAAGCAAAATGGATTAATTCTACATCTGACTGTAGTTTCTAAGGAAATCGAAGTTTTTTCCATTTTTTTTTTCTTCTAAACAGAATGTCAAAAGAAAGAGTGATTTTTAGTTTATCTTATTAGATAAGTTTTATTTTTCTTATATAACTGTTTTTTGATTTTAGGCATTTAGGCATTAGGCATTAAGCATTAGTTTTATTTTACGCAAATGTTTATCTAATTTAGTTTTTTTAGGCATTAGGATTAGGATGAATTTTAGTTAATTCGATTTAGCAGGTTTCACGCACACGATTTAGCAGGCTCTATAAAAAATATTTGCCTCCACCCCGTCGTGATCCCGGTTATGACATTTAGTAGTCAGGAGATTGATACTAAACTAGGATTCTTAAAATTTCTTTGTTAAGGGAATAACTTGGAATGATTTATTAAATCCAATAGAGTAATGGAAGACATGTCTTGAAAATAAGAGAATTGCATTAGAGTGAGATAGGTGAAATTCGATCCACCATCATCTCATTAATCTTTATTTAACTTTTACTTCTTCTCATTTTTACTTTAAATGTTTTTCAATATTCAAATTTGTACATCAATCTTCACAAGTTTTAATAAGGATTATTGAATTTTTATGTTATCTTCAAGCTCCTAAGGAGACGACTTGATATTTATTGTGTATTACATACAACTAGTACACTTGCTAAAACTATTCAACATTTAATATTGACTTCGCTATTATTCTTTAGTGCATAGTCTAAAGTATGCAAGACATCTTTGTTATTTAATAGGTGAAACATTCCTTAAGAAAAGGACATTGATATAGTTTTCCACTACATTTGAACCTCTTCTTTGTACCCTAGATCCCTAACAATAGACAATGTTTCAAAATATGATCATCTATTAAGGTCAATGTTCTTCCCAACATATACATCTAAGGCTATAACTTCATGGGAAAGATAGCATCTAAGGCTATAACTTGCACGAAGAACATGAAACTTAATAAGGACTTTTTGGTCATCTCACATGGATTACAATACACAAACTTATGTTTCGTGCATTAGATTAGAAACTCAACTTCTAACTCACATAACTCGATCAATTCTTAACATTTTTATGTGATTCCTGAGCCTAAATTGTAGACCCAAATGTCTAATTTCTAACACAATAAACCAAAATTGATTTAGTTAAAGACACAAAAAGATATTACAAAAGCATTGAGGTATTCAACTTTTTAGATAAAAAGTATTCAACTTATTTAAGACTCCTAAATTGCAACTCCAACTCTAAACCCTCAAACATTTTATTTCCCACTATCTTTAATATTTGATTAACATCATACGCTATAATAATTACATCAATAATAATCAATTTCACCATCAATTAATCATATAATTATAGTTCTTTGTCCTTTAATTATCAATAGCATCCATAGATTCAAATGAACACATCAATTGAATAAAACACGTAAATTCATTCAATCAATATCTAAACCATAACAAAAATTAGCATCACAAATAATCATATTTATATTTTATCCTTGAACATGTCTCTTACAACCTTGTGAGATTTTCCACAACTCTACAAACAAATTTCTTATGCATATTCTCATTTTATGTGTCGTCCACACCGATGTGGGATTTTCCAAAGACATGTGGTGCACATTTGCATAGGGTTACGAATCCAAACAACGTGCAGATAATTTCTAATCCATCCAATCACTGACAAAGGACTAAAAACACATTCCAAACCTTAATAATACAAGTCCAAAATAATAGTAATCAACAATCAATTGCACAAGCACATAATTAAATGAAGAATTCCCAAATAAAAAACAAAGGTTTACCTTCCCTTGCGATCTAACAATATATCAATACAATCACACATGAATTTCATGAAACAAAACCTCCTTTAATACAAACATTCATTAACTATTCATTGCACCTACCACACCTGAATCCAAATTTCTCTTTTATATATATATATATATATATATATATATATATATATATAATTTAAATACAAAACTGCAATTAACAAAACAATGTATCTACACATTCATACTTTATTTATCAACTCTCGTTGTAGGTGTTCCTAACCCTTCAATAACATACATAATTGAAGCTTAGAGATCCCTTCAAATTGTCTTACTATTTACACTCACATTTATTTTTTTATTTTATAAAATCATTCTTAATTTATTCTAATAAACACAAATAACAAATTAATTTAAGTCTACTAATATAAATTATAATTTTTTATTAATATTTTATTTTCTAAAAAAACAAGATGTTACATATTTATCTTTAATTTTTGGTAAAAAAACCTTGAAAAACAATAATAAATAATATTGTTTAAGAAAAGAATGATAAAAATAACAATATTCTTTCTTCTACCGTGAATTTAATACATCTACAAACTCATAATTAACTCATCTATGAACTCATAATTAATCTTTAGGCCAAGTTAAAAATTAAAAAAATCTCAACTAAAAATAATTAATGTAAAATTAAAAAAACTAACATTAGAATTTTTACATTAATTTTTAGCAATTTGGGATACATTTGTATAATTAAAAATAATTTATTATTAGTTGATGTAGAAAAGAAATTCTTGTAATATTAGTACAATAATACCACTAATTAAATTCACGTTGGTATGGGAAGTTTATAAATTTATTAAATTTGAACACCTAATTAAATTAAGTTAATAGAAAATGTGTAGGTTTTCATATAACTTGTTTTTTTAACAAAGAGAATAAGAGATATAGTCTTTTTCCATTAGTCAGCTCGTTATTATCTTCTATTGTGACTCCATGTCTAAACCAAATATGAAACCTTCAACCTTGATTAAGGAATTCAAACTGTCAACCATTTATGTTGTCCAACTTTTGGTCTCTTGAGCGATTTTCCATGATGTCTGCTATATACCCACTTGTTATATACAGATTCTAGGAAATGGTATCATATTAAAAAGGTTTATAGCCTTTGAACCTTGTATTGAAAGTCCAATCAAACCCACTAAGTGGTGCCTATAACCACTCCATCTCCGACAAACGTGTTCATATCTTTCTATAAAAATAAAATTAACTTGTTCAAATCTCTTTCATTAATTGATCTAATTAATACTTTATTCTAGTAATGAGTGGGTCAGTGGGGTTGGATCCTGATCAATCCTAAAAGCATGCAATGTGATTTATATTAGAGCTTAATTAATATTTTGAGTATAAAATAATTTAAAAGTTATATAAATGAAAAATTGTGGTTAAACGGTGTATATATAGTGATTAAACTCTTATATTTAATACATGCAATTTTACATACATGACCACATGTTTCACGTACGTAAAGTCATATAAATGGAATTCAATCAAATCATGTAATTTTATGTTTGTGATGGTTTTTGGTTTCCAGTTTTAAAACTTATAATATTTCAAATTTATAATAAAATATTTAATTATATTTTTAAATTTACTATATATTTAGTAAATCAAATAAAATTTAAATAATATCTAATTATAAAATAATTATGCTACTTTAAATTTTTAACTGCGATATTTTAAAAATAAACAAATATCATATTTTAAACTTTTAATACAATATTATATTATCATTATGAAACGTAAATATTTAATATTTAATTTATAATTTTTAGAATATATGGCATAAGTAAAATAATAGAAATAAATTTATAATTTATTTTAAAACTTTTAACATATATAAGTAAATACTAAAAAAAAAACAAAACAACAACCTAAATATAAGGAAACTAAGGAAAAAGAGATAAGTGAAAGCAACACGAAAGTCTGAGTAAGACTTATCAAAATTTAAATAAACTCATCTATAACTAATGGGAACATAGTAACTAGTAATTAGGATAAAAAACGTAATCATTATTTTGGGCCTATAAATAGGTTGTCTTGTTAAGATTGTAATTTGGGAGGAAAAAATTAGTAAGAAGGTGGTTGTGAGTACATAGGGATAGTAAAGTGATTCAAGTTCGACGGACCAGCCCGCTAGCCCACTACAATTTTAGTGGGGTGAGATAAGGATTTTGGCATCTCAACCTGTTCTGACCCACCTCACCTAGCTACCAACCCGCTGGGCCAAAGTGGGGCAAGACAAGTTGGCCCTTCACCCTAATTATAATATATTAATAATAATTTTTATATTAATTATATTATAAACATAAAATATAATTAACTAATTAAAAATAAAAATAAAAATTAAAAGTATAAGAATTAATATATTAAATAATCAAACTTTAGTATTACTATTTTACTTTATAAATTAATCAAATTATATTAAAATTTAGTTTGATTAAAAATAAAAATTAGAAATTTACTTAAGTATTACAACTTTACTTTATAATTTTTAAACTAATTTTTGTTAAAATGTTTTTATTTTGATATTTTGAAATTTGAGTCGAACAAAAAACAATTGGTATAGACAAAAAATAAAAATAAAAAATTAAAAGTTTTGGGAAAATTGGCAGGCCAGCTCGCTAGCCCACCTGTGAGTGAGACGGGTCTGCCAATTTAGCTTGCCTTTAACATGATGGGCCAACTGCCCGATCCGTTTTTGGTGAGCCATATGCGGGTGGGGCCAAAATGGCGAGGCTAACCCGTTTTTCCATCCTTATGATTATATATTTGGAGAAAAAAAGTTTAACTCTTGTATTGCTCCAATTATTAAGGTAAGTTAGGAGGAAATATTTATCACTGTTAAAATACCATACTTTCCTACTTGTTTATTTTATGTTACTTTTAGTTATGATTATTTAATGAATATCCCTAACCTAACCTTATTTATTATTTTAGGTTACTTTTAGTTATAATTGTTTAGTGAGATGTCCCTAACCGCTCACCTTATTTATTATTTTATGTTACTTTTATTATATTATTTGATTTGATGTTCGTAATCTTATCTGGTTTATTAAAATAGTTATCTTTAAGCTATTTATTAACCATTTTATTTTATTTTTTATTTTTTTAAAAAATGTTAATTGCTATATAAATATGAGAAATATTAAAATAAAAGTTTTAATGCATGAATAAAGGTTTGAATTAATTTGTAGTTGAAGGTTTAATCTTGGAGATTTAAATGAGTAAATATTTAAGGTGAAATACCCTTGTATTCTTTAAAAATCATAATAAAAAGCTCATTTATCATAACTAGTCACTACAAAAATAATATTTAAATTTCTGCAAATAAATAAAAAATATTTGTAATTGATGATATGCATATGAAATAAATATAAATCTATCATGAAGTTAAAATAGAAAAAAATTTATAAACATATATATATGTCTTACCATTTTTATATAAATATATATATATATATATATATATATATATATCTTTCCTTTAATTATCAAAATTATTATTATTCAAATTATTTATATGATATGTGTTCTCACTCCTTTATGTTTCTTGTGTCTTATAAAAAAAATGGGATGCAAATTTAAAACGATGAACAGCCAAACTATCTAAATCTTTTTTCCGTAGTCATGTCAACAGTTTTTCCCAATACTAGTTGAAATATAGATATAATTGCAAATTCAGCACATTTAGAGGCACTGAAATCTCGACTCTTATATTTTTCATTGACCAAGGAGAATCATTATTGATAAAAGGACCATTAACAGAGACTTTCTACATTTTATCTGCTAATTATACAAACTCACTAATAAACATGTTTACATCGGTTATGTGAAAGTAATACTAGGATAAAATAAGAGATTTGTGCATAAATAAACTCTTCCCTATCTTTCTACGTAGTAGAATGAATATATGTAACATTATAAATGTTCAAAATTATATATATATATATATATATATATATATATGTGTGTGTGTGTATGTATGAGTATGACTTTATTTATGATTTTTTTAATTTAAGTTAAATAAATAATTAAAGAAAATTAATTATATAATGAAATGAAGTAAAACAAACTAAATAAATAATTTGAAACTTATAAAATTGATCATGGAATTAATAATAAATGTTGGAATATTTATTAACAAATGTTAGAATTATAACAAATGTTAGAATTAATAATAAAACAAACTAAATAAATAATTGAAGAAAAGCATGTTAGAATTAATATAAATAAGATTTGATCATGGAAATGAATTATAATACATATCATTATAAAACTTATAAAAACAAACACTAGTTTTGGTTTTAAGTTTTCAAATTTTTAAAATAACATTGTTTTGGTTTCTAAAATATTTTTCTCCTAGAGACCGAAAATATTTCAAGTTTTTGAAATATTGTTTTCAAATCTTAACAATATTAGAATATTTTTTTCCTAGAGACCGAAAATTGGACCATCGATAGGAAGTGGCAGCTGGTGATCGACAGTTGAAGATGACAATCAATGATAGCGATTGGTGATCATCAATAAAAAATGGTGGTTATTAATAGTGACAAGCATGTTAATGGATGAATTTGAATAAAACAAAAACAGAAATTTGAAATTTTTTTTTTAAATTGGGTGAAAACGGGTTAAAAAGTAATTAAAAAATCAAATTAAAACTATTTTTGTCCATCATCCATGTTTCTGTTTTTAAAATATATTTTAAAATAAAAAACCAGAAACTTAACTACCACAAACAGGGCTTAAAGTACTTCAATATTTTATTTTTTTTAAATACTAAAATTATAAATTTAAGATTGTTAATAATCCATACTTTTAGAGAGCTAAATTGTATTTTCAAGAAACATATGGAGTTAGATAGGTGCACACAAATATCTAAACGAAAAGTTGAAGAAGTCACAAGCCTTCGAGGATACATTTCAAACATGAAATCATTATATACTATATTAGGCATATTAAAGTCTAACCAAGTGGACCAAATCAAAACTTTTGATTATAACTTTGTTCCTTATTCCTATGATTTAATTGGTTTGTATATTTCAAAATGATTTTCAACTTCGTAAAATTTAAAATAACAATTTGTTATAATTTAATAATGATGGGACCCTAGTTAATAAATTAATTTCATCGACATCTATTAAAGTTTGTGTTATTTCCTATTAAACCACTAAAATCCTAGTACATAGTTGCTACCTATAATATTGTAACATTGGATTTGTTTTAGTAAGTTTCTCTAAGAGAAGAAAATATAAAAAAAAAAAGTCAAAAATTGCCTTTTCATATAATAAAAATACATGGAGAAGTTATTTTTACTTTCTGTTTTATATTTTCTTTTTTATAATTGTTTCTGAGAAGAGTATCTTTCCATTCTATTACTATTAGAATAAATTTAAAAAAATAGATATATGATCTTAATAATAAAAAAAGTAGGTGTCATTTAAAAAATAATTTATGAGAAAAAATAATAAAAGAATTAAAACTAAATACAGATATAATCTATACTATATTTGTATCCAATGTTTCTGAAATGGTCCTTGTGATCCAATTAACTTGACTTCATAGGAATTATGCAGAGTAGTGAATTTAACATTTCATACTTATGCAAAATGAATTTAAGAAGGAAAATTTGTATTAATTAAAGTAATCTTTGTTGCTAAGAAGGGAAATTAAAGCAATGCTTACGAATTGCCGACAACCCGTATCTTTCAGGCAATTTGGCTTTTGATTAAAGCCGAAATTAAACAAGTAGCAAAGAGCTTAGAGTAATAAAATATATAGCCTTTAAATTATTGACGGATTAATTATAGTTTATAATATATTTTAATAATCATGTTATAAGTGTAAAGTATCTATCAATTTGTTCATGATTATTTTTCATTAAAGAATATTTAGTGCATCACTTTTAGTAAGATCTTTTATCTTAATTATGTCTTCTTTTAGCTCCAAGACTCAAGCCGAAAACATTACAACTAATATAATTAGTGCTGATAAATATTTATCCATTCGTTACGAAAATATATATTTCTCAACAACATGTACGTAAGTAGTGTGTAACACAAAAGAATATAATTAACGAGTACTTAATATATTAATTTAAAGAATAAATTTATTTTACTCATAAAATCATAAATTTAAATATAAAAATAAAAATTCAGAAACATATATTAAAATATATCAAAAGTTAGCCTAAAAAAATTGTGTTTCTGGATTTGCAAATGCCTTTATGTATAATGTTAATTATAAAAATTTAAACATTGCCTAAACAAATTCAGGAAAGTAAAATTATTCTTTAATTAGCTAAATAATATTAATTTATATATATATATATATATATATATATATATGAGTTTAGTTAGTATAAACTTTCAGTGTAAAATTATTAATATTAACATTTAATCACAACTCTTAATTTATTATGAGTTTATTGACTTTATTAATTAATATTTTAAAAATTATATAAATAAAAATATATAATTAAATGTCAGTATAATATTCTTTTACGCTATTAATGCATACTGATTAAACTATATATATATTAAAAAATATATGTGTGATAAAAGAATTAATTATAACATTAATTCAAAATTATTTTTTATATATTTTTTAAATTAATTTTTATAAATAAATAAATGCATCATATATCATCATCTTTGATTAAATCATATTATAAATTTTTTTTGTACTACGATATCTATGACTAAATACTTCAAATTTATTATTATAATTATTACCTACATTCGAGAGGAAGAAGGATCTACATGCATGTTCCATTATAAGCATTATAATAGACTTCCAAAATGCATCATTTGAATACAAGTTTTTTTTTATTAAATTAATTAGGCCAAGACAGTGACAAAAGTCAGATAAAACAACATGGGCAATTATGCTAGGGGAAAATGGAAACTACACTTGATCAACAACATAGACACAGAAAAAAGCATAGGCTAGCTTCCTAGTTAACGTATGTTCATAATGTTGAAATTAATTGTGGATTAGTATTATTCAATATCTAATTATCATTAACCGACAATATAAGATATGATCATAATATCAATATGGTTATTTATCTTTAACCGACAATATCTTAAAATATCAATATGGTTATTTTAACTGGGATTATAGTGAGATTGACTCTGTGATGGGTTAGGTCAATCAGATAAAAAACCCAATTAAGAGAGGTCCCTGACTATCCTGGGGGATTATAAATTTGCCATCCCATTAAGCAAATTTACACATCAGAATTGTTCTCTACAATAACCCCTCAGAAGGTAGCCAGAAGAACCTCTAGAGTTCTGTTCAATAGTGCTCATGGATATAAATGCCAATTCAGGTACACATTCATTCTCATTCTATCAATTCAATAGCATGATTGACATACTATAATTTGTGTCTAGTACAGTATAATTCAAAAACCTACTTTATACTTTCATCACATAACATATTTAATGAGAAAAAAAACAAAAAAGAAAAAATTCATCATCCAATTATCCGGAACACAATTTCATTCCAACATATGTGAGTGTGAGCAATATTCTTTGTCTAATACTTAATAAAATGTTATTAAAAGCTTTTTACAATATCGTCAAATTATAAATAAATATTATTATGTATTTTTGGTAAGATTTTATCAAATATTACCTGTAGTATATGTTGTTAAAACCTAATAGGACTTTAGTGACATATATTATATTAAAATTTATTCATAAGTATTAAAATGATTATTTTTTTAAAACATTATGAAAGAATTTTAATAAAAAAATTATCAAATATTAAAAAATTTATTAAAAAGAGTTATAATGTTTTGTGGTAGAGTTTAATTAATATGCATGACAATGTAAGAATTTTATACTAATATTTAATAATAACTCTTTATTTATATAATTTTTAAAGTATTAATTAGTAAAATTAAGAGAATTATCTTACATGAAAGTTATAATTGAATGATATTATAAAACTTTTTATACTAATAGATTTTAACCATTTCCTTTTTGTGGTATCATCTTCCTCATCCATCTATTCACTATAGTCAATTGGGAGCTAATTAAATCATGCTCCAAAATTACCCAAAAAATTTTAAATTTAATGCTAATAATAAAAATTTTAATAAATACATTACAAGAACAAGAGATTAAAAGATAACAGGAAAAAAAATATTATGATTTACTTGTTACTGAATACATTACAAGAGCAACAAACTCTACTAGCTAGCACTAGGATGTTTCGAGTATGTAAGACCATTTGTTTCCTTGATTTTAATGAAAACAAACATGAGAATGATTACAGCAACATACAAAAAAATTTAATGGATTGAAAGTGTAAAAATGGTTTATATAATCATTTTATCATAATTTTTTGTACATGATAAAATCTATTGATTTTATTAATCAATATTTTAAAAGTCATAAATAATATGTTGTAATTAAATAACAGTATAATTTTTTTTTCTATCAATATATAAACATTAAACTTATATATTAAAAAATATCATTCAAAATTATAGTTATTTAAGTAGTAAATTATTATGTTATTTTTTAAAATTTAGAGATACTAATTTTAGATTTTTGAATAAATATTTTAGAGATTAATGTTTATATCATAAAAAAATTTTAAGAACTAACATCTTAAGAATATTTTTCAAAGACCTATCAACCAACCATCTTTATCATCTTTTAAGGAACATTTGGGATTTATTCATTATTTTAGGTCGGTGCACATCCTTTAAGAAATTAAACATTAATAAGTATATTTGAAAATGAAAATACCTTAATTTGATGCATCTTGTATTGTTGAAATTACCATTATTTGAAAAAACACAAATCTAGTCTTGAATTTGTAAAACAACTATAATTTTCTTCCAAAATTAAAATAGTAAAAACTATAGTGTTAGAATGAGGAGAGTATTAATAAATTACAATAACATTTTGAAGTTTTTGTGAACTGCAAATATTTCTTACTTTTTGAACTATTATTTGTGCATATCTTAATGGATGGGTATTGTAAGATTTGAAATAAATGTTAATATAGTGTTTTCAACTTATTGAAAATGTTAGAATTAATATAAAAATAAAAGAATAAAATTATATAAAATTTAATAAAAGTTTAGGACATGCTCTGTTATAATTTACGCAGGAGCATACGGACTTTAGTTAAAGATATTAAGATAATAATTGGTAAAAGTAAAACACATCCTTGTGAATAAAATAATTAGAATTAAAAATAATAATTAAGATCGTTAGAAGATGTGTTGGAAGTGTTGGCCTTGCAAGAATAATTCATTATATAAAAGAGTTTCCTTTGTTATATTTTCTAAGGTTGATAAAGTTTTGATCTTAACTAGCAACCCATGCGATATTAATAAACAAAATATTTAGTATAATTTTTTAAAATATAAAGTCAAAATATATTTGTATAAAACATATTATCCATTTAAGTTAATTTTTCTGTATAAAAATTTCAATCACATAATTAAATATTATTCAACAAAATATGTATATATAAATATTTATATATTTTCTATGTAAAACTTATTTTTCTTAAAAAATAAAAAAATGATTTTATAGAATTACAAATTATAATATGTATATATAAACAAGATTACAAACTTTGACTTATAATGGTTTTGGGTATAGCGGTGCCAAATAAGATTGTCGTTTGTGAATAACATTTGTAAAGTATTTTTTATAAAAGAAATTATAATTAATTTAATTTATAATATCATTTAACAATTATTTTAAATTATTATATGGTAAAAATATTTTCTAACTTGATTTTGATATATGTATATTTATGAAAATAACTAATAAATAAAGTTTAAGAAATTTATGTTTTCTTAATTAGTACTGTGTTAGAAATTTTCGTAGTTAAATTTATATTTTATTAATAGCATTTATATGAGATTAAAGAAAAAATCAAATACATATATAATAACTTGATTAATAATATTTTATCAGCATTTACACGATATTTTATAATATTATTTTGTTAAAATATATGTTATTAAATACTTTATATATACAAATTTAATTTTTAAAAATATTCAAAGAAATATATATTTAACCAAATATAAGTTTCTTTAAAAAAACTAAATTGATTTTGTAGGATTCCAAAGTACTGTTAATTAATTAAATAATCAAAGAAAAACTTTTATGTCGACAATGGTTTTGTTTGTAATTGTGTGGAGTAAGGTTGTTTTTCATAAATGATACTTTGTAGTGCTTGTTATTGAATAAATTAAAACTAATTTAATTTATAAATTTTTTAGTAACTAATTTTTCATAAATGTTTTTTAAAATTATCTTGTCATAACATTTTTGTTATTTACAATATTGTAATCACTTAACCTCTTCACTCCTCTTCAAAAATATATTATATAGGATCAAATTTAAGTCCTCCCACACAAACTCACTGTCTATTACCAACTAAGCTACACCCATTAGGTGTATATAAAATTATTAAAGATAAAGATAATATATTTTTTGTAATAATTACCTCTTTCCCCTCTATTTATTTATAAGACTTAGTTACTTAATTCAACTAGAATATGAAAAAAATATTAGTTTATATAATTGTGATAAATATGTCTTAAATATAATTTTTGCAACACTACCATTGTCTTTAATACTTTTTTTTTTAGATTTTAATATTTATATATAATAGTGTAAAAAAAATTACATTGTTATTAAATCACAACCACCATTTATATGATTTTTAAAATATTAATTAACAAAGTTAAGAAATATATTGTATAGGAATGATTGTGATTAGTAGTGTATAAGTCTTTCTCTTTTCTTTTTTATTTCTCTCCAAACTATTTGTCACTCTGATTTTTAATTTGATAAAAAGGATGAAACATCTCTTTTATCTTGGGTCTTATAAGTAAGATTGGATGGAGTAATAAATTTACATTGTTGAGTCTTTGAAATGAGATTGTATCCCGTGAATGATATTTTTACTTTCTTTTTTGTTAAGAATTAATTTGTTAATGATATTATTGAGTAAATAATTTAAGACTATTTTGTGATAAAAATGTTTCATTAAATTTTGTAATATGTTTATTCTATTTTATATATTTTTTTTATCTTGAATCAAAGATCATAGTCTAGTATTTCTTAACCCATTGAATCAAAAACTAATTTCACTAATGGTTTGGGATTGTTATTAATGAAAAAATTTTACACATGGAATGAAATCAAACATGATATCACCTGCTAGTAATGTTCGATAAATATTAATAAATAGATATTCTCATAACTTCTTTTGTTAATGACATTAGAACTTATATTTAAGTAAATTAAAATAAATTTAATTTATATGTTTTTGTTAAAGTAATTTAAATTTATTTTGCTCAATAAAAAATAATGAAGAAATTAAGAAATAAATGTGAGATGAAAAAAAGAAAAAACATAAAAAAAAATCCTAAATAAATTAAAACAAAATTTAATTTAAGATGCCTTTTAATTTATGATATTATCGAGTAAATAAATTAATATTATTTTTCATAAAGATATGTTTTTTTAAGCCACAAATATTATTAATAAAAATAATGGAAAACGTAAGACATGTTATTTCAAATGTGAAAACAATGAGTTTGCAAAGGGTACAATAAATCAATAGAGACTCACATACTCTATTTGAATACAGCAAACTCTCTTCCCTTTTCCTGACAAACAAAAGGTTGAGTTCATCACCCATTTCGTGAAGGTATGATTTGTTAACTTGGCAACTCTACTCCATTTCCAAGAACTGAGTTGAGCTGCCCCTTCATCCCCCAATGTTCACCTCACATTACTTTATCACTAACCCGCCTGCCCCTCACCCTCCAAATCAATCACAACCAAATTGGATCACCATTGCGAGGACTTGTTTGTCCTACCTTTCCAAGATCCATCTGCATGCTCATACTTCGCCTTTAACACTCTCACTCATAAACTATTTGAATCCACCCTCATTCTCCACTTTTACTTCCCTAACATCGCTAAGTTAAGCTTCTCCATATCTTTCAACCCTAACCCTCCATTCTCCTTAGACCAACAAACTCTCTCCCAAGAAACCCAATGAATTTTTCCTCTACCAACATTACTTGCCCAGAGAAAGTTAGAAAACAAAGATTGAATTTCTTTAGGAGCCTCAAAGAGTCAAAGAGGGATAGGAAGTAGATTGACAATGCAAATAATACAACTTTAATGAGCACCACTCTTCCAACCATGAATACATATTTTTTATCCCACCCTTCCAACCGCTTCTTAAGAGCCTCAACAACTAGCATCCACATCTCTAATTTAGATGGATTAGCTCCAACGGGCAAACCCGAGTATTTAAAAGGCAAGGCTACCACCCTGCAATTAAGCATTGTTAGTCAATACTGCCTCTTGCACATTCACTCCTATGATCTCACTCTTATGAAAGTTTACTTTAAGGTCAGACACTAAATCAAAGTTGAGCAACACTACTTTCATTACGATGATGGACTGCCAATCTACCTTTGCTAGGAGCAATGTGTCATCCGCAAATTGTAAATGAGATATACTATGCTCATCCTTCCCAAAGCTATACCCCTTCCATAACCCTATCTCAATTGTTGTCTTGACCAACTGGGTTAGACTTTCAGCTGCGATGAGGAATAAAAAGGGTGATAAAGGGTTCGCCACCGACTCCAAATTCTTTAGTAGGAATGCCATTCAACAGGATTGATATTATTATCGATCCTACACATTCCTTCATCCACTATATCTACTTCTCTCCAAAGCCCATCAAAGACATAGTATGTCATAAGTACTTCCAATTTACAGAGTCGTATACCTTCTCAAAATCTGCCTCCAAGCATATTAAATCCTCTTTTCTTTTTCTCACATCATCAATCACCTCATTTACAATTAACACCTCGTCAAGAATTTGCCTGCCTTTAATAAAAGTTGATTGAGTCTTTGAAATCACCGATTGCACTACAACCCTCAATCTTAGCGCCAAAAACCTTTGCAAACACTTTATAGATGCAGATCCAATTAACGAGATAGGATGATGGTTAGACAATTCTCTAGAATAGGAAGACTTTGAAATCAAGAAGATAAAAGCTATTAGACCCCTTCACCAATTTGCCATTAATATGAAACTTAACAAAGAATCCCATAAAATCGTCCTTAAATAAATAGAAAAATTCCTTTTAAACCGAGAGTTTACTCCATCACGTCCTAGTCACTTATTACTATTACATTCCCAAATATCTATAGTTTTTTTCGTGGGTTACGACTATTGGTGAATTCTCTTAACCCATCTTAAAATTAATTTCGTTTCTAGTGTGTAACTGCTACTCCGAGTACAAGCAAAGTTTGCATATGAAAAATAAAAGACTTTTTCTTCCACCAACAATGTTTAACAAACACTAATCAACATAATATTTTATATGAATAACAATGTGATTTATATCGTAAATAAATTAAAAAAATGAAAGTTATTTAATAAATATTAATATATTTAATAAAATGATTATTAATAAAATGATTTTAACACATATAAGGTATTAAACATTAAATATAAGAATATAGAAATATTTAAATATAAAAAAATTAAAAGAATAAATAAAGATAATAAATAAAGTGAAAATAACATGAAAAGATAAAAAAATGAAGGAAATATGAAAAATATCTAAAAAATTAATTTAAGATGTTTTTCTGTAATTAATGTTGATAATTTATTTAATAAATTAATCGAAAACATATTATCAATAAAAATTTTAAATATAAAGATAATAATTAAATATTAAAATAAAAAAATTGATTAATTAATATATAATATTAAACTAAAAATAAACTTATAATTATGTTGTAAAATATTGAAATATATTTAATAAACGAAACTTTCACACATCGAATATATATACAAATTTAAAATTCATTATAAACATTAAAATGTATTTAATAAATTCAATTTAAAACATTGAATATGAAAAATAAGAACGTAGAAATATAGAAAATAAAAAGAATAAGATAATTAAGAAAGATAATAAATAAAAATAATAAAAATAAAAAATTAAGTAGATAAAGATAAAAAAGAAGAAATTAAAATAGAAATACGATAAATAAAAGTAAAATAACATATAAAGAAAAGTTAAATAGAAAAATATATATCTACTTTATATACAAATTTAAAATTTATTATAAATGTAAAATATATTTCATAAATTAATTTTAAAAATATTGAGTATAAAAAGTAAGAATATAGAAATATAGAAAATATAAAAAGAATAAAATAATTAAGATAATAAATAAAAATAAAAATTTAGAAAATAAGAAAAGTTAAAATTAAAAATCATAAAAAGAAAACATGAAGAGAAAAAGAAAAGAAGAAAGAAAAATTAAAAATCAAATCATAACAAGAAAGAAGAAGAAATTAAAATAGAAAATATTAAATAATAAAATAATAGAGAAATATAATAAATAAAATAAAATGAAATAAAATAAAAAAATAGAGAAAAATAAAAATAACAAAGAAAGAAGAAAATTGGAAACGAAAAATATTAAGAGAACTGGAGAAAAAAAATGAAAAGTCAAAATAAAATTGAAAACAACACTTGCTTAAAAAAATAATCACAAAAAGATAATTTCATCATCCTAAAAAGATAATTTTAAACATCAATAAAATAGAATATGACCATGTCCTTTGACACTTTCACGGCTTTCATGCACAATATCGTAACAAAAACTGTGTAAATAATATATACGTTTTTTGGTGCCAAGTCTTTTGGTTCATATATGCAAATTAGTCACACTCACTTTATTTGTTCATGTTATGATATGTTACTATTTTTAGTGTTTCGATCTTCTATAATTTAGTTTCTTAGCTTATACAGTCAAAGGGGGGGAAAAACTACTAGCAAATACCAAAGACATCAAAATTAAGAAAATTCACCTGTTACATAAAAGAACATCAAAAGTACATTGAAAAGGGATAAATATAATATTTTATCAGCTTCTATATGACTTGGTCAAAACATTTATTGATGCATTAAATATGTCAATGTTTACTTTTCAGAAGAAATAAGAATTTTAATTTCAATTTCATATATAAAAGGCTCAAAATAAGAGATCCCCAAGAACAAGTGTAAAATACCAAGTGTTTGCTTGAAAAAGTTCTCTTTAAAGTCTTAGCATATTGTCTAAAGCATATAGGCTATTATTTTCTACATCAGTCCTATAGGATGATATTCTATAGTTGCCCTTAATTTATAAGCATTTTTATGTGTTTTGTTTTTTACCAGCAAAGATAATTATATTTTATATATAAATATAAAGCTGAAACAACAGTAAGATACAAAATGTACAACACAGTATATACAAAATAATACATAATTAGAGACATAATTTATTTACATTTAAACAAATATAACTGATGTATAACTAAAGAACAACAACCAAAACAGATAAAAATTCATCTAAACAAAGAAACCTAATCCGAAAAGTAAGTTGAAACTATTGAAGAGAATGTGTTATTATATAAAACTGAGTTTTCTATAAATGTGTTTTCATGGAAATTTGATGATTGTTGAAGGATTATAGGTAACCCATAGGATGAGACCAAGTAGCTAGTATACTCTTTTTAAAATTTATATGTTGTTATTATCACTCTTTTCTCCTATCTCGTATATATTTTCACCATTCATGGAATTGATATTGAGATTTAAGATATTTTCTTTTTAGAACAAGTTTTCACTTTTAAGTCACTCTTGAACATATGACAATTCAATTGTCTATTCTCCGATCTCCACTCGTGTTATTAAAAGATTTTCCAAAAACTTTTACAAATACAATTCCACTTTGTGTTTGCGTGTTTTAGAAAACAACATTACTCTTTTTAAATCTAAATCAACAAAACCAACCACAAAACCAACAACATATGTGAGCAATATAAATCTAAATCACTTCTATTAAAGCTTATGTTTGCTGTTAAAATGTCATACAAAAATTAAAAAATAAAAAATAAAATATGAACAATTAAAAATAAAGATCAAAATTTCTTTATGTAAATTATAATTTAGCCCAAATAATATTACAAAAGTCCATGTTAGATATCAAAATAAATCATGACCTCGTAAACAACAATCCCATCATGTTATGCATTTTTTTCTTCTAAATCATTGGCATATGTTTTAGTAGAGATAATCTTATTCGAACTAGATTGAATTATTATGACCAACAAGATGGATATAAAATGCAATTGTATATAGAATTTAAACTCAAAACTTTTTAACATAAGGGGAGACAATATTCCTTCAACCGTTGCTATGCATTAAGTTGAAATAATTTTACTTTTTGTTATATGTTGTGGTAAAAAGGTGTGATGTACATTGCAACAAGAGGTATTTACTTTTCTTTTTACATAAACCATACCTATGTGAAAAATGACAGAGACATGTGGTGATTGCTATTTCATACCGTTTAGTACAATTTCACGTCAAGTTTGTCCACGAACTCATACTCATGTTATGCATCTTTTACTTTTGCCTTCAAGTTTTGAAAGCTAGAATTTTATTTCTCAAAATTATATCCTATAGTTTATGGACCACCCAGTATTTATTTTCACCTTCAAAATAAGTGATATTTCGCATAGTTAAACCCTAGCTGTATATAACTTTCAGATCCAGCATTTATTAGTTCTGAAAACCTAATAGTAACCTAGCTAGTCGAGAATTAATACACTAAAGATGCCTCAACTAACATTAGTTTTGATAACAATGTTTATACATACACTTCTGACAATGATTTCTAATCATTTTACAAACCCATTATGATCAATTGATAATAAATTTACTAATTTGATATTTGAGTTATATTTGACCTATTCCCTGTGCCCAAAATAATTATTATGCAATTCCACCATCACTGACATAGATTCAGACATAGGTTGGGTGACAGTAGAACAATACCAGAGAGGTCTATATATATCTCTATCAATGTCCTCGACAACTTGTCAATTCGATTTGATTGTATAATATAAAATAAAATTTCAAGAGTGGTCCCCTAACATCATTGAACTGAGTGAATAAATAATCTCCCACCACCCTTGAATTAAAATATGCAAGTGTCCCTTTTCTTCTCAATTCACATTAATTGGTACCAATTATTTCACTTGTTATTTTCATTAACTCTAGACAAAACGCAACGGTAAGTAGAGTCGTACAAATTGTAATGTAAAAGATTAAAGACAAACAATATATAATAAACAAAGAGTGAAAAAGAGGTTGATATTTTTATTTTTGTAATTACCATGTTTTTCTTAGAGAGACATTCCTAGTCAAGTATCATGGACCACTGTGAGTAAAATTCTTCTTTTAACTATTTAACGCAATTGTATATATAATTTAAATTTAAAATTACTGGTTAAGCTGAAATAATCTCGTGTTAGTTTATCAGATTCAATGGTAATAAAGGGGGTTATATACTGACAATCCAGTTTACATTAATTAGCATTGGACCTTTAAGTGGCCTTAACCTTGATCAATAATTCAATTGTGATAATCGACCATTGTAGAACATGCATGTGCATTTTTATACACACGAATCTTATCCGGAATAATTGAAAGTGAAACTTCTTTGGGTGCAAAAGCCATTCATTTCCTTTTAGTTGGCTTTTCGGATCACTATTTCACATGCATGTGGCGTTTTCTTGGGAGAAAAAGAGAATTCCTGTTGACACATATTTGCTCTTCTTGCTGAAAACAATGAGTGTTGTGTGCAATCTCTATAAGATTGAATGCTGCTGCATTGTTTCTCTCTTTTGTTTTTCTATAGAAAAGATATCAAGTGAATTATATGACGTGAGAGAATAGTTTTATATTAAGTATAAAAAGTACAGTAATATTTAATTACAACCTTTTATTTATAATAAGTTTGTTGATTTTATTAATTAATATTTTAAAAGATATAAACGAAGAGTTATGTTTAAATGTTAGTCTAAAACTCTTTTATAATATCTATACATACTTGTTAAACTTATATTAAAATATTAAAAGCAATAAGTATTTTTATATCGAGAAATGTTAAGAGTTAATTTGTTAGTTGTTTTAGCTAAAAGATTCAAACACATAACTTCTTTCTTCTGTTTTTCTCTTCCTTAAATTAGTCACTGAATTAATTTTCTATCTACTTATAATTCAACAATGATTAGTCCATGTATTGCTAAGGAACAAATCTGATTATAATTGCTTCGATGACCTTGTTGGTTGGTAATTTGTACCTCTTTAAATGCTCACCAAGGCTTGATGTAACACACCACAATGAGATATTTAGAGGACTTAAAAGGAATTAATACGTATATATTACCTATAGAAATAATGCATATACTTTTCGATAGTTGATTACTTAAAAACTTTACAAGTAAGCATGCCTGCTTAGTATATTTATGTGATGGGTTTGATCTCGGAAAGTTTGTTAGATATATAGTATGTAAGTGAGGTAATTGATCCTAAAAGCAACATCTCAAAAATTACGACCCAGAAAGGGTTTCAGTAAAAAATTCTAACCAACAAGTAATTGATTGTCAAACATCATAAATTGAAGTTGAGACCATATATAGATTGAGATTGAAACCTCATATTTAAGGGTCGTTATACTTGAGACATGTTCTCAAGCCTACTAAGGCCAACTCACCTAAACATTTTTAAATAAAAATATATTATAAAATTGTTTTTTGTGCATTACCTTACATCTTATTGTGGTGACTATCGTGTGAACTGGCTTAGTTTACAAGAGGGGCCGAAAATCATTGAATCAAATTAAAGCGCAAGATGAATCACCAACAGTTACTCCTACAAGCTAGCTACACAACCATACAAATTGTAGCATTCTTTTTTTCTTTTTCTTTGATAGTTGATTGCTAAAGAAATATCAGGTACATATTTTATATATATATATATATTTGGCCAGTGTTCTGGAGTGTTGAAAATGGAATCAAACTATTTTAAACCGTTAAACTTGACTGAAAAATAAAAAAGTGACCAAGTAGAAAACTGAAAAACAAAAGCCAAAAAAATTGCACTTTTTTACTGTAATTTGGTTTTGTATTAGGCTTTTATTGTGAAAATTGAACCGCACATTATATTTATATTTAGTTTTCTTCAATACTGCAAATTTTGATAGTACATGACTAATTATGAGTTTATGACATTTTGACGGTACGTGACTAATTATTCTTTTTGTGACATTTTGATGGTACATGCATAAATTTTATGTAATTCTACTGTCTATTGTTATCTAAGTATCAATTGAAGGTTTGATAATGACTTAATTAGGTATTAGTTTTATATAGTGTTAATTTTTTTTCGTGCTTGTTAAATTAATAAAGATTTTAAAATTATATAAAAATAAGGATTAAATATATTTTTCATTTAACAAAATATAATTTTTGTTTTTAAAAATGCATCCAATTTAGTTTTAACCCAATTTTGAAACACAAACGCAATCTATGATTTCTTTTAAATACCTAAAACGCATTTTTCAAATCTTGAGATACTTTGACGCAGGAAAACGGAAAAGTAGCTCACTGTTAAAGAGATGTAACTACCGAGACCACAATTCCCAAAAAACTTTTAAAAAAAATTCATGTTGATAGTTCTTGACATTTTTTTTAAAAAAATAGTGAAATTAGTCTCTCTTCCAAAATCTATTAACATTTTTGTTGTTATTAGTAATTTAGTGAAATGTCGGATCATGATAGAATACGATAAGAATGTGTTGTACGGTTTTCTTGACTAACCTGTATTTTAATTTTTCAATTTTTAAACAGTTTATGCTATAAAAAAGTTAATAAACATTGAAAAGACAGCTTTCTAGAAGAAAAAAATTGTACATGTCTATATTTTCTTTATAAGTCAAACAATTTTATTAATTCAAAAACCATAAGATATATTTCATTTATAAAAAGTTACGTAGTCATAAAAAATATAAGGGAATAGGCCTAAGGGAAAAACACACTTCTTGGACAATAAAAACACTAACTGTCCTCTACGATTGATGCATGTTTACTGCATTTGTTCTTGGTTGCCACAATTGTTTTACTTGTGTTTACTTCATATATGCAGCCTCTCATTTCTTGCTTCGTCTACTTCTCCTATTTTTATGCTCTAGTACTTTGTCTTCCTTCCTACATCTTTGTTGGCTTTTCATGTGTGCTGTAGTAAAGCTTAAAGAGTTTCTTAAAATACTCATTGCAACTACACCGGTCGTATGTAATAACTGATAAATATATCAATCGATCCACAAGGATTTGTTGATACTCAGAAACGTCATTACTTTCTATTTATACTAACAAAAAGATAGAAATTAACTAAACTATCAAACATAGAGTAAATAAAGTAAAATAAATAAAAATGCAACGGTTACATGTATGTTATTTAGTTAGGTTTGACTCACTAAATAATCCTTCAAGTGCATAAATGGACTCAAAACCTTCGTTCAATCTCCATGTTTCCATCACCCATAAAAGTATCCTTAACCCGGATCCCTTATGAGTAAGGAATCGAGCTATTTGAGTATTAAACTATTACTTTTGCGCATAATCTAAAATCAAACAACTCGCATTAAGTAAATGAGCTTAAGATGCTTAGTGGGTATTATCCTTTCTCGAGCAATAACACTCATTGGGAACTCTTCTCATTTTACAAACCAAGATCCTCCCCCGAACTCATTTGATAAGTAAAATCCACAAAACAAAATATTTCGTACTTTACAAGTCAAAATCTCCCCTCGGACTTATTCAAAAAGTAAAATTTACAAAATAATTTAGAAATAAAGAGCAATGTAAAGAAGAATATCAACAATGGAAAATAAACTTAGATTAGAAATACAAACATACACAAAAGTTTAGGTAAAGCTACATCAAAACCCAATTAAATACAAAACCTAGTTAACCATAGGGTTGGATAAGTTGAAGGATGGATGAAAATAGTTTGAACATGCCCTAAGCCAGCAAATGTGCAACCCCAAGTCAAGAGAGAGCGTGGAACCCCAAGATGGAACCCTCGAATTGACTGAAAAATTGCCTTTTTATTTTGCATTTTGAACCATGAGCGTCTAGAAGTCAAAAGGTGGCCACTGGATGTTATAAGAATACATTAGGGCTAAGTTTCCTTGGGTGGTGGCAAACTGAGCACTGGGCACTTGGCGATGGTGAGCGCTGAGCTCCCAAGACATGATCATTGGGCACTCGTAGGCAAACACTTAGACCAATTTTTTTTTATTCTTCCTCTTTTCTTTGATCATTAAGAAATTAACATAAAAGATGCATAAAACTAATTCTAAACCTAAATTTCTGATTAAATATAGTTTTAAGCTAAAATAGAGAAAAAACAGAGCTTTAAATAAGAAAGAATTGTGATAACTGCTCTATTTTATTTATATAAAAATAGGTAAATAGGCAGTTATCAGCCCTCTTCCCCAGTTTGGACTAAATTACTACAGTTGTCTTCGGAACTTCATTTCCTTTACCTCCCTTTTGTCCATTCATTATTGAAGCTTGTGGTTGAAGATATTGATTAATTACTTTCGTTATTTTAGAAATAGGTTTTTAATGGCTTAATTAAATTTTTTTGTCCCATTATTCTTTTGAAATTCAATTTCATTCTATTATTATTTTTATATTCAATTTCATCTCTAATTTTTTAAATAGTTTTAATGTTACCCTTCTATTGATTTTATATCCAATTTTGTCTTACGATTCTTTAAATAACTTTAATGTCGCTTCTTCCATTAAATTAAAGCTAACACAGTAACATTATTAATGTTTTATGATTAACAACAATTTTATCACTAAAATCTCCTTGTGGAGTGGCATAAATATTTTTAAAGAATTATATACATTAACAATTTTATCATGTTAGCTTCAATTTAAAAAAAATCTTTAAATAGCTTTAATATTAGCCTAGTATTATTTTTAAATCCAATTTTATCTCGCAATTATTTAAATACCTTTAATTATATCCTCTAATGAAGGGGCTCGAGATAGGTGGATTTGGTAAGCGGATGGATTATCTGTTAGATTTTCTTATAAGGTATTATCCTCTAACTCGTCTTTTCGAAGGGAAGCCATTTTTTAGTGCTTTTAGGGCAAGGGGGTTGCACCAAAAGTCCAGTGTTTGGCTTTGAGACTAGATGCAGATAGGATGCCAACAAGAGACAATTTGTGCAAGAAAGGGATTTCATCTACAGATGAGGTTGGGTCCTGGTTGTACTTTGTGTAAGGAGTCAGTTGAAATGGGTTTCATCTATTCGTCACTTGTGCAATCGCCTCACAAGTTTGGGTAACATTATGTGTTTGGTGGCATATTACTACAGTGCTACACAATGATTTTCGAAGTCAGTGCTACTAGTTCTAGTGTATGGTTAATGGAGCTCAACCTTTGATAGAGATATAGTACATTTGGAAGTTGATGAATGAGCTTACTTTTAAAGCCAACCTCATGATCTAGATGGTATAATTTTAGCTGTATAGTTGAATTCATGGGAATGGTGTCATGCACCAAAGGTAACCAACCATTCTTTTGCTGAATGGGTTTTGAACCTTATGTTATGCACTTAATGTTTTCATTGTGTACGTTGTAATTTTTCTTTGGCGATGTACTATGTTAAGTAAGCACACACCTTGTGCTTTCTACTTAACTTGCTTTTAATAAAATTTCTTTGGCTTACAAAAAAAAAAAATTAAAAGGTCGTGGATTTTATCATCACCACTAACAAAAACTAACATTGCTAACAACATTAACATTTAACCTATAAAAAATGGTAACTTCATTTATTTGAAATAAGTATATTATTTCAAGTGGTATTAACATTTCAAAAGTTATTGGGTTTATAAGGTCTATCTAGTGGCAAAACCTACATGAGGAGAAGGAAGAGAGAGAAGTTGTAGGTTCAAATCTCTTTAATAACAAAACTAATACACTAACTAATAACTAATATTTGCTTATAAAAAAATATTTAAAAAATGATTTTGTGTGCATTATTATGACACTTAAAAAATAAATTAGATAATAGCCAAAATATTGTCACATTTTTAAAAAGTAATTAAAATATAATAATTAAGGTGAGAAAATTTTGATACTAATAGTGTAATTCATGGGTATTATAAAATTCTAAATAATGATACTAAATTATCATTATTTTCATTTAAATTTGTGACAATTTGACCTTGTCACTGTTATATGTAAATATTAGTAGTGATGATATTTTTATCTCACATATATGTAAATATCATCACAAATTGAATAGTGACTTACGTATTTGTGACTATAGACAATCAATCAAATTATTATCACTAGATATATATTGTGTCGAGTTTATAAGCTTTTAATTAGGAATATTTTCATCACAAAATATATTTTTTCTTATAGTGCTTTGCAATATTTTTATGTTTTGGTTCCTATAACTTATTTGTAGAAATCAATTTTTCATCTTAACGTTCTCTAGTAATGTTGGGTTAAATTATTCCATTGCTATTAGTTTTGAAGTGTGAATTTTACTTTATTCACCCAACAGTGTACATATATATATATATAGTATGAGGAGAATGTATAATGTACAATTCAAAAATGATGCATGTGAAAAAAAAAAGAGATAAAGATAATACGTGATATAAAATAATGTTATTACGTGCGTACATTTGGCCAGAAATTTCAAGCTTCAAAAAATCACTTTTTGGCAGTTATATCGCACTTTCAATAATAATAGTTTCAACATACTTCAAATTATGGATTTTGTATATGTATTCTCTCGCCAAATACTTATATTTTTAGATCTCAGTGTAGTTGAGGCTTTTAATGTCCTTCCCAGGAGGTGAAATATCTATAAAATACACTCCAACATTCAAATTAGGCAATGTTCGACCTAAAGCAATGACTAGTATTTTTATGCATCTTATATCCCATTTACTTCAATATTCGTTACCTATTTATGATGGTGGATTGAACTTTTACCTGTTGAGTTTTGCCTAATTAGTCAGAAATTAGGTAATATGGTCTTAAACTCATTTTATGTGTAATAATTAGGACTAGGCTAGTTAACCCTGTCAGGACCAAAGACCGAACATTCCTGTGGTCGGTCAAACACCCTGGAGTAGTGCACGTGCCGAGGGCTAAACACTTATGACTCATACACTTGCCCTCAGTTTCGAAGCTAGAAAGATCCACTTTGGCTAAGGGACTCGAATATGCATGACCCGTACACTTGCCCCCAACCATGAAAGTGGCATAGCGAACCTTGAGGTTACGAGATGTTGTCTACTCTCGAATGCCGAACAATAGGTTGAAGTCATGCCACAGTTGGATGAACAGTGTTATGTTTGGACCATTAGTGTGTGTGAGATCCACAGTTCTGGTTGATTTGTGCCCTCCTAGGCCCATTCACTATAAATAGAAGGGTCATGTCTTCAATTGAACTCCGCCAAACTTTGTGTTCTCTGAGCTGAAGTATTCATCTTTCAAGCCCTCAACTCTTCTTCTCTTCCTTCAGTACGTCTGCCTAAATGTCTTCTACTTCTTCCTTTTCTACTAAGACTCCTTTGGGATCTCCTGTATCTCGCAGTGACCCCTCAAACTCAACTGCAGTCACCCCTTCTGGGGAAGGGAGTGAGACCTGCTCAGTCATCTTTCCCTTTGTAAAGTCTTCCTCTGCAATGGTCGTTCATATGGTCGAGGTGACTTCGTCATCGAAGCCACAGGGCATTGTGTTCGCCAAGCTGAAATGTATTGGCAACCCAAAAAAGAATCGTCCTTTAATCTTAGATCCTAGGTATGACTGGGTTGATAGGGAGGTGGCTATATACTTCTCCCGTTATAACACTAGGAATGTGATTACTAGTTTCATGAAGAGTGTAAAGTTATGTCCTTTTGAGAGGGCCGATGAGTTTCCCTTTTTCATTAGGCGTTACGTGATAACACTTTTTTTCTAATGCAGACTTAGTATACCTCAATAAAGAAGAGAAGAACAATCGTGACTTTTTTTATGTTCATGACTATATGTTCCAAGATCTCCATGTTCGTCTTCCCCTTGATGACTTTACCATGTGGGTTCTTTGAATTCTGAACGTTGCCCCCACTCAAATTCATTTGAACTCTTGGGCTTATCTTTAGGCATTCTGGGCTTTGTGCTTGTTTACTCATGTCAAAGCTACTCCAGGGTTATTCCTATGCCACTTCACTACTCGGCTTGGCGAGAAGTGCAAGTGAGTATTGCTTTACCATGCCCCGAAGTGTCTTCTTCTTTTCTTATACACCACATTATACAAATGTTTCAAGACGAGGTTCTTCAAGATCCTAGTGGACCTTATCTCTAGTCGTAACCATTTTTATGACCGAGAGGGGGGTAAACTATTTCCTTTTTATTAGGAAAGAGCATTGAGGAGGTATGATTGTTATCCTGTGGAGTTGCTCATGGCCAAAGAGCTAGTTGATTTTGTCTTCCTAGATTCTCTTTCTCGGTGCCTTCCCATGGTGGAGTTGATATATTTGTTTCAGTCTCCTATGTCGTTTGAAAACTTAGAGAGTGTGTAACTAATCATAGTTTTAATGTTGGTTGTGATTAAAGTTGAGTTAACACTTCGTTTTTGTGCAGGTGTGATTATGGCTAGCGGAGGGAATGTGGTTAAGTTTCGAAAATTTAGGCGTGCTCGGCTCTAGTCCAAGGAAGAGCCTACTCCCTAGCAACTGTTTGAAAAAGACCCTACTCCGAAGAGCCCTCCTCGGAACCTTGAGCTTCCGTTGACTGAATATAAGAAAAACAAACTTAAGAAGAAGGAGAAAGACAAGGATAAGGAGAAAGAGAAAGAAAAAGAGGGAAGGGAAAAATTCGTCTTCGAGCTGATCAAAGAAGCAGAAAACCGAACTATCCCCTCTTGACATGGTCGTGACCCCTTTGATCATAAGGTCCTCTTTTTTCTAGGAAGATTTTGATTCTCTCGTCGTGATCTATGAGATAGGTAGAAGTCTCTCTAAGAGAGGCCTAAAGGCTATATCAGGATGGACCCTACCCTACATTGGTTGAACTACTGCTAGCTTTTGGCTCTGCTCCAAGCAGTGGGGCACCATCTATTTGCAATCGAGATGAAGAAGTTGCGCCAGCAGCTAAAGTGCTCTGATGAAGCTTTTGAGGCCATTATGAAGACCATCAATGCTTTGCAGGCTGAGGTGGTGGATTTGAAGGAAAAAGAGACTAGCATGGTTTCGGCTGAAGATCATGCTAAATTACTGAAGGAGCAGGAAGATAAAGTCACAGAGTTGGCCAAAAGGTTAAGGGGGACTAACGCTGCCCATAAGCAAAGTGAGAGAAGTTGTGAGCTGTATCTTGACCAGGCAAAGGAGGACTTCAAGAATTACAAGAAATAGGACGAACAAGACATTTGTGACGAACATGAGACCGGTTTTGCTCAAGTTGTGAGGGATTTTATTTTGGCTCATTTCTCCTTGACTTCAAGTTTGATTCTGACTGGGACTTCTTCGACAGGGATTCTAGACACCTTGATATCGTGCCTGACAATATAAGTTTGTACAAACATGCCCGCAAGAATGATGCCCTGATCCGACAAGACCATATGTGTTGAGGGGACTGTTAACATTGAAGATGAATTTGATGGAGTCACCAAAGAGAATGTTGGTTGAGATTATGAGAAGGCCACCACTTAGCTTTATAGGGTTCGTTTAGCTTTTTATGATATTTAGTTTTTGTTAGCAACCGAAATATGGGGCCTTTGAACTTTGTACATGGGTTGGCACAATGGCTCTTTAAATTTTTTATAAATGGGCCGAGTAAGTGCGTTTATCCTTTTGTAATACCCTTTTAAATATTAATGCAAATGTTTGTCATTCCAACGACAAATACTTTACCTTTGCTTATATTCAATTGTGTTTCTCAATTCTTGCTTCAATTTTTTGCTAGGTAATTTCAATTAATCTTTATGGATATGTTATCTCGACTTGATTTTTTGTGAATTGAGAGAACACTTCATCAAAACTTAGGAATTTTATCATTACCTTGTCCAAACTTTTTTTTCGAGTTAGGAATGTACTTTATTGACTCTTAGGGCTTTAAGTGTTGTCTTAGTCAAACTCTTTTTGCAAGTTTGTGAGGGCACTTTATTGACTTTTGGGACTTTAAGTGCTAACTTAGCCAAAATATTTTTGCGAATTGGGAGGCCACTTTGTTATTGCGAGAGTTTTAAGCTTCGTTTTGACCATGGTGAGATGATATTTATTCAATCTGTGAAGTACAAATTTGATAAAAATGTAAAGTATGTGGATGATATTGAAATCATCATTTCATTATTATTTGAGCAAGCTTCATTAAAAACCTAATCGACAAAAACCCTCTTTAGGGATAAAAAATTGAATAAGAAAAAGAGTGTTTTTTTTACATTTAACTATAATAGTGTTTTAGGGATGTTGAGTTCCATGTTCTAAGGATCAGCTTCCCTAAAATTCCTCAAGTTTGTAAGCGTCGTTGCCAAGATCTTGGTTGATCCAAAATGGTCCTTCCCAATTCACAACTAGCTTCCCTTTTGTTTGGCTCTTTCTCATTTCTCCCGTAGCTTTCTATGTTAAATCTCCTTTCTAGAACTTTCACGCTCGAACTTTTGTATTGAATTGTCTGGCCATTGCATGCCTTCATGGTGATTATCACTTTATCACGGTCTTCATCTACGAAGTCCAACATGGGTAACATGGTTATTTGATTTAACTCTTCATCAAAGTGCTCCCATCTATGTGAAGGTTCTCCTACCTCCAATGGAATCATAGCGTATGTTCCGTATGCAAGGCAAAATAGGGTTTCCTTTGTAGATGATTGAGGGGTGCACTTATAGGCCATAGGATTTATGGTATCTGTTCAGCCCATCCCCCTTAGCTCTGGTTATTCTCTTCTTTAATTCATCCAAGATGACTTTGTTTGCTACTTTTTCTTGGCCATTTGATTGTTGGTGCTCCATTGAGGTTACCTTATGTTTAATACCAAGCACTTCCATGAAGGAATAAATTTTTTTGTCTATGAATTGGAGGTCATTATTAATGATAATGGTGTGCGGGATGCTGAACCTTGTAATAACATTCTTTCCCACAAACCTCTGCGCATTTTGTGTCGAGATGTGGCTAAGGGTTCTACCTCTATCCACTTGGCGAAATAGTCTATGACCATTAACAGGAATTTGCACTGTCCTTTGGCCACGGGGAAAGGACTAAGAATATTCATTCCCCACATGCAAAACGACCAAGGTGTGACGATTATCCTAAGGTCGTCAACTGGTTGGTGTACCAAGTTTTCATGTTTTTACACTGTAAACACTCTTTTTATGAAAGCCAACCAGTCTTCTTGGAGAGTGGCCCAATAGTAACCATCTTTCAATAACTTCACAACCAAAGTTCTCCCTCTATGTGCATGCCGCAAATTCCTTCAAGAATCTCCCGGAGGACGTAAGTTGATTCCTCTGGTGGCAGGTATTTTAGAAGGGGTGCGGAAAACCCCCTATTGTACAATTCTCCCACAATTACTGTGAATTTGGATGCTTTCATTCGTAATGCTTTGGCCTATGGTGAGTCTGTGGGTAGTTGGTCATGTTGTATGTAAGCTAGAATATCACTTCTCCAATCATCAGTTGCTTCCGAGGTGGCACATTCCTTTATGCTTGGTGTGGCCAGTTCTTGTTGAATGAATGTCTTAAGTTGACTGGGTTTCCTACTGCTTTCTAATTTGGTGAGTTAATGCGCTCTTTCATTTTGGTCTCAAGGTATGTGGATCACTTCTACTCCATCAAACTTAGTTTTGGCCTCTCGGAAAGCATGATAATACTTCAACAGTTTAGGCTCATTGACTTGGAACAAGTCGTTGACTTGTTCAACAACTACCTTTGAATTCGTGAGACATTTGACTCTTCTTGCTCTTACCTCCTCAACCAGTTTATTGCAGCGAGCAAAGCCTTATACTCGACCTGGTTGTTAGAGGCTTTGAAACCAAAGTGTAAGGGCTACTCGATGGCAAGTCCATTTGGCCCTTCTACGATGATACCAACCCCACTACCTCTACTGTTGGAGGATCCATCTACATCCATGACCCATTGGGTTGGTTGATTAGTGTTTGTTTCGGTTGAAGGGTGAAATTCGTTGAGGAAATCAACTAGCAATTGGGATTTGATGGGCCTCCTTGCTTCATGATGAATGTCGAATTATGATAGCTCTATGGACCAGGCTACAATCCTTCCTGCCAACTATGGCTTCCTCAGGACTTTCACAATTGGATAATCAGTTTGGATGTTGATTTTGTGATTTTAAAAATAGGACCTTAAGCATCTTGCCGCATTTACCAAGGTTAGTGCCATTTTTTTCTACTGCCTGCTATCTGACCTCGACATCACATAGGATGCAGCTTGTGAAGTATATGGGTTGTTGTCCCTCCTCAGTTTGTTGCACAATTATGACACTTAATGTCAAGCATGATACCAACATGTATATTATGAGATCTTTCATGCTCGACTTGACTAAAACCAGTGGTGTAGCCAAGGCTTCTTCAGGGCCATGAAAGCTTCTTCACATTTTTCAGTCCACCTGAAAGGTTGTGCCTTTTTGAGAAAAGTCATAATGGGTCTAGTTTTTTTCGATAATGCATGGGAGAAACCTAAACAACAATGCCAAGTGTCCCATTAAGCATTGAACCTCCTTCTGGTTTGTCGAGATCCTCATCTATAGTACTGCCGAACACTTATTAGGGTTCGCTTCAATCCCCCTCTTAGTAGTCATAAACCCTAGGAATTTTCTTTCCTATACCCCAAAGACACACTTCTCTAGGTTGAGCCACATGGAATGTTTCCTTATTCTTCTGAACACTTCCTTCAGGTCTCTAACATGGTCTAGGACCTCTTCGGATTTGACGACCATGTCATCTACATATAATTCTATGTTTCAGCCAATCTACTCATAAAAGACTTTGACTATAAGCCTCTGGTATGTGACCCCTACATTCTTCAAGTCGAACAGCATGACTCAATAGCAATACGTGGCATATTCAAGGGTGTATCTGAATTTGGTTGTAGCTTGAATAGGCATCCAAGAAACTCAAGAGTTTGTGCCCTATAGCTCCATCTACCAACTTATCTATGCTAGGCAAGGGGTAAACATCCTTGGGACATGCCTTGTTGAGGTTGGTATAATCAGTGCACATCCTCCATTTTTTGTTATGCTTTAACTGTCACCACATTTGCGATCCAGGTGGTGTATTTGACTTCTCTTATGAATTTGGTTGCTAGCAACTTTAAGACTTTTTCCCAGGCTGCTTAAAGTCTTTCTGCCCCCATTTTCCTTTTATTTTGAGCCATCGACCTAACTGAGGTACATACAGAAAACTTATATGATAGGAAATTTGGATTTATTCCAGCCATGTTTGCCGCTGTCCAGGCAAAAAGGTTTGAGTTTTCACATACTACTGCCATGATTTCCTTCTGGTGTTTCTTTAGTAGGGAAGATTCGAGATATTGAATTGTGTTTGCTAATCTCCAAACTGGAAGGGTTGGAAATCTTCCATTGGTTCTACTTTTTGCCTCTTCGGGCCTTGGGTCTAACTTTAGGTCCGAAATGTTCAGGTGTGCTACCATGTTGATGGTGTGGGTTTCTTGCTTATCCTCATATGGCAGAAAATTGGCCAAGTAGCATTCTGTTGCGGTGCACTGATCAGCATGGACTGTGATGATTCTCCCCTTTTCTGATCAAAATTCATGGTCAAGTGTGCAGTAGATATATTGCCCCCAACCTGTTAAGTGATGGCCTCCCAAGTAAGATGTTATAAGATGTGTTTGTCTATACCACGATGTATCTTACTTTTATGGCGTGACTTGGGCCTTTGTCCTCCCTGAATTTGCTATAGAAATCGATGCAGCCTTGAGTAGCCATCCTCTCTCCTACAAATCCAATTAGCGGCTCATCATAAGGCATTAACTACCTCTCAAGGAGGCCAAGTTCTTGGAAAGTTTTCCAGTATAATACATCTGCCGAACTCCCCTAATCCACCAGGTCTTTCTCACTATGTAGTTGGATATTTCCATATTAATAACCATTGAATCATCTTGTTCAAGATCCACAACTTGAAAATTGTTTCTTTGAAAGTGACAGTTGGCATCTTTAGCCTGAGATGTGGCATTACAGAGTTCACTGATCGTACTGCTCGAAGATGTCTTTTATGGGAGGAAGAGGTTGAACCTCCCGTTGCAAATCCTCCTACAATCATATTTATCACTTTTTTTTTAGTCTCCTGGTGAGCATTTCTTCTTTCTCTAGACTTGCCTCTTCTCTTGTTTCTACTCCATTTTTTGTTGTCTCTGGATCGACCATATTTTTACTTCAACCATGGCTATCTTGACTATAATTTTCTTTTTCGGCACTCTTCTGTTGGTATACACATTCTTTAAGGTGGCCCTGCTTGATCAGATCTTTTATTTTGTCTCTGAGAGTTGTACACTCTTCAGTGGAATGCCACGTGCTCCTGTGGCACCTGCAAGGTTTGCTAGTATCAGCATTTGGTGGTATATTTTCCTTTTTCGACATGACCAGGAGTTCGACTGCCAACACTTGTTCCAACACCTTGGAGCGAATAATTTCAAAGGTATATAGTGGCTATACCTCAGCTCCCAAGGCAACCGTTCTCAAAACTAGTCATTCTTCTTTCCTTGACCTCATTTCTCCCTATCTTTTGGATATTGGCATGAGGCTTATTGTGCCTTCCTTTGGAAGGCTTGCAACTCCTCAATTTCTATGCATGACACAACCCTGTTTCTCATTTTCTCCATGTCTTTTGGGGAGACATGGATCATGCTTTTGGTGAAATCCCCAGGCAGGAGATTTGCTAGGAAGGTATGAAGAGTCACCTTCAGACGTAAGTCTTTAATACTCAAGGTTGCTTTTCCAAAACGGTCTATGAAAGATCTAAGGGGTTCTCCCTTCTATTGCTTGACGGTCGTTAGTGCTTGTAAAGTGAACATGTGCGACCGAGATGTTGCAAACTGTTTCCGAACTTGGCTACCAATGCTTGGAAGCTATCTACTGAGTGTAGGGGTAACAGTATGAACTAGTTCAGTGTTGACCCTTGGTGCAACCTTGAAAGTTCTTGTCCATGGATCATTTTCAAGTTTCTTCAATCCTTGAGAAATGAAGGTGAAGAGATGAGAGAATGGAAGGTGAATGGTGCAACTTCTAGAGAAAATAAGCTATTGGAGAGAGCTTGCCACAAAGGAAGGAGCCTTTGATGAAAGTTGTGAAGAACTTCTCAAAGAGGGAGAAATTTGGACACTCTAGAGAGAACTCAACTCACAAATGAAATTTCATTCAAAATCAAAGTGTAAATTCTACAATGAGGGGTGAGGTTGTATTTATAGGGTTAAGGAGTATTTAGGACGTCCAAGCACTTAATTAGGGTGTTTAGATGATTAAGCATATGTTAATTATGCTAAGCATCATTAGCATATGACTAGGAGAGGTAATCATCCAAACAAGGCCTTAAAAAAGTGGATCTTGTTCCCCATGTGCCACCTAGATCCTAAAAAAGTGCATCTAGTTCTCTTGATATTTAAATCAAGAGACAACTAGATGCCACTTAGGATGGAGAAGCCACGTGGCGTCTACTAGAGGGGACATGTAGGTATCATATGCACATTTGTATTTCTAGGAGGTGTGGAAATCAAACAAGGGGCTTTGTAAATTAATATTTACACATCCTCTTGCTCCAAAAAAAGCCCACTTTCTACCACACAACCTCTTTTTCCAAAAAGGGTTCACCTTCTACCATACACCCCACACAAATAACTAATGGTACCCCCATGTCAAAAATAAGAGAAAACAAGGCGTAATGGCCGAAATACAAAGGCTCAAAAATTACTAACAACATCTACTCAAAATACTATACCATTTACACAATATTTACAAGTAATTTTAAGACTATGACCCTAAAGTCTTCATGAAGCTCCTTTCTAGCCATGTCTTCTTCCTAATCTTCCTAGCCAATGGACCTTACTAGGTAGGATTGCTCCTTTGGCGTACATCCCCACTTGATCATAAAAGTCGCTAGGTGAACATCAAGATCTGTAGTCCCATCATATTTTTCTAATGACACATGTTTCTTGCTTTTTGGGAGAGGGATCTCCATTATTTCTAGCGTGAAGTGGTGATAGGGCCTAATCACTAGAGCTCCCTCCATGGATTGACCAGGTGGTGGTACTATTTGGAGAGGAGGTGGCACGATTGGTCTAGATTGAGTACGAGGTGGTACTTCCTTATGGGGGTTCTCACTTCGTCTTCAGGAGGGTCCACTAGTTCGGCTCTGGAAGGTCTGCTCCTTGAGGGAGCCATGGACTGGCTTAGGGGAGGTCAGCTTTTAATAGGTGTTGTTGATTATCCTTTGTGTGAATCTTCTCCTCCTTTCTCGAGATTTGACTCGTCACCCTTCCCACTTCAATTTCGGTTTCGGATCTTAGTAGTCTCGCACCTTAGGTTCGGGACTTCCTCCCTTAATACCTGAGGACTTTGGCTATATTGGTTTCGTCTACCACTTTTGGATTCATTGTTGTTGTTCACGCCCCTCTGCCTTCGTTAGCTTGATTTCAAACTCCTCCTGTGTTGCTTTTCGTAATCTCCATTATCAATTGGTAGTTGACATTGAAGTGAGGTCCAAAGCTTTATTTGGGCCCCCGGTGGATGCCAAAATGTACCAATATTCTCTCACCAGATACTTATATCTTCAATTCTTTGTGTAACTGAGCCTTTAATGTCCTTCCCAAGGGGTGGAGTACCTGCAAAATGTACTCCGACACTCAAGTTAGGAAATATTTCATCCAAGACAATGAACAGTATTTTTATACATCTTATATCCCATTTACCTCGATATCTATTACCTATTTATAATAGTGGATTGAGCTTTTACCTGTTGGGTCTTGCCTAATCAATCAGAAATTAGGTAATATGACCTTAAACTAATCTTATGCGTAATAATTAGGATCAGACTAATTAACCCTGTCAGGATCGAACACCGAATATTTCTGTGGTCGGCCGAAAACCCTAGTGTAGTGCACTTGCCGAGGGCCGAACACTTATAACCCGTATAAATTCCATGTTTTTTCTTTAATTTTCGTGGACGGAATCCATGGGTTTGGTTACCAAATAATAAGAGCCATAGAAATTTGCTTTAATCTTCACTTTAGAATAATGACGCCACCACTAGTACGTCCTTGAGCGTGTGAAAAGTCCAAATAAGCCGTAAAGAAAATAGAAAGAGGAAAAATAATAGGGCATAATGTAAAGTATAATTATATTGAAATATGTAGTACGTACTGGCTACTTATATATAGATGCATGCGCATGACCTTGTACCTTGTTTGTCTTGTAAACGTATCTAATCTAAGCACGGTTTTCACATGGCTTTCTATAAAGAAAAACTCACCTAAAATATGTACGTGAAGCAAAAATCGACGGAGATTCCATAGCAAGGAAAAAGTATAAAGGAACAAATAAGATTAAGCACGTAGCAAAATTAAAATTAACTTAGAAATAAATCTTCACTATTAATTTTCTTAAAATTTAAGAATGGTAATAAATAATTAATCCTAACTATTACATTTTAATTAGAAAACAATTGGCAAGATAAAAATTAATACTCTTGAGTATATATATAGAGAGAGACTTGTGCACTCTCGGTGTATAAAATTTGTTAATTTTATCAATTAATATTTTAAAATTCATATAAATGAAGACTTGTAACTAAACGTGAATGTGAAACTTTTTTAAATTATTAGTGCATAAAAATTAAACTAATATATATATATATATATATATATATATATATATATGTGTGTGTGTGTGTGTGTGTGAGAGAGAAAAAGGATTGTGCACTGTCAAAGTAAATAGGTAGTAAAAAAAACTTCTATTTTACATGTACTAGGATACCAAAACGAAGAAAATACTTGAAGTCTAATTTCTAATTACACTCATTAATGCCCAAAGAAATTGGGGGCATATATATATATATATATATATATATGAATGAGAATCCTTCGATTTTGATGAATATTGTCTATTTTGATTGAATATAGATAATGAGAATGGATATTATCCGAGTCTTTATCCTAAGTACAAGTATAGGCATGTGTATGTAATTATTTGTCCTATATCCTACATGTACAACTCACCTATTCTAATTATAATAATTATATATAATAAACTTAAAATTATATAATTAACTAAAAATTTAATTCTTAAACTTTTATTCTCAATTCCTTGGTATCTATTATGTTTTATACATTATTTAAATTAAAATACAATTACTTAATATATAGTTTATTCAGTTATACATAAGTAAATTAAAATTTTAAATATAATATAACAGGTAACCCGTTGCTATGCTCAAACCCAAAAATATCTTATAAAGATGAGGATGAGTGATGCGATCCTAGCTTGCTCCCATAGTCTTGCTTCCATGAAGAGGTTTGAGGAACAAAAATGGTTGATGGAAAGGAAGTAGATTGAGAGTGAACAAAACACCCTAAGGTTAGAGATAAGTGTGGAGGATGCTTGCCACAAGGAAGGATTCTTGATGAAAACTAGAGGGTTCTTTCTCTAAGAGAAGAAGCTCAAGGTGACTCAAGGCTCACACTCAAGCACAAAGTTCAATTCTATACTCAAAATTATCAAAGATGGTACATATTGTAAGTAAGGGGTCCAATGTATAGGCTAATGGGGTTGGGTTATGATGCAACCCACATTGCACTCTTTGATCTTCTCCATCCAAGGTTCCACAATTAAAAAGACGGTCGTAAATTAGGCAAGGAATGGAAGGTAGAGACACCACTCCTTGGGATGGAGATAAGTCTTTAAACTTGAATGCTTACCACAAGGGAGAGGACCCTTGATAAAAGAACTAGGAAGAGACTCCTCAAATAAGGGTTCTCAAAATATTTTATTAGGAAAGAATTCACTCTAAAGGAATCTTAATTTCAATCATTCAAGTGTGTCAATACATGGAAATGAGAGGGGTATTTATAGGAGGAGTCAAGGGGCTAGGCATTTTTTATTAGGAGAGGCTAAGCAAGGTTAAGTCTCCCTAATCTAAACCGCCCCAAATAAGCAAGATTAAGTACATGTGTTTCCTCCTTCTCTCTCCTATTTGCCGCTATTAGAAGGAACATGTGGATCCACATCTTGATCATGCTTTGTGAGTGCAAGAACAGGTGTAAAAACAGGCTAATGGGTGTGGAGATTAATCCACATGTCCACTCCACTTTGCAACCTACTACACACACTCCACATGTTAACTAATGGAACTAGCACCTCTATGTTTTAAACTAAGGAATTGCTAAAAAATACATGGCCTAAAAGAAAAAGACAAGAATACCCTTAATCACTTACAGAAAAATAAAATATTTACAATCAATTAAAATTAGGATGGACCATCCTCCTAGCCATGGTCTATGCGAGGCAGGATTACATCAGGTTTAGCCAACTAAACCATGGGTCTAACCCTAGTTGAGTCAACACTAACCATGGTAAACTAACTATGGTCACATCCAATCAACCAAGAACATGTTCCTAATCTATCTAAATACATTTTGGGTGTAATCTAGTAAAAAGGGGTGCAAAAAGTAGTTTTGCTTTGTGCATGACTAAAGGTGTGATTCCAAAAGAGGGAGTGAGCTAATCATATGTCCAACTCTCTTAAAATCTAGCCCAACCTATCATATTCTAGCATAATGACTAGGGGTGTGTAAACGGACCGGTCCAGCCTATTTAATTAAATCCAACCTATGAAACCCGCATTTTAATGGGCCAAATAAGTCAAGTTTGCCAAAATAAATGAACTTTTTAAAGAGTCTATATCCAGTCAATGAAACCCACAAACTTAATAAATCAGTTTGTGGGTCTACACACATATACATATATATTTTTTAAATAATTAGAAAAGTTAAAATATTTTTTAAATTGACTAAACTATTATATATCATAATAAAAATTATATCATTATTTATAATAATATAAAATACCAAAGAATTTCAATAGTAAAATTCTAAAATATCACCATTTACAACAAAAAAATCAAAACATTAACAAAAATTAATAGTCAAAACAATAAATTTGTCCCTTTAAATGGGTTTCGCAAACCAGACTCAATTTTTTCCTACAATTCTATTTCATTTAAAAGGAAAAGGTTCAAAATCTACACGGGCTTGGGAGGTTTGAGGGTCCGGGTCCATATACCCACCACTAATGATGATTATAGTACCCCTAAAAAGGTTTAACTAAATACAATGGGCAAAAGAAAGTCAACTATAAGAGTCAACCTACTAAAAGTTAAAGTCAACAAAATTACATGTAAAATTCTAATCCTAATCCTAATTTATACAATGGAACGAAGGGTCCTTCGGATGAATGGCATCACCCTTCCCCTTAAAAGGATTTGACCTCAAATCTTTAGCTTTCTTCCTTTTCTTCCACACCTGCAAAGAAACGTAGACAAAATTATAAGTAGACATCTATCATAAAAGAGGAATGCAATAGGAACAAAGCTTCCTTCTGTGGGTTAGGGTAGTAAAGGGTGGAACTATCCAACATAAAGATTATCTTAGTGTTCTTTCCTCCATTGAGCAAACCCCAAATTCGCCCTTGATGTGTCAAGCCTTGAACCAAGGGGGTTGAAATGGTAAGTGAGGTCTAGGCATGGTGCACTAGAGCACTCCTCCTAAAGGTATGTTCAAATTGAACTTGAGATTGTGGGTCAATTGCTCAAAAGCACAACCTCAAATTTAAGATGTACGTATTGTTTTAACTCAAAAGGTTTAGAGGTTGAACATGTGTAAGATTGTACTTGTATGAAATTGTTCAGTTTAAGGATGACTTAAAAGAATTAATTAGCATTACCTATATGAACATTAAGTATGTATATGTATATGTGTGTTATTGTGTGTATATATATATATATATATATATATATATATAGTTTAAAGTACTTTTGACTTTGAAAAATTGAGGGATAAAGTGACCTTATAGGAACCAAGAAATGTGTGAATGGTGTCAAAGCACGTTGAAAATTCTTGTGTTTGGTTTGTGAGGACATTCGTCAATTCTAAAAGTAGTTAGACATCTTAGAAATGGTTACCCACAAAGGGTTTTGATCGATAAGGGTTCTACCCAAAAAGGAAGTGAAGTCTTAGAGTGAAACCATGTATATTTCAATCTCAAGGGGATTATAAATGGCATTCCCCCAATTCTAATTCCAATTAAACCTATTATAATAATTACCAACTCTATAGGTTACTAAGCATGATTGACCCTCAACAATTATTATTCTCTTATTCTATCACTCTTGATTAATCCTCAAAGGACATAGAAAAAAATATGTTAAGTTCAAAGAGATAAGTTGGAGGCTTTCATAAATTGTTTGATCAAATAGTTCGTTCCAACCTAATTGTTAATAAGTTCCACTAAAAGGGTTTATCATCTTAATTCAATTAATGAGGTTTAGATGGAAGAGTTTCGATAATAAGAATAGATTAACAATTCAATCATAAAAGAAAATAGAAATTCAATTAAAATATTGTTGGTCCCAAGAAGGAATCTAGAAGGGTGGTTGAATACATTCCAAAATCTTTTTATAATTTTCACCATATCAGAGTTTTCAAAAACAAAATACCCCTTCAAGAAATCTCCCAAATTTATCTAAGAGTTTCAAAAACAATTTTAATTAATGATTGAACTTATGTTTGAGAATCAACTCTTTCGAAGATTTAAGTATATGTCAAGACCAATGTAAATTCCACAACAATGAGTTTTAATTCAACATTTGCAAAACACCCAATAATGAATTCAAGAATCAATATTTCAATTAAAAGATTAACTAATTCAAGATTGAAATTTAAATATACAAACATTTTAACCAATGCGGTAAAATTCTAATCAATATTATTTGATAAAAAAAAAGTAAGGATAGAGAGAATTACACAAGTTATTTATACTAGTTCAATCCTCAATGACCTACATCCAATTTTCAAATTTTGTCAATTTGTTTTCCACTAAAAATTATATACATGCATACCACACATATACAATTTACAAAAAAGATTCAACAACTCAACAAAAAGAGACATACACTTGCACCCCATAAGAGATTGTTAAACCATGACACTCCACTACTCACAATAGCCTCACTCATGAAACCCTATCATGAGATTCCACAATAATCTCAAGAATTGGCATCAATAGATTATCAACCACACACAAAAACAAAGATTTGGGTAAAGAACAATATCACCTGATGTTAACAATATCCAAAACACAATAGCGTAGTTCTTTGATTCCTTTCTTTTCCAATCAATGATTCTTGAAACCCAATCTATGAAATTCTGGGTTTTTCTTTTCATTTCAAAGGTTTTCTCTCATGAAAACCTAAAGAACCTTTTCATTTTGGTAAAGAAATCTTATTGAAAATGGTTTAAAAATGAGTAACAGACCAAGGTAATTGATTATCATTCGTAACCACTTAATTACTTGATAGTTCAATCAAAACAATTTATAATGCACCTTCTCTATAATAATTGATTAACAAGATCAGGTAATCGATTATCTAAATATGGTAATCAATTAACTCTCGAAAAACTTAAAATTTACAAGTTCCTTGCTTGATCTAGCTAAGGTAATCTATTACCAACTTAAGTAACTGATTACCCCTGATGTAAATCAACACTTAGCTTAGTAATTTTGTCTCTTTTGCTTTCAAAACAACAAAACATGATAAAATTCTACAATCAATCATGAAAATGATAGAAAACAACACTCAATCACATACTCATGCCTATCTAAACACACAATACAAGTACTACACCTTTTGAAATGTGTTTGGTACCATAAAACGAATTAAGAAGAGCAAAACCAAAATCTACAAAAATACTGAGACTTGAGATAACTCCATCAATGTTGCTTCCAATCTTCAATGTTAACAAATATAAATCAAGGTTCATATATTCTACTACAGTAAAGCCCTAGCTCTAACAGAATTAAGTAGTAATGTTATTCGGGAAGCTAATAAATATCAACATATTGAAGACATTAGAGAATAAAAACTCTTACAGAAATACATGCTCTTATGCCTTTGTTATCTCTCCTTAAGCTTAAGAGCTCTCAGGAAACTCACAACTCTAAAATATAAAGATAAAATTAAAATATGACAAAAAAATTTTTTAGAAAGAAAACAAGTCTATATTTATAGGCTTTCGGGCAAAACTTACGTGCTTAATTATAAATTAAGCATGGTTGAGCTTTGTAGCTACAACTAATAAGCACTAACAATGCATAATTAAGCACACTCATGCTATTCTCAAATGAAACATGCCTTCATATGCACAATTTTGCTTAATTATGCATAATCATGTTGACTTTGTAAGTGGAGTCCTACTCACGAAGTATGGTCATGCATAATGCAGCGCAATTGTGCTTCCTTATAATTTGGGCCTACTATTTGTTCATTGTTTTCATCCTTTTTCTCTTCCAGAGGCTTCCTGAACAAAAATGAATAGAAAACTAGCATATAATTTGATGGAGCTATGTAAAAATAAGGCACTTAGGGTATCAATGCTCGCATCGAATGTAAACATGAAAATTGTTTATAATAGATATAACAAACACTATATCTATATGAAAGAAAATAATATACTAAACACCATTTAAACATCCATAAGTGTCCGAAAAGAATACCAATTTCAAGTTTAACTATAACATCCCAAAAATACTAGCACATTCCACAATGTTACTTACAAGCAAACAGTATATTTTCACAATATTTACTTCTCAAAATATATAAGAAACAATCATGTACACACCTATCAACTTAGCAAAATCAAAATCTTAGAATTTTTAAAACTTTAAACAATTAAGTCATAGTGTACACTACATCATCTCACCCAATGAACTCCATCGTTTAGCAAGACCCATGGTAGCTCTCCCAGTGACCACTGTCGCCCAGCAAGGACCTTGTATCAGACTATCTCGGTAAAGGGGATTTCACTCACGAGATGTGTTATTGGGCAAAAATCCTATTTAATTCCAAACAGAGAGTAATTTGCATTGGGCGAGGCCTCTAGTTGGATGCAAATCCAATAATAATTTAAATAGAGACAACTTTGGGCTAGGTGAGACACCTCGTTGGGTGCAAAGTCCAGGCAATACCTGACCCATCAGATAATTAGCTATAGTCCAGGCAATACTCATCGGTACTTCTGATTGATGTCTAGCATCCATAGGACCCATCGGGCATGCAGTCTCTACTTGAGTACATTTTTTTTGTGTGAAACATCAAGATCACACGACCATTCAAATATCCCTAATTCAATGCACATGACTCAATTACCACAGGTAACAACCCCTAAACAAATCATGAATGATCATACAGATATTCACACAATAAATATACGTGTTATCTCAAATAGTTCCATCATGCGATCAATGCACACACTATCTCAAATAGCTCATTCATATAGTTAAAATATACGTTATCGCACATAGCTGAATAATACAATTAAACATGCACGCTATCTCAAATAGCTCAACTATGAAATTCATACACACGTTATCTCACATAGCTCAATCACAATAAAAAAATACACTAACTGAATTATCTCATATCACAATCAACAAAGACTACAACTGATGTAATCCTACCTACCAAGGGCCCTCTCACTAGGGCAATGGCTAGGAGGATTGAAGAGGACTTGGCCCGGAAAAACTCATCAAGATCGCAGCTCATGATGGAGATATATATTTTAGGCCATATTCCTTAGTTTTCCTCTTATAAATATTAATTATCTTTTAATTCCCTTTTAGGCCTTGTATTTTGGCCATTTATTTTAGTTTCTAGAGTTTAGGGTGTAATTAGCTTAAGAAGGGAGGTGAGGGGAGTAAAGGTCCTAATAACCCAAAGGATTGTGGATCTCTTTCCACACCCCCTTTATTAGGTCGTGACACTCCCTAGCTTAAGGCTAGGCACCACTTTTAGTGGGCCTAAGAGGGATTAGTGCTCCTAATCCTAATTAGGTTCAAGTCCCACATTGTCTAGTTTTGAGTGTCTTGCTCCCTCTTTGGGCTATAAGTACACTTAGTCTCTCTTGTACAAATCACACTTGATTGAATGAAGTAAGACTCTTTTTGAGCAATTTATTCTTGAGTGTCTTTGAGAATACTTTTATCAAGGGTCCTCTCCCTTGTGGCAAGCAACATAAAATTTTTTACTCATCTTTCTCCTAGAAAGTGGCGTCAACCCTCTCCCATTTCTAACTCCATCCTCCATTTTCTTAGAGGAAAGAACCTTGGTTGAAGAGATCAAGGGAGTGCATCATTTGGTATCACGAGCCATCTTCATGAAGGTTCATTTCCTTCTCCTTCTCCTTAGTTTATGCGTCTTTCTTTAGTTTTTTTTTCTGCAGTTTTTATACTTTATTTCTTGCTTCCTTTATTATCATTTAAATTCCTTATTGTCTTGAAGTATATGTTTTAGTTCTTGCAATTTTATTTCCAAGTCTTTATTGCTTTTTAGATTCAATTTATTTTGTTCATTTCTATTGAATCTTTGTGTGTTTCCTTTAGGTTTGTTTCTTTAAATTTCTTCCCATCTTTTTAATTTTTCCTTATTCTAGTGCTTACCCTAAGAGGATCATAGTAATGACTTCACAAAATTTGTGAAGGAAGCCACACAATTGTGGTTTTGATCCTTGGATGCACTTTTGCTTCTTTCATTTAGAGTTCTTGCTTTTTAATTCTATTTTCCTGCACTTTTTTCTCTGTTTTTCCTGCACCTATTTCTCTATTTTTTCCAGCCCCTATTTCTCTATTTTTGTGTCACATTCTTGGTCATTTTGAGTCATTTATTTTCAGTTTTAATCCTCCTATGTTGTGTCTTATTTTGGTATTGTTTAGTCCTTTTAATTGTCACTTAAATTCCATTGTTTAGCTTTTTTATTTTACCGTAAAAGTGTGTTGTTTCTCTATTGGAAATTGAGCATTAAAGAGACTTACTTTTGATCTCATGTCCGTAGAGTCTAACATGCTATTTAGATCTTAGCATGTTCTTAAAAAAAATATTCAAAAAATTAATGCTCAATTTCTTCCAAATTTCATTCACTTGTTCAATAATTTTAGTATCTTAATTTTGTGCTAGTTTTTGTGGTGATTTTTTTTATTGGCTTTGAGAGACATGTTGGGTATGTAATTGGGCTGATTATTGAGTAATCAAGTTGGCCTCAACTTTCATAAAACACTCCTTGTGCCATTTATTTTTTATCACCTAAAATTACTAGTTCATATTAGGTTGTTTTGTTTCTTAATTTTGCACTTTTGTATATCAATTATGGTGGCCATTTCCTATCCTTTGTTCAAGCATTTATGATTCTTTGACTCCTCGCCATATTTGCTTCAAAATTTTGTTAAGACGTGTAGCAAAATTGTATAAAAAAATAGAAATAAAAAAAGAAAATAAGTAAAAAAAAAGGTATTAGTAAAAAAAATTGTTAAAAAAAAAAGAAGTAAAAAGAACAAAATATCTTTAACACCTCATATTGTATCAATCACTAAAGGAGTGTTAAAAAAAATTAATGAATCTTGCTTGAACATGCTTGCATATAATTTGACCATATTAATTTTAAATGGTGCAAATGATTGAAACTTTTGAGTAATTTTTTTTTTGTTTTTGTAGTTCATTCTATTCTAAGCCCATTCTAGGAATTTCTTTTGTGTAGAATCTTTCTATCTACACCATTTTTACTTGCTTGTCTTCTTTGGTTATCTTTGTGTTTGTCTAAATAATTCTTTCCACTTAGATGTTTATCTCTCTTCCTTGAGTTTTCTTTTCTTGTTTTTTTTTATTGCATTGCACTCTCTTGGTTTTCTTGGGTGCGCCACTTTGTTGAAGGAAAAGAGAGGTCAAATCAAGCTTTCCACAAGGGAAGCATCTTGAGGTGTGTTGAAGCAAGCTAAGGAAGAGGTTCATTCAAGGGACCAACACCACTTTGAGAGAGACAAACACTTGGAGTAGAGAGCAACTTCAAACATCAAGCCTTTTGTTTCTTTTTGTTTAATTGGGTGTAAATTTTATTAAGGCCATTTTAATTGAGGTGTTGGATGCCCATAAGGGTCACCTCTTTGATTGTAATAGTTTTTAGTTTCTCGTTTAGGTGGGAGAAAGAATTGGTACCCCATCTATCCACCTTAGGTGCACGCCTTTAGATCCTTACCTTTGCTTTAAATTTCTTTTATTTGCTTTGCATCTTAGTGTTAAAGGCTTTTGAGTTCCAAAGACTCTTAAGTAATTCACTTAGGGAGAAAACAAAACAAAATAGTAAAGAGTGTTGCCCATAGGTTCTTCCCAATCACTTTCAAAATGAGCTCACACACATCTAGTAAAGGTAGTGTAAATCAACAAGGTTCTCAAAAAACAACCAACATGGATAAGTTTGTGAGTGAATTTAGAGAATGGAGGGTAGAAGAGAGAAAAGAAAGAAAAGAAAGGGAGAAGAAAGAAGATATGAGGCGTGAAGAGAAAGCAAAAGAAAAGAGAGAAACAGAGTTAAGAGAAGAAATACGAAGAGAGGAAAAAGAGCGTGAGAAAAGAGAGAAGAAAAGAGAGAGACAAGAACGAGAAGAAAGACAGAGGAAAGAGAACGAAGAGAAAGAGAAGAAAAAAGGGAAAGAGAAGAGAGAGAGAGAGGGAAGAGAGAAGAAAAGAGTGTGAAAGAGAAGAAAGAGGAGTTAGAGAGAGACATAGGTATAGGTCTGCCTCTAGTGAAGTAAGTGAAAGTAATGGATATAAAAAACCTAGGGTAAGGAGAGCACAACAACATCATAACCAACTCCAAACCCAACCTAGGAAACAAAAATTTGACCTCCCTTATTTTCATGGCAAAGAGGATGTGGAAGTCTACCTTGATTCGGAAATGAAGGTAGAGCAACTTTTTTTTGTTATAACATAAGTGAAGAAAGAAAAGTTCCACTGGCAACCCTTAGCTTCCAAGGGAATGTCATGTATTGGTGGACCTCCTTGGTCAATGAGAGACGCCGCCTTCGTAACCCTCCTGTGGATTATTGGAATGACCTCAAGGGGGCTATGAGGCAGAGACACGTCCCTTCTTATTATGAAAGAGAGCTCTTGGATAAACTCCAAATATTAAAACAGTACAACTTAAGTGTTGAGGAGTACAGACAAACCATGGAGCTTTTCATGATGAAAGCGGGCGTCACTAAAGAACTAAGGGCCACCGAAGCTAGATTTTTAAGTGGTTTGAGCTCTAACATAAGAGACAAAGTTGAACTCTTACCATATGATGACCTAGTCCAACTTTGCATAAGAGTAGAAAATCAATTAAAAAGAAAAGGTAGAGCAAAAAGAGAATTTTCATCCTACAATTATGCAAAGAGGGACCTAGGCAAGGGAAGCTCTTCCAAGAGCTCTCCCAAAGAGGAACCATCCAAGCATGTGCATAAAGAACATAAACCCATGCATCATAGAGATAACCCCTATACTAGTTCTAGCAATAGGACTAGTAGTATTAAATGCTTTAAATGTCTTGGAGAGGCCGCATTGCCTCTCAGTGCCCCAATAAGAAAACCATGATCATGAGGGGCCAAGAGATTTTTAGTGAGAGTAACTCATCTTCCTCCTCTAGCGAGAGTGAGGAAGAAGGGGGTCGTGAGCATCATGAGCATGACATTGTTGAAAACCTTTGTGATGGAGACCTCTTAATGGTTAGGCGCCTTCTTGGAAGCCAAACCCTTGAGCATGACATTGTTGAAAACCTTGTTCTCTCATTGTGGATAGTGGATCCTGTTGCAATTGTTGTAGCTCAAGGTTGGTAGAGAAGCTAGCCTTACAACCAATTCCTCATCCTAGACCTTACAAGCTCCAATGGCTTAATGAGGAAGGGGAAATGGTTGTAAACCAACAAATGAAGGTGTCATTCTCCATTGGAAAGTATCAAGATGAGATCTTATGTGATATAGTTCCAATGGAGGCTGGTCATATCTTGTTAGGGAGGCCTTGGCAGTTTGACAAACAAGTCATTCACCATGACTACTCTAATGAGATAATTCTCACTCATAAGGGCAAAAGAATAAAGTTGACTCCTCTTACACCTTCACAAGTAGCTGAGAATCAACTCATCATGAAACATAAAAGAGATGAGGAAGAAAAAAGTTCAAAGTCAAAAAAAAAAAACTTTCACCCCTAAAGCCTGAAAGGGGTAAAGAGGGAGAGTTAAAAGGAGGTACCCCTTTCAAAGAGGTAATTAAGAAAGAGAATCATTTTGCAACAAAAATGGATATTAAAGAAGCTCTCTTGCTTAATCGACATTTTTATCTCCTTCTTTGTAAAGAGGTACCTTCTGGCACTGCCACAAGTCATGAAAATGAGTCTCTTCCAAAAGGGGTTCAAAATCTTTTAAAAGAATTTGATGATCTTTTCCCTCAAGTGGTTCCAAGGGGATTACCATCTCTAAGGGGAATAGAACACCAAATTGACCTTGTTCCTGGTGCAAGTCTGCCCAATAGGCCCGCATATAGGACAAACCTCGTTGAGACCAAATAGATTGAGTCTCAAGTTCAACATTTGTTGGAGAAGGGTTGGGTTCAAAAGAGCCTTAGCCCTTGTGCGGTTCCTGTTTTGTTGGTGCCCAAAAAAGATGGAAAATGGCGGATGTGTATGGACTGTCGTGCCATCAATAAATCACCATTAAGTATAGGCACTCAATCTCTAGGCTAGATGATATGCTTGATGAATTGCATGGAGCCAAAATATTTTCAAAATTTGATCTTAGAAGTGGTTACCATCAAATAAGAATCAAAGAAGGAAATGAATGGAAAACCGCTTTTAAGACCAAATTCGGTCTTTATGAATGGCTTGTTATGCCTTTTGGGCTCACCAATGCTCCAAGCACTTTCATGCGCCTCATGAATCATGTACTTAGGGATTTCATTGGTAGGTTTGTAGTTGTTTATTTTGATGATATTTTAGTTTATAGTAGGTCTTTAGAAGAACATATAGGACACCTTGGGGAAGTCTTATATGTCCTTAGAATAAATAAACTATTTACAAACTTAGAAAAATGCACTTTTTGTGTTTCTAGTGTATTTTTCTTAGGCTTTGTCATTAGTGCCCAAGGGGTCTAAGTGGACCCCCAAAAAATCAAGGTCATTCAAGAGTGGCCCACCCCTACTAGTGTGACTGAGATCAAGAGCTTTCATGGTCTCGCAGGATTTTATAGGCGCTTTGTGCCTAACTTCTCCACACTAGCTTCACCACTCAATGACTTGATGAAGAAGTAAGTTCCTTTCTTGTGGGGTGAAAAACAAAAAGATGCACCCGTTTTAGCCTTCCCCGACTTTTCAAAAACTTTTAAGCTAGAATGTGATGCATCAGGAGTAGGTGTAGGAGTTGTGTTGTTGCAAGGGGGGCACCTCATTGCTTATTTTAGTGAAAAACTCAATGGTGCCCACCTCAACTACCCCACCTACGACAAGGAGTTTTATGCTTTGATATGTGCCCTCCAAACTTGGGAACATTATCTTGTTTCAAAAGAATTTGTCATTCATAGTGACCATGGGTCACTTAAGTATTTGAGGGGCAAGGAAAGTTGAACAAGAGGCATGCTAAATGGGTTGAATTTCTTGAAACTTTTTCTTATGTCATCAAATATAAAAAAGGAAAAACAAATGTGGTGGCCGATGCTCTTTCAAGGAGGCATTCTCTCCTTGCCACCCTCAGTGCTCAAATTTTGGGATTTGATGACATAAAAGAAATGTATCCTTCTGACCAAGACTTTGGAACCATTTATACTGCCTCATCTTCCAAAGCCAAATATGGCTTCTACATGTGTGAGGGGTAGTTATTCAAAGAGGGCAAACTTTGTGTACCCCAAGGATCCATTAGGAAATTGTTGACAAAAGAGAGTCATGAAGGTGGGCTCATGGGGCATTTTGGAATTGATAAAACCTTAATGCTTTTAAAAGAAAATTTTTTTTGGCCCCATATGAAAAAAGATGTCCAAAGACATTGCTTGCAATGCATAGCTTGTTTACAAGCTAAGTCCCGAGTAATGCCTCATGCACAATACTTAATTACATACCAAAATTATTAATGTGCTATAAATGCTCTTAACATCCATTAAAGATGTCTATTGAGATACAATGAATTTTTTGTATCTCAATTAAAATAGGAAAAAAATAAATAGAGAAGTTCTATAGAATATGTCATACCATAATTAAATGTGCACATGAATATATGACAAAAAAGTATACAAGTCTCTAGAGATAATACAAGATTATATATACTCCCACTAATCCTTGATATACTAAAAAATATTAGGATTATCATTAGAGTACTCTAGTATTATAAGTTGTAGTGATAGTGGGATAATGAATTTATAAGATAATAATAAAAGTGAATAAAAATTTACTATTTTTTCTACTTAAGGAATTAGAAAGTAGTAGAATAACAAATGATTAATGAGAGAAGTGATTAAAAAAACAAAAATACGGAACCTAGAAATTCATCCATAAGAATAAATAATTCTCACAACTCGTTTCATAATTAACCAAATATTAATACCTTTAAAAAATATTGATCCCTATGAGGATCTTGAAAAAATAATTACATGAGTGAGAAAAGGGATCTCTTAATAATTTTATGTGGAATATGAGATCATAAGCAAGTTTTCAAGTAATCATTAAAAAAAATCAAGTGCTACAATAAACATTATCTACACACTTGAGAATAAAATATAATTACACGTAGCGGAAGAATGTTAGACCTATTCTTACAAATATTTAGGATATAATAATAAATCGTTTCTAACTCTCATCAAAATTTATAATAGACATAGGTTTATTTATATATCCCAAAATAAAGTCTCTAGCTTTTACAAGAATACCATCAACAATATTATAAAATATGGTATGTAGAAATTAATCTCTTCAAATTTGGGATTCCTATATTGTCCTTACAAGAATTGCATACTAATATTGCATATCAATAGAGAGTTTGTTACACAAGAAAATATTTTACAAGAGACAATACAAAATCTTTAATATAAATCCCAACAATGTGATCACAAATAATGTGATAAGAAAAAATAATTTTATCAAGAAAATTTGTTTTTTCACTTGTATAATTAATTTGACATATTTAAGGTGAAATTCTTATACCAAGATAATTTATTTTATAAGATATTAATTAAAATTATAATATACAAAATTCTTCCACTTGTTAAAGAAAAAACAAAATAGTTGACATAATAAGAAAATACCCAAAGGACAAAATAAAATCCAACTATTTCATTATCATACTAGAATTATGTCAAGTAATGTCATACCGATAGAGTAAGTCCACTACCTACATAATAGAATATATATATATATAGAAAATTTGCACCACAAAAAAAATGCAATTTTTTTTTGGAAGGAAAAATGTTCAATTAAAAGTTATAATTCATTATGGAATAAAAGGAAAATTATAGTATAAATTTTGGTTCCATATAAATATAACTAAACATGATAAAATTAGGGAAATAAACTGAACATTACAAAAATAGGAAAATATTATGTAATTCTAAAAGTTTAGTTAAAAGAGAATCTCTAAACAAATTATAATGCACCATACTTATATCAATAAAATCCTAATACCAATAGGGTATAAAAAAATCATTAACATGAGCAAAGAGAAGTACATTGTACAACACCAAATTACATTAACAATAATACACCGATAGAGTATAATTATCATCAATGCAACAAAAAAATAATTATATCACAAAATTCACATAAATGCATCCACAATAGTGAAATTACAATTATGTAAATGAAAAAAAAAAGAAATTATGCATATTGTCCAATAAATTTGCATAATTTTAATCATATATATTATATGACCAAAATACAAAATTCACATTACTATACCCATGATAGACGAGTAATAATAATGCAAATTAATAAAGAAAATTATGCGCATAAGAGAAGGATAATTAAGATTGTGCATAATTAATAAAATGACTTAAAATTAATTTATAAATGATAATTCAATATTAAAGAGAGTATAGTATAATTGGAGAATACAAATACTGTAAAGAATTATCACAATGAAAATAGGTCCAAAATTCAAGATTATAATAGTAAAAAAAATTTAATTTAATCTTGAATTAATCAAAAAAAATTTTACACTCATAAATACCAATAATGTTAAAATATTAAATAAATATGGTATTTGTGAAAAAATAAGAATACAAAAAAAGAGCAACTTCATTCAATGCTTCTGAGAGTGAATTTATCATATTAAAACGATAAAATTCTCATTTGATCATACAATCACAACAAGATGGGTATAAAAAATGAGTTCATGCAATCCCTTTAACACTTCCCAAAGTAAAGTTAACAATCTTATGTTTTACACACAAATTATTTATATTGGTCAAACATAAAAAGGGAAACCCTTAAGTAATTTTGAAAACACTTCATCCTGTAATTAAATTCAAAAGAAAATTAAGTTTTAAAGGAGTAGCACTCAAAGAGAAGTTTCAATACATAATTTACCCATGTAAAAGTAATTGAATGAAACCATAATATGTTATTTTCACAATACCAAGTAGCGTAAACCCTCAAGTTTTGGTGGAAAAGATAATAGTGAACTATATTATAAAATTTTACTAAAAACACAAAAAAAAAAACTTCAATTCAAATTTAATTCTTTGATAGGAAAACAACCATAATATGTATATAATTTGGCTCTGATGATACCAATTGATGAAAATAAAAAGAACCCTTAAATTAATAGATACAAATTATAGCATGTATAGAGAATAAAGATAAAAGATAGAGGAAAGAGAATATGTGTACCTCAAATATATTGAATTGGAGTTCTTGATCTTCATAAACAAAAACTCTATGAATGATTATTATAGAGATATGAGTTCAATAAGAATTCTTGAGGGTTTTACTACCTACTTTCTAAGGGATTGTTTTAGAGAATGTGTGTGGTAATTTGCTTAATGGGATGACAAATTTATAATCCCCGGGGTAGGCAGGGACCCCCTCAAATGGGCATTTTATGATTGACTCAACCCATCACAGAGTCAATCTTATTATAATCTCATTCAAATAATCATAAAAATATTATAAGATATGATTATCACCAATTCACTATTATTTCTAACAAGAATTTGTTTGATAATTTTTTATTGACTAATGAAAATATATATTCATAAACAAATATTTATACAAAATTAATTTACATAAAATAATTTACTCAATATTTTTATTGTAAATAAGCTTCTTATTCTTTTCCTAAAAAGGATGGGACTATACGTGTAATTTAATAAAATTTTAGGTGATACGACTATGTGTAATTTAATAAAATTTTAGGTCAATTGCTGTAATTTTCTATTTCTTTTCTATAATTAATGATAATCATTTTATCTTTATGTGATGAAAGCAAATTAACTTTTAAAGAAAACTAAGAATTATAAAATTATTATAATATATTTTCACTGTTAATATTTATTATTAAAATTATGCTTCTATTTAAGTAATATACATATACAAATATATTTATATATCAATATTCATAACTATATTAATACATATTAAATGTTATCCACACCAAAACATATTAAATGTTATATTTATATTAAATTTAAACACAATAAAAAAGTTATAAATTATAAGCTCGATACGCGTATGAATTATTATGAAGTATATCCTGCCATCATCACTCTGCAAAGGAAATTGTATCGAAAATGACTTAACAGAATATCTCGTCTCATATGAAAATAGACCAAAGAATATATGGACCCATGCACTTTTTTCTGAACGTAAAGAATTAATGTCGCATTTAGATAATATATATATATATATATATATAAAATATGATGATGATGATTTTTTTTTTCTATTTTACAAAGGAAAGTAAATTACACTGACATCGAAGATTTTTCGGATTACGTTTGTACTTGTAGGCTATTATTTCATTTTTACGAAGTAGAGGTATAATATTTTTAAAATTTAAGATGTGTAATATAAAAAAGGTATTAATGAAATGCATTTAAATCAAGAGAGAAGTTTGTGTAGGACATTTAAAAAAGGTTTGAATGTTAGTGCATATAAGATAACACAGTGCCAGAGCATGTTTGGAAGACAGCTAAAAAGTTGTTTCCCAACCATTTAAGTTTGTTTTCAATATTTTTATTGATGTTTGGAAATTTAGTTTACATTTGAAAAAAAAAAATTGAAAAAATAAGTTGTTTTTAATAAGCTGAAAAATTGTAATTTATGATTATTTTTTCAACAAATTATTTTTTCTTTCAGCATTTTTTATATTCTTTTACTTTATACAAACTGATTTTTTTTATCCAACATTATTAATTATTTTTTAACCAATTTTCAACAAACTTACAAACAAAAAATTATTAGAATTATAATTGATTATAAAATAATAAAATATATATATATATATATATATATATATATATTTTAATTTTTCCAAACATATCTTAGTGTTATTTTCTTTTAAGGATTAATTACATGTTTTATTCCTCTATCTTCGCAAATTCGTAAATTATTAACCCTTATTTTAAAATTTTGAAATTATCTCCACCAACTTTGAAAATTTTGTAGAAATATATTAAATTGAAAGAATCAATTATTAGGAAATAAACATTGATCGACTTCCAAATAAGTTTCATTTGGTGAGATGAAAGGTAAATTAAAAAGCTAATTAACTAAATAAAATAAATAATAAAAACTAAAATAAATACTCCTAACATTTTTTAATAATTAATTTGTTTGTCACTTTATAATCAACCCATGTATAGTAAAATTGTATGTTACCACTAAATTTATAGATAAACTAATAGAAGATTATTTCAGTTTAACAAAAGGTCTCAAAATGTTAAGTCTTAAGTATGTAGTGACATTAAATACGTAAAAAGAGTAATCTTTTGTCTACAGTGATCTTACAAAACTCAAATAGAATTCATTCCTGCAAAGATATATGAAATTAAAAAAAAAAATAATGGAACTCCAATGTTACTCAATTAAGCTTACTTTGAAATCTAACATTTTTTTTCCCAAATATTAACACTTTCAATTTAACGATTTGGACAAGTTTTGTGAATTTTTAAAAATTGAAGGACGTAATTTCTTAATTTAAAATAAAAGAGCAAGAATTCCATTTTGATTGCAATTTATTTTGAAAACATAGAATTGTTGTTGAAAGTTCAAATAAAATATGACAGTGATTTAGAATAGTTAATTGGAGTGAAAAAATGTAGAAAAACTGACACCAAATGGGGCAATTTTTATAAACTATTATTATAATGTGAAAAAGGGAGTATAATGAGTGCAAAACAATTGCAAGAAAAGTTGATGGAGACATGGAGGGTGTTTTCAATTCTTTGCCACCCCATCAACAGTTGTATGGCCCTTATGTCTCATAGAAGGACAAACTTCCGAGTCAAAACCCTAATTTTCAAAACCTTTTTTATGGCATGCATGTTGTTTGCCAATTGCCACGCATGTGACAACCACCCACTTACCCTTGAAGAAATTTAGTGTAGAGACATCAATTTGGTAACTGTTCAAGATTGAAAACTATGTAACAGTTTTGGTTCAAATCTATGCTCTCAGATGTTCATATGTGTATAGTAACTCATTCAACTATTTTTTAATCGATCAATTTATCTAAATCCTATATTATTAAGTAGATATAGATTTAAGAGCTACTTACTAAGGAATGTAATTATATATACACTTCTTATGTTTTAAACTTTATTTTTGCATCTCGTGAAGGTGTTAATGTAAGGTTTTCAAATAATATAGAGATACAAAATGAATATATAAAAATAAAGAAATTATGTATAATATAAAAAAAATGAATATATATGTAATTTTACTAAACCTGAAAGGTGTATTTATAATTAACTCTAATTTAAATTCCTTAAATAAAGTCTCTAAGTTCAAAGAAAAATGTAATTTCAACAAAGGTTAATCACCACATTGTAAGTAGAGTTGGGTTAATGAAATTAGAGTTAATTATGTTAGAGTTAAGTAGAGTTGGATTAATGAAATTAGAGTTAAGTAGAGTTGGATTAATGAAAGTAGAGTTGTTTTTGTAATTTATTATATTCTATTGTCATCACTTGTGACATGGAAATGAAATTTTGTCTTATTCAGGAAAAAAAAAAGTAGAGTTGGATTAAATTTTTTTATTAAATATTTTTTTCATTTTGAAAAATTTTGTTATTTTTTAAAATCTTCTATAAATTACTTTTTTTTGTTAAAATCATTGTAAAAAAATGTTTGATTAAAGTTTTTACTATCAAGAAGCAATTTAATTCAACTTAATATATTGACAATTTTAATCAGATAATTCAATGTAATTTCTCCAAGTAAATTTTGTTTTTAACTTTTTGTATTAAAATAGTTAAGGATATTAGACAAGTTTAGATGAGATTGAAAACACAACTTTTCTAAAGAAATTACACCAGATTATCTTGTTAGACTTCTTGATAACATCATTACTATAAAAAGCCTTTTTTACAATTAAACAAACAAAAAAAAACATTTTACAATGACTTTGACAAAAATAATCATTTGTACAGGATTTTAAATATCTATCAAAATAACCAAAATTTTTAAATATGAAAAACTTATTTAAGTTTAAATTTTTTAAATAAATTTTTGAATTTCAGTTATGTGAATAAAAAAAGAGAAAAAAACTTTTACACATTAGTGTAAATTTTACATTGACATTCAATCATAATCTTTCATATATGATATGTTTTGACCAATTAATATTTTAAAAATCATATAAAAGAAATATTGTGATTAAATATTAATATAAAAATCTTTTATACGTTCAAAACTCTTTTACCGTACTATCAATATATAAATCTTACATTCATAAAAAAAAATATTATGATTGAAAGTAAAGACTTCATTAAAAAAGGTTATTCGTATTCTTTAACAAAGATTTGTCATCATAAGTAAATGAACCTCACATAATATGGTTAAAAAAATAAAGTTATAAAATTAGTTTAGTAGTTAAAAAAAAAAGTTTACGAAGTAGATCAATTTACCTTCCAAGAAAGTACTGAGTACTAACTATTAATTTACCAATAAAATATTAAAATAAAATCTATATGTGTATAATATCTTGTCATAAATAATTGAATGTCTCACTACAATATTTTAATAATGTTTATGGTACTTTCATGATATTGAAATGAGCTCCCCACCACTAAAAAACTTTGGGGGAAGAAGGAAAAGACAATAATGGCATATCTTATACACTTTGTTTAATTAATTTTAAAAAGTAAAGAAAGTGAAGGAATTGAGAACGATAGAATATGTGAATTTCTTCTATAGGTAAGAAAATAATGAAAAAGAAAGGAGTATAGATCCCGCAAAAAATCTATTTCCCACGTTGATAAGAAAGTTTTAGGAGATCTATTGTTCATCTTTTTTCCTTTTTTCTTTTTATCTTTTAATTTGTACCCTTCGAACTCTTACTTCATCAATTAGTGGCATATATTGACGCCAAAAGAAGATCATGATTACGTAAAAAGTAAGAATCAACATATATGCAAAATGTCGATCTTAATAAAACAAGAATAATTCGAATAAATTATAATAATATTCGATGAGCATTGTGTAGTATTTAAAAAAACTAGGATGTAGATTTAGGGATTTTATGAACCATGTTTCTTATTGGTAATTATTCGGATAAACAACTCCAGTTGAAATTGTTGGTAAATATTTTAAAAATAAAAATGAGCACTTTATGGTATTTAAAAATACACTAGGATATTATTGTATTTAAAAATAATTTACTTAAATAATTAATTTCAACATACATCAATTATATTGATCAATCTTAAATTGTTAAAATGTGTTAAATATTTGAGTGTGAAATATCTATCATATTGATTATTGATATTGTATGGACAAACATATAATCACGGTGAATACAACATCAAAAGTTAATAGATATTATATGTCTTGTAGAACTAATATTAAATATATTTTTTCTAGTTGTGGCAATATAGACCCTAAAATGCATAGATTTAAAAAATAAAGACAAATAAAAGTATATAATACTACACCTAAGATGATATGCGGTGATAATTGTAATAATGACCACAATAAATATATATATATATATATATATATATATATATATATATATATTAATTAGTTAGTACAATGAATTAATGAAACAAAATTATCTCTACTAATCATATAGTGAACCAAAATATTGTTAATATGCAAGCACTAATGAATGTGTTTACATCCAATATTTCAGTGCAAAAATAATGTATTTATAGTTAGAGCAATGTAGGTAATTTTTATATTCATTATTATATTTATTCATTAAAATCATACATGATATAAATATAAAAATAGTGTATTTATAAAATTAATAAAATTAATATTATATAATTCAATATGACGTAAATTAATAAAATAATCCTAATATTATATCACATACATGATATAAATATAAAAATAGTGTATTTATAAAATTAATAAAATTAATATTATATAATTCAATATGACGTAAATTAATAAAATAATCCTAATATTATATCACATAACTCATCTTTTTAAAGGGATATTAGAAAAATTCTTCCTTTTCTTTATTTTAATTCAATTAATTGTGACATCCCATTTTTTTAGAAAAATAATATATTAATACAAAGGTGTAATTTATATTAGTAGATTAAATTTATTTAATATTTGTATTTATTAGAATAAATTAAGATTGATTTATAAAATAAATAACTAAATAAATATCGGTGTAAATAGTAAGACAATCTAAGTTAAGTTGTGTAGTGCTAGAAAGTCCAATTCAATGGTTAACCTAAAGGGTAATTCATAAGGGTTAGTATATTGCGCCATAGTTTCCTATCCGAAACATTGTTGGGCGAGCTTGAGAAGTAACATTTGGAAACTTTAGGTTAAGTCATTTGCATCTAAGATTCGAGGTAAGGGGGAGCATAGATTATCTCTCATGTGACATATGTAGGGAAGATGGGTAGTGAAATGATCTCTAAGCTACGATAGGTTTTATGTATGTTATTGAAGAGTTATTAACACTCGTAGGAGTGATGATAGCATGATGTTTTAAGTATGATTGTGTGAATATATGTAATATTTAATTGGAGTTTTGTATTTAAATGGTATAATTTGCTCTATGTAATCCATGTGTAATTGGTGTCCATGAATTTATTTTGTTGCATTCTTGTGGACTATGAATTATCGAGCAAAATAGACTAGAGATAATTATTATGTTGGCATTGAGATTTTCTATTTTTATACTCTAGAAATTAGTTTTCTGAGTACAACAGTAATAGGTGTGTGTATTAATCTATTGGAGTGTTGCAGTAGTGCCCTTTGTGATTTCTTATGATTAGTTATAACAATTAGGTTAGTTAGAGATAAAGTTATCATTGGTTTTTCATTGCTTTATATTTGAGTTATTTTAAGAACCTGAAATCATTTAATTTCAATTATATGATTTAAAGTGTCTTTGAATGATTAAACAAACCTTGGGAGAGAGAATAATGGAAATATCGTAGTGCATATTTTACAGACATTGTTCATAATCTTCTAACTAAAAATCAATATGAAAACGATAAAATTTGAGAAAGTGATCTTCATGAAAGTTTTATCATTAGATGTTATCTAACTAATTCCACTAGTTTTACTCCAAAATGATACCTAGAACTAAAGTTATGATCAAATTAGTAACTAAAAGTCAGGCTATCAAAATTAAGCAATGGACTCATGTTTCATACGAATTTTGACATAGTATGCGTTTGTTTTGGCTATTGAGGTCAACATAAGAGTTGTAGATAAATGTCTTAAATTTCAAACTAGATAAGAAACAATGTCATATGATTAACAAAATTGTTGATATCATGTTTATACTCTAGGCTTACTAGAAAATGAGTGAGGAAATCCTCAAAACTTGAGAAATATTGTGATTTATCTTATAATTGTGAATATGATGAATGATTGAAAGTTATTTTAGGTGCATGGATTATTGATTTGTCTTACTATATGATATAGATGTTGATTACAATTGAACATATAATGTGCTAATGATAATGGTCAGGGTAGCCTAACAAGATGTCATAACTACTACAATTGGGGTGGATTGTTATGACATTATTAAATTATTGTTGTGTATCTTATAATTGTGAGTGTGGTGAATGATTGAATGTTTCAAAGTTATTTTAGATGCATGGATTCGGGATTTGGCACATTATGATATTGATGTTGATTACAACTAGACGTATAATGTGTTGATGATGATGGTCAGGATCTCTCTGACAAGATATCATCCCAGTTGTGGTTGGGGGTGAATTATGATGACATTATTATATGTTGATATTGCGATTTATGTTTTTTATGACGTGATGCATGAGTATGGAAAACAGAGAAGATTTAAAAGGATCACTCATTGTGTGGTGTTCTGGACCAAGTCTTCTTGGTTTAATTGGCATCACATGGTTGTACTTGCATGTTACTGGCATAGAAGAGGATTCACTTTGAGTGGACCTATGGTGAGATGGTTGTACATATAGAGCATGCATGAGTGTGCATTGCGTAAGCATCATTAGTATAAACAAATTTATGTGTATTCATGTTTAATCCCTATCGTGGGTGTGAAATGAAATTTATGAGTTTATTTGTTGTGTTTTAGTTGACTACTCATTCTCTCTATATGTGTTTAAACATGTGTATTCTCACCCCTTACTGCTTGTTGTTGCATTTTGGTTGGGTTGAATGTCATTTTTAGGTGAGCAAAATTTTGATGATATCATGGGTGATAAAGTTTTTACTTTTCTTTTTTTTTATAGTAGGATGTTCTGATTAGGCTTGACATCAGGCTAGAAAGTATTAGTAATAGTTTTTTGTTATGTATATGAATTGGTTAAAACTTCATTATAAACTTTATTAATTAAGAATCTTGTAAAGGTAATTTTTATAGCCGAATGTATTTACTTATATGTCTATATTTTGTTATATCATAGTTTTGAAAAATAAGTGTATATTGCGTTGTGAATTTTTTTACCTATGTCAAGTCTAGTATTTAAATGAACAAATTTTTGTATCATTTTTTAATTAAATAATAAAGTGTTTGGAAATAGAAGATATCACATTTAATGGTATTAGAGCATTTTGGTTCTTTTGGTCAGTGTGTTGTGTGCTTGTTATGTTTCCGATGTATCTTTTGTAACATTGTTTGAAATAGTTTTAATGGTTTGATTATTTGAATATTGATTGCCCTATTTAGCTCCCTTACAAACATGTTGTAGTGTCTTATAATTCATATTCATATGTGTCATTTTAAAATTTGATTGTAGTAGTTTAGTGTTTTGGTTGTTATACGGTAAATCTTAATCCTTTTTTTGCAAAATATTGGGATTGACCACCTCAATACCTTGTCCAATGTGAATAGAACATTATAACAAAAGAAAACCAAGACTCGAGGCCATCATTTTGATTGCTTGATTGCATATAGGTCTTTTTATTATGTGATAAAGATAAAGTTTATGTCTCTTCTCATATGCTCGCTTGATTAATTTATGTTTAAGACTTCTTTTAAATTTATTTTATTTTCTCCCTTCTTAATAACTTATTTGATATCTCTCTTGCATTGCTAATCTTCCCCTTTTGTTAAGAGACAATTGTGCTAGTTCTTTAAAGTGTTTGTGTTCCAACCTTGATCTATCTTTTTCCTTATTGTAAGTTTGATAGATATTTTGTAGCTGCGTTGTTTTGTTTGCCTCTTAGTCAACTAGTTGTTATGGATTGATTATCTTCCAACCATGTCTAATTTGTTAACTTGTTAAGAGTATAAGTGAGAACTTTTGACTACCAACTAAGTTAAAGAACCTACGAGAGAAAATGTAGAGCGTAAATGATGTTAGCTCCTTTAGACTATGCAACTAAAGCAATCAGGAGTGAGAGACTGATAGTAAGCGATTATAAATTTGAAATATTAAATATTTAAAAAATATTTGTTATTAAATAATTATAATTTAGATAATATAATATCTATTTTTATAAAGTTTAATATTCAATTTTCATTTCTTAAATATATATTTAAAATTTAAGAATTGATTTGTCTTATCCAAACTAACAAATGGAAGTTGGAGAAATTGAATCGATTTTGTTAAACCTTATCCAAACAAAAAATTTGAAATTTAAGAAATTTCAATTGATTTATTTAAACAAAACATTTGACAAATAAGAGAAATTGAAATAAAAAAAATTTAATTATAAATATTTCAAATTCTTTAAAATCTTAAAATGTCTTGTCCAAACACACTGTCAAATTCTATTGAATCAATTTTAACAAAGATTTTCTACAATAAAGAATTGCTAACTTTACATATTTTTTTTATTGGGTTACATTCTTTTATTTTGTACTAACGATTCTCATAAATTTTTAACTGATAATATTACAAATTATATTATTGAATTTTTTTAGGCTCTCAATATTTTCGTGGAGAGAAATTAGAAAGCAGAGAAATTTTGTATTTTATTGTGTTGACCAATTAAAACAACTCTCTTTTATTTCTCTCTCTATTTCTTTTCTAGCTAGGACATTGATAGAAGGCTTTCTAAGCCAAATTCAAGATCTAAAGATTAAATATCAGCAAAACTTAGAGATAATTCTTTAGTTGCTGTTACTGTTGTTTCCCAATAAAAATTAAAATTTCATTAAAATAATTTACATAATAAAAATATATATTGAAAATTATGCAAATTTCAGAAAAGAAATTTTAATTCTAATAAAAAATAACACCAACATTTATAAAACTATATCCGTCAAATAAAACCTTGCCAAAAGTAAGAGATTGATCCTACTCGTCATTAGAAGCCGAGGCACCATATCCTTCGTCAATCGCTACTCAATGGCAATTCGTAATTTGTGCTTTGAAAATCAATTGTTGAATTATAATAAGGCCTAGTAAGCTAATTGGATACAAAATGGTGGTTAACAATTTATTGTGCTTAGAAATAGTTTGCTAATTTCTACCTCTTTAAAAGGCACTTTAAAGTGAAAAAAAAAATTCAACTAGTTTTCTAAAAGTTGAAAAAAGACTCAATTACACCTGAAGACATAAAGATTCAATTAATGGAAGAGAATTTTTCTCTGCATCTTCATAATTTCTATTTGCACCTCTATAAACTTTTAAAATAGCAAATATGTCCTAGGTAAAAACAATAAAAATTTAATTACCTCTTTCACGTTTTTCTCATAAAAAAAATTACAAATTTTTTACAAATCTGAAGAAACTTATCCAGACTTATAAAAGAATTTTCAATTACAAATTTAGATGAACATGCTCGAACTTAAAAAAATTTACATCCAAACAAGCTCATCCAAACATTCAATGTACATTTGTCAAAGCACAACCTTTGTAACTTGGGATGAATGTAATTTTAAAAGGATGCGAACAAATTTCCAAATAGGCTTAATAGTTGACATAAACAAATATTTTTCTCCCAAAAACAGTTAATCATGCAAGAGGTTCCTAGTTAATATTATGAACAATTAAATGCAACTCAAAAAAGAGTTGATATACAAGAGCATGAGCAAAGTGGTATATAAAACTTGCAATTAAAAATCTGAATAAGACTGTCCAGACTTATAAAATAATTTACCATTTTTTTTATAAGTCCAGATGTATCTACCCAAACTTATAAAAAAAATTACAAATTTTTTAACAAATCCATCCAAACTGGTAAAAAATTTGTAATTACAAATCCATATTAACCAACACAGACTCATGAAAAAGTGCACATGAATAAAGAATGAAATTTTAACTTTTTTTAAACTAAAAATAATTTTTACATTTCACAAGATTATGGAAGTAGAGGAAGAAAAACTCAATGGAAGTAGAGGAAGAAAAACTCAATGGAAACTACCTAAACTCCTGCCATGATCCTTTCACACAATAAAACCCAATCATCAACCCAATTTTTGTTAAATGGCATTTTTTTCTTAATTTTGTAATCTTTAATAATTTTAACCAATGATAAATATATTAAGAAAAGTGTACTAAAAAAAGTGTTGGTAATACCCTCATCTAAATTATATAAGTACAATTTGTTAAGAATAGTTAACTTCTTAATATGAAAAATATACATTAATTATAGTAAATTATAACTTTCTATCTTATGCTTATCTGATTTTACTATAACAGATATTCAAGTGTTACATGTAGCATGCTTGATTCCTTCCTGACACTGGATTTTGTTATAAGAAAAAGTAAAATTGGTTAAACTCTTCCTGATTCACTCAACTTAATTCTTGAAACAAAAAGGATAAAATTCCTTCAGAAGCAATGGCTTTAACTCTTGAAATGAAAAACTAAACATACAACTAAAAGGCTCAAGCTGTCCTATGTCCATACAAATACAAATTTACATGTAACAACCATTGGACAAAAACAATTTACAACCTCTTCCACGTGGCTTCTGTGGTTGAGTGATATTGTTATTCATCCATCACTAGCATGATATAATATACTGGTGACTATTCATCAAGTATGGCTCGACCAAGATTTATAGCTAGAGCAAGCCTAATGGAGCTTAGTGCATCAGAGGGTAAGCTAGGTTCAGTGTATTGAGGTCGCAGCTTTGCCAGTGATAACTCTTGAAGCTTGTTTAACAGAAGATTGGTTTCAGAGACACTTAGAAGAGGGCAATCCTGCCAATTAAGCAGCTTCAACTGCTCCCAAAGGAAAAAAAATTAGGCAATCATATAGGCGAGAGTAAAATATAGATATATTGGACATGCGAAACATGCAGGATACATATAACATGCAAAAATGACTTATATAATAATCAACAATGATATGAGTCGCAATGATGATGAAAAAAATAACTATCAAAGAAATGCTAACAACACATTCTCCAATACTTTTTTTATATATATAAGGCATTGACTGCTAAGGCATCTCTGTGAAGGAGATTGATTCCAACCAGATTGACACCAGAAACTCAACCAATCATTTGGAGCATCCAACCAAATTTTATTAAAAAGAAACAAGCCCAGAGATGACCACAAGGGGGAACATAGACCTTTAACAGAATCTATAAAAAAAGGCAACCAAATAAGGTTTTGTATATAACCTTCATTGTTGAAATTTATTGAAATGCACAATTTTTGGTAGGTCCACATTTCATTTAATGTTTTTCTCTATTGATTTTGTAGTTTTTAATCAATTTCAATCAATAGTAAAGTATGTTATAGAATGAGCTGCTAGCACACCTCATTAACAAAGCATATAGTAGCAAATTAGTATTAAAAATTCCAACACACAAGAGCTAAGAGCTTAATATATAGAAAGCTTCGGAATCAAGAAATATTTTAGAAATGGATTAACCCAAATTACTCGATCTCTAAATAGCATATGTGGAATATTTTGTATCCAACGGTGAATGCATCAACAAATAAGATCATTATTAATGAAGAAATAACAAGATTTTAATACAATATGCTAAGAGACTATAAAAGAACCTGCAGCAAAAGCATGTGCCAAATGGCTTTTAAAAAAAAAAGTGATGAGATTCATGAGAAGCTTAGTTAAAAACTTGGTTAGCTACATATATTTCAAAAAATGTTATTATTATTGCAGTTTCTCTTCCCAACGATTTTCTTCACGGCCACATAATGCATTTAAAAGAAAAAATAATGAATTGTATTTACGATATTACCATTTACATATCAACACAATTCTACTGAACATTTTAAATAAGCTCACCGAGTCATACAGAAGAGGCAGCCAAAAGCGCTGAGGAGTTGATGGATTTTTCATAAGCTGTCGAATGAAAAGAAACATATCATATTTTGAAGTAATAGTTAGCTAATAGAACTTCATCAGAATTTTGTAAATGAAAATTTTTATCAACAAAATTGTCCTATCTCAGGAGCTCCAAAAGGGGATAAGAAATGATGATGAAAATACAAGGAAAAATGCTGGAACAACGAAATGCGAATGAAATCATAGTGCATAGCTCTCCTTTTCGGCTCAGCTTTTCCTTTCTTCCCTCTAAAAAAAGTAAATTTAACCCATTAGTGCATGCTGTGAATTTAAAATTTTAACAATGCTTTTATTCCATATTGGTACTCAAGCTTGTGACTTGTCATCACTCCCCACCACCTGCCAACATCGCACATCGTCATTGCCATCTGCCCCTTTTAGTTGTCGCTCACCAACCACTACCACTGACTATCGGTCTCCAACCACCGTTATTGATCTCTCGTAGCCATCACCAATCTTCAGCCACCACCACTGATTATTAGTCACCAGCCACCACCAATTGTTGTCACTAGTCTCCACCCTTACAGACCATTGCTTCCGATCTTTTATAGCAATCTCATATTGTCGATCATCAGTCACCGTTCATAGGTCTCGGGTAGTCATCATTAATCACCATTCACCATCTTGGAGTGTTGTCTACCGTCTTTGTAATAACCTTTGACCTCTATCCACCACTACCAGTTGTCGATCTTTGATCGTCTCACCAGTCTCCAACTGCTTTCTCTAGTAATTGTCACTAGTTGTCATTGTACATCAATTGTGACAGATATATTCCAATGGAGTTTGACAATATATTAAAAATTGAAACCAAAATTACGTTTTTATAAGTTTAGAAACTTAAAACCAAAATTTATTTTTATTTTTATAAATTTGAAAACTTAAAACCAAAAATCATCTCAAACGAAGAATAATGTTTGTACCTATTTTCTATATCTTCTAGCCTATGTTTTCTTGTACATTTAGTTAATAGTTGATAGTGGCTTGGAGCGGTCACCCTCCAAAAATGCTATAATAGTATAGCGGAAGCGTAATGACCAGTATTTAGATCCCTATATAAAAGTATATTACTAGATGCATATAATGTATATGTGCTAAAAACAAGGTTGTCAGAAAAGTTACATGGAGGATGGCGACAAGGACCTTTAAGGGTCGTACTGCCATGGCAGATACCATGGCAGTCTATGACGAACATCATGGCAGACAAAAAAATAGAAATATATATAATATGATGCAAAAACAGCAAAATAAAAATTTATGACATTCATAATCTATTGATTGTCATCATAAAAAGACATAAATTCCTAATCAACAAAAGAATTAAATAGCCATCAAAACAAAAAAACAATGTTAAAAAACAATAGAATACAATGGCAAGTCCTAAAACAATTTTGAAGATGTTTTTGTTAAATTTTAAATGTTTGTTTCCGATCCTGATATTCCACCTTAAACTGAAAAAAAATTGGAATATGACTTCTATAAAAACAATCAGAAAAAAATAATTGTAATATGTCTTGTATATAAAAAGAAAAAGATGAGAGAAACTGAGTGAGAACTTTTGTACGAAGACTCGAAGAGAAAGAGAGAAGTGCAGTGCAAAAGGTAAGGACTCGTGTAGAAGAGAAGATGAAGTTGTAGCAAGTTGCTGTCAATGGTGGGGCTCATCATCAAAGGTGGCGGCATTCGCAGAGCTCATCGTCGAAGGTGGTGGTGTTCGCAGAGCTCGGCAACAACAAGGCGGCGTTCGCAGAGCTCCTCGTCGGTAGCAACAGCAATGGCGACAAATGTGGTTAAGGATGGGTACGCAAACTCAAATTCACAGACCTCCAAGCCATTATAGGTTTTGGCCCCATTTTTTTAAAAAGAATCATAACTATAGGAGAAATTTGATCCTGATCCGCAAAACTCGCGGACTTTGCGGGCTCATGTGCTTGGCCTGTAGCCCGTTTAAAGGGACAAAATTGTCATTTAGGCTATTAGTTTGTGTTAATGTTATGACTTTTTTGTCGTAAATTGTGATATTTTACACTTCTAATACTAAAATTTAATGTTTTAGATAATTATAAATAATGATATAATTTTCAGTATGATATATTATAATTTAGTTGATTTAAAAAATATTAGACATTTTTCTAATTATTTTAAAAAAAAAATGTGTATGCGCAGGCCCGCAGACCAGTTTATTAAACCTGCAAACTTCACAGAATAGATACGGACTCTAAAAAACAGTTCATATTTAACAGACTAGATTTATCCAGTCCATTTAAAATGTGGGCTTCGCGAGCCGATCTTAAACAGACCGGATAAATTCGTATACACACCTCTAGATGTGGTAGTTGAAGGCGTGCAGAGAGGTTGTCACAGGAAGAGGTTCAAATGCAAAGAGAAACGACACAGTAGGGTTCAAGAATGGTCAACCTATATGTTTGGCACTGAACTAGATCGGGTCAACCTGAGCCCAAAACGGGGGAAAAAAACACTTGGGCGCCACACCCGCCATAGACGTCGTCTCCCGCCACAACGTTACGGTCATGGCAGCCGCCATACATGAAATGGCAAAACCACACCATGAACCGGTCAAATGGCCATCACGGATTGTGGCTAGGGCCGCCACGGCATTACGATGCCACCACAAATGCCATGGGATAAGACTGGCTTGAAAATGAATTAATTACAAGGAAATATAATATATATATTTCTATTGTTTGCATATACAAAACAACACTTAGAGAAGCTAAATAAAAAACAAGAATTGAAAAAGCACTTAGTGGAGAAGGAGAACTAGAGGATGGTAGCACAAAACAAAGACATTCGTTGGAGAAGTAGTGGGAAGAAGACAACACCCAAGCACAAAAGAGAAGAACGTAGCTTGAATGATACGTTCTGCTATGTTTGGGTAAAAAGGGAAAAAAATTGATTTCCCCTTTTTTACCCTTACATTAAAAAAACAAAATTCTAACAGAAAACTTTTTCTATTCCTTTTTTTTAAAAAAATAAAGATGAAAATGACATCGTTCTCCCTCGTCCCTGTCAACCTAACGTTGAATACGAAGAAGCACCGCTCACAACCCCAAAACAATGTGAATGCCCACATTCACAGCCGCAAAATGCACACAACTGCCGCTCCACCCAGGCGCGACACGACAACCACCACTGGAGTGGCATGCCGCAAAAGTGCAATATTAACTACTATGCATTTTCACGATCCCTGATGTGTCATTTTACATTAAAGACCATATGGTTTGAAATCATTTCCAATAATTGATACAAAAAAAAAAATGACCTCCACTTTCAAACTTTGGCATGTGACCCACTGCTTGTTAAAATTATTTCAAGCCAAGTTTGTATTTTCCTGCACACACTACTTCCCTGCATCAATGCTGACCCACATACATACTTCTCGCAAGTCTGTTAAATCTGTTCAGTGTTCATGCAGGATACATGCCTGCTTAATGAAGATCTCCAATTTGCTTGTTATGTTGGTCTGGTTAGTTCATCAAACTTTATAGCTCCCCACATTCTACTAAATTTTCTGGCACAACTCTACTTTTTCTATCAATTCGATGATGTTCCTTTTTCTTTACTTCATGAACTCATTTGCAATCTACAGGGTGCTCTTCACAGTTCACACTACATGGTTTTTGAACATTTAGCAGTAAATATAGTATAAATTATTTATTTTGTTATATAACCTAGGGTATAGAACGGTCGTCCCGCTATAGCTTTTCTGGAATTGGTCATTCTGCCACTATCTAGGATTGTTATTGTTAATTATGATACAATTTATAAGTTTAGTATCAAGGGAAGGGCCTTCTATATTTTACGACCAATAGTCACTACAATGACCAGGTGTTGCCAAACACGTTCTATAATGCTGTAAATAGCACAGAAAGAATCCAAAGTCCTAACAAGTAAAAAGACAAGTTTGTATAATCAGCATACAGTTTTACTGGAGCCAAAGTAACAACAGAAGCATATATAATACCAGTATGAGGGAGCCTACAGCTTGCCTCGCTGCATCAGTTGATTTTCCCACAGATACCTTCTGAAGGGATTTCTTGAAATCCCTATATCTGATATTTAAAATTTAATAAACGTAAGAACTAAAAAGATATATAATTAGATGAAGACAAGAAAACAAGACAAAAATGCATGGAATAGCACATTCATACTTGTGCAAAAATTCAAGACCCCCGGCAGGCTTAGATTCAGAACCCAATAATTCAATCATGCCTTCCCATTGCTGTAAAGGAATCGATAGAAGTTAGAAGTCTAAATAATTATCAAGAAAACAAAATTTCATAAATAGGAATAAACTAATATATATGAAAATCTTTCGGCGTGTTGTTTGTTGGAGTATTATGAGATATACCTTGAAGTTTTCATCAGATATTGACTTTCCAACAGAATCAAATAATTGTTGGGCAATCCTATCAAGACAACTTGCATCTTGAGCTTGTTGAAGCCAGAACACTCCAGCACCCTTACGGCCATGTTTCCAGTGATATACTCCAGCAATCTATATATTTCTTATGCTGATCATCTCTATTATACTATATTACACAATAATAGTGAAAGATTTTCTAATCCCCAAGTCAAGCACAAAATCAAGAAACGCAGGTTACCTTCATGATATTTGAACTAATATGATCAAGTTCATACAACCGGCATATCTCGATGTTCTGCATGAGTAACAATTATTTGTTAGTCACTCACAAGCATATGAAATAGATAATACAAATAGTAAGAAGCTAAAGCAGTTACCTTAAGCAACACATCATTATGTTGAACAGATTGCCTGTACAATAAATTCTCTAACAAACCCATTCCTTGTTTCATGCATGATGTTAAATATATTGGAGCTATCTGAAGATATGTGAACATTAGATCATAGGATCACCAAACAGATTACTTACACAAATATCATTGTCATGTTGATCAAACTGCAATCTCACAAAAAATCTATCACTTGGAATAGGATGTTTTGGTCTCTTGCTAATGTTAAATCGTGCTTATGAGACATCAGTTTCATCCTTACTCTCAGTCTATCAACCATCTGTCAAAATTCAAGACATCTATCTATGTGCATTAAGACATTAATGTAATTCATGATTCATCAAATATTATCCAGCAAATTCTGATGTGCATCTCCATTTATAGTCTGTTTCTTTTGTTATTTCGTATCTTTCTTGGCTATCTTTCTCTCTTTTGAAACCAAAAAACAAATTATTCACCAGTTTGGTATCACACTAACAGGATACTTTTTGCTCAAGTAACTAGCACTCACTTGCCAGGTCAATGCATGTGACGATAGAATTTGAGCATATACAAGCCGATGTAGTTCTGCTATGCTGATTCCCCCCAAGCTATAACGCTCCTCATGCAGAAGCATCTCTGCTTGCTCACTCCCTGCAGTCAACAATTCTATGGCATGTGCTACCAACCTATTTTAGTAATACAAGACACATACATAGCCCCAGTATCATCAAACCGAACCAAATGAGAAATTCAGTGTATAATTAGTTTTGAAAATTTTGATTGTACGCTTATTTTGAAAGCAAATAAGCTAATCCAAACACGGATACTATCCATTAAGAATAAAAGATAAATAATCTCACCAAGGGCCAAATTCTCTGGAACACTCTGCTAAAACAACCTGAGACATTGAAAAATGCTCATTCAAGTTTAAAATGAAAAGGGAAGAATTAAATTAAATAACAGAATAGTAGGAAAAATGGCAGCAGTATCAGGTCCAGATATTCAAGAAAGATAGAGGGGCACAAACAGTTAAAGTCTAATAATTACCTCAGTATTTTCTTCAAGAATTCCAATCATAAGTCCTGACAACCTATGGGTACTAGATCGGGGTTTCAACTGGATGCATTTCTGGGCCAAATTATACATGCTTTCTATTCCCTGTTTGCAAAAGGAAAACAGAAGGGGGTACAAATATATGTGAAGGTCCATTTAATTAAGAAGATACAAAAAAGGAATTATTTAATTCAACAATATAAGAAAACACATTTTGAAAATTAATAATTGCATATGCAGCTTGAACATACCATTGTAAAAGGCCTGATGTATAGAAAATGAGAAATATATAACTCAATCCAATAACATGTGGCCATACAGAGACTCTCACTGTTACCCAGCATAATCTGCAGCAAGTTTCTCAACCCCTCACGAGTCTGTTGATTATCACACTGAATCCAGTATGGACTGCAATCCAGTTTTGTAATTTGTGACCTCCATTTTTCCCAGGCCTATAAAATAGAAATACACAACATTATAAATGTGCCAAAAAGTAAAAGCAATATCTTAAAATATAGTGGAATCTAGAAATACCTTGATAAAGTCAGGCTTGGATTTATAGCATTCACCTAATTTTCCAACAGATTCAGGACGCAAGTGGGGCATTTGGGAAATAAGAAGAGCAACTGCCTCTACAAGTCCATTTTCTATCTATACAATAAAAAAGGACAGAAAATGAGACAAAATGCCAAGTATAAGTATCAAATACAGAAACAGCAACAGCAACAGCAAAATACTTATCCATTACCTTCCCTCTTTTGTTAGGGTCAAGGATGCAAGTCTTAACAATTAGATTCTAATTTTTATAATGTTTCCCATTTGAAATGTAAATCCAGCCAGTTATTTGACAAGCACTAAGGATGTTGTTAAGACATCATGCAAGTTCATTTAGTCGTGAACACCCAGAACAAACCTATAGTCCAATAATATGGTGCTTTCAATTTACATACAACCTGCTTTAACATGGGGCATGTTGGAAGCTCCATACCTCAGCTAAATAAATATGAGAGATTTAGATCAGAACTACAAGTTCTTGAACCTTCTGCCATGAATAACTTAAAATGATATAGATATACAGGGAGTATCAACTAATGCAAACGAAGCATTTAGTGTGTCAATATTTATAACAGACAGTTGATTTGGGTATATTATAAATTTATAATCAGATAAGCTACAAAGCCCACAACAATAAAGATTGTGATAATCATCATTTCTTATTGACTTAGAGAAGGGGGATATGAAAATGTTTAGAAAAGAGAATCACTGAGATTTAAATTAGAATAGTACCAGTAAAAGTGCTAAAGAAGCAAACTTTTAAAGAAATTTGAATCTTGTTGAATTTTCTAGATATAAGGCCAATAATAGGAGTCAGACTTGTACCAGGAAAGTGAAACAAACTATAAAATTACCAAACTAAGGAGTTATCTGGTAACTGGGGGCAGGGACATATAGGTTTGAATCCCCTGCCCACCCAATAAAATACTGAAATTAACATTTGTCTATATAAAAATATAAACCACATTGTGAAAATTCAACTTTCATATCATAACATTTCATAATTTTCACAACCTCTCGATGACTGAGCTGATCTAATTGGTACGATCCATGCAACCGCAGCATTTTCGCCTGCAAGTGAAAGGCAGCTTAATATAAGTCTTTATTTACAAGGAAAGATCAGATGCAGCAAAAAAATATAAGATATTCAGTAGCCTTTACTAACCACAATATCTAGCCAACCAACTGACAGAGCAGATGACAACAAGTCCCAATATCTGGGATCATCCTCAATCACCTGAACATACAGATTTCATAATTTTATTTTCTCATCCTTGAAGAAATTGATCAAATGCAATGATTATAGACATTAGTTAAACGAAAACGTGTTACATTACATGAGGGATGATACAATGAATAATTAATAATATTCTATATTTGTTGACATGAGAAATGCTAACACACTCTTTTTAACACATTTCACTATTGTTGAAATTTATTGAAAAATACTAATTTTAGCAGGTCTCACACATCATTTAATGTTTCTCTCTCATAGTCTCATGATTTTGTAGATTTCAACAAATTTCAACTAATAGTAGAGTGTTAAAGAGTGTGTTGCTAGCACTTCTTTTGCTGAAATAGCACTCTTTAGGAATACAAAAACTAGAGAAATAGCTTAATATAAATTGTGTATCTATTATTGAAAGCAAACCATCAGCTAATGCATCAGAAGTAGATGGAGAAATATATCATAGAAATAACTTCTTAGAACGATAGTTATCTGAATTGCAAGAATCATACAAATTATACAGAGAGGTAGAATAAAAAACAGGATGGATAACAAAGGAGCTACTCCTCCAAAGAATAAATGAAATGTTTGCAAGAATTGTGTTCTAAACAATACCCAAAGAATGGCATATTGCCATAATAGTTTGGCTTCTTCCCACCTTCCAGAACCAGTATAATTTGTCAACAGAAAGTAAACCATGGACCTAGGGGCTAGGTCATAGGGAAAACCCGACATTCTACCAAAATGTCAAACAAAGGATTCCATAAAGAAACATCTACAAAAATAACACAATGATAAATGGAGAATCAATTCTGAGCTTTCACCACTCATAACAGAGACATGTATCAAGGTAAATAGCCAGTTAAAATCGCAAGCAAATCTGCAACATGCCTTTGATATCTATTCAATCAATCATGCTGTTGAAATAAAGGGTTAAATTAACTTTTGCAAGAACTTTTTACTTCCAAATAGGTTCATCAAAGTTGAATGGATTTATGGCCAAACCTGTATGTTGACTAGCTCTTTCTCAAAATCCACAAGCTTGCCATGAATTGTTTCATGTGTACTAGTAAAGAGGCTGTCATAATCCTGCCATAAAATGCAACAGTAGACAAAAATAAGCATATGTGATCAGCGTCAAAATAAAATGCATCCATTTACAAAACCCATCATGAAAATAAAAATAGATTATTACAGCTAACCAATCAACAAGTCTTTCAGGTAGCCATGCTTGAGATTGCTTGTCCACATAAAACATTTCAATTAACTCCCATGCAGCTTTCAAAGATGTTGCCTCTTCACCTCCCTACATTAAATGTCAAAAAGAAAGTGATAACTTCTCAGTATTGTAAGCCCACAAAGCAGGTCTTGGCTCAACTAAAAACAGAAAAACAACTTGAAACCTAAAACAGTAGTACCTTAACAATTGCACTTGGGTTCTCAATTATAGGACTAGGGGTCAACTTCGGGCCCCCAAGAAGCGAACCTATCTCCTTGCTATACTGAAGCACATGCTCCCACCTGACAGTTAAACAACAGAGCAACCTATGGTCAACAAGCACATTTAAGTGAACAACTTCCAATTCAACCATGTTTGAAAGTGTACTATTTCGTAGGAAAGACCCATAGCAAGGATAGAAAAATTAAAATTAGAATCCAAACACAGAACATCATCTTTGAAATTTCATACAGCATATGTTAAATGGGAACACTGGAATGCCTCCAATTAAACACAAATTTCAACTATATGAAAAGATACAAGCATGCCTTCAATTTCCAAATCTTAATAATAACCAAAACAAACAACCTGGCAAATTGAAGGAATCTAGCAAAACAACACTGCATTAGTATAGTTGGTCCTTGGAAGAACCAAAGCTGTCTTGTTATCAGAAAACATAAATAAGCTGCTATAAGCTAATTTCAAAGAAACAGAGTCATTGTTTATGTATTTCACAGGAAAAACTTAATTAAAAAACAATTATTAATCAAAATTGACTTTAAACATGAAACAAAAAGCTCCCTTCAAGAGAAAAACAAAAAACAAGAATAAAAAGTCAAGAAAGTCTAGCACAGTTCGTTGAGAAAGATGTGTAGGTTATTGTAAATGCCAATTCCCACGAACAAAAACAAAAATGCACAAACTTTTGGCTGTGGCCAATTACCAATCCGAACAATATTAAGAATACAGTCAACAAAGAAAAATTAAAATTAAAATAGAAACATAAAACATCCTCATTGAAATTTGATACACCATAAATTTAACTGCAATGCCTCCAATTAAACATAAAATTCAAACAAAGAAACAAGCGCCACCCTTCAGTTTCCAATTCTTAATAACAACCACGCAAATAAGCCCCTAAATTTTAACCAAAAATCTAACAAGTCGGATCCTTAGAAGAAACAAGCTGGCTTCCCTCTATATTTTCAGAAAACATAACTCAGCTCCTTTCAACTAATCTCAAAGAAAGAAACAATGTCATTACCAACAAACAATTCGTTGGTCATTTGTCCACATGGTACTATACTCAGTCCCTTAAGCAAGATCTTAGGATTGAGTATTGTGTACGGAAAAAAACGTGGTTTCGAAGGAGAGACTCCACCAAAAGTGGCAAGTCAGTTCTCCAAAGGAGATTAGTCATGAACAAAATCATTGGATACTTAATAACAATAACAGAGTCATAATGATAAAAAAAAAAACCAAAACATAGTTATGAATGAACCCTTCGTTGTTCTTGCGTGTATTATGTTAACTAGGCACTTCTTGTTCATTATAACTTTTATCCTTAACAAAATTTCTTTGGCTTATAAAAAAAAAAAAAAAAGCATTATTTTTTACTTAGGAAAAAATTAAGCAAAAACAATAATTTCTTCAAAATTGAATTTAAACAAACAAGCACAAACACAAACTTGAGCTCAATTACCAATCCGAATGATACGGAGAAGGAGTCTTCAACAGAGCGGAAAGAGAGCTCCTCCGACTCTGAAGCATCGCAAACGGCGCGACGGAGCCGTACGCAATTCGGCGCCGGTGAGCATCGGAGATCTCGTTATCCTCACCGCTTAGCTTAACCTCGACAATCTTCGCACTGGCTGCGGCGAAGAGCGAGAGGCGCAGGGAGTTACCGCAAGAAAAGGAAATGGAGATGCGACGAATCGGAGAAGCGAGGCCGTGGTGGAGAGGGTACACCGCCGTGGAGTCGCCGGAAAAGGGGACCAGTGAGCCGTTGCCGCCGGTGTCCGACGGCATTTTCGAAAGGGGGAGTGTTTAGGGTTTGGGGGGGGGTTTAGGGGAGAAAGGCAAATAGAGGAAGCTGGCTTTGCTGACTCACCTATTTGATTTCGCGGGAAATAATTGAAATTAAAAGGAATTTTCCATTTGAGAGTGGTTTTCCACAAATATAATATAATTATAATATATAGGTGAGCTTGTTTAAAATTTTATGAGAAAAAGTCTCTTGTTTGAATAAAAATAAACACTAATTATAATTTTTTTAAATATTTGGTTAAAATTTTAAAAATAACATAAGTTAAAAGAAAGTTAATAACAACTTATTTTAAAAAATGACTTAAAGTGTAATAAACACTCATGTAAAGACTCTTGTATAAGAACAAGAAGCTTTTATATATATATATATATAAACACACTTTTTATAATTACACCCAAACAAAAAAACAATTTATTTTTATAAACAATACTTGTAAATAAACTTAGATGACATTTGTTCTTCATGTTTTTTGTTTTTATCTTTAAAAAAAAGGGCAACGGTAATGAAAATATATTTTATTATTATTTAAAAAATATTTTTTCTAGAAATATTTTTTAAAAAAATTGAAATAAAAATAAAAAAAAAATTATTTTTAGGGTTTTCAAAAATTAAAAATATGTACAAATTTAATAACAATATTGTAAATATAACAAAAATTATATATAAATTATTTTAAAATATATATAAATATTATATAATAATATTACTAAAATTGATTAATTTAAAAATATTATTTTTTAAAAATAAAAAATATCAAGTGAAAACAAACATATTTTTTTAATGTTAAAACCTTGAAAATGAAAATAATTTTAAAAAAATAAAAATATAAAATAAAAACATAAAATATTTTACAAGTAAAACATTGCCTTATTTTTCATTATAACCATTCATTTTTTCAATTGAGATGAAGAGCAACTCTTTAAATAGATATCTATATATACATATATTCAAATTAATATATTATATATTATAAATTAAAATTCAAGTGCATATTATAATACATATACATGAAGGAGTTATAAATTGTCCTAATTGTAATGTTAGGAAACTGGTGAAGGCAGAAAGAAGGAGACATCATAAATTAGTAACAAAACAAACAATATAAGAAAAGGAAACAAATGAAGTTTGGGGTACGTCTTAATAAAGAAGTTAGATAAGAAAAGGTTGGTACTTGGCTACTAAACTTTTATGGCAAAATATTGGTAGTCAACTCAGTACAGAACTCAATCACACAAGAGAAGCTTACAAAAATAATCTCACACATACAAAGAAAATGAAGAGAACAATTTGGGCACAATTAGTTTATTAATTTGCATATACAATCCTTCGACCAGAATAACTTACTTTTTACTTTCATATATACTAATTCTCCACATGTGAAGATTGTAAGCATTCATTTATAATCTCCTTGATCCTTCTTTTCATTAGCTTATCTTTCACACCAGCAAGCATGTTTTGGTAGAGCATTTCCAACTTCATTAACTTTGTACAATCTGCTGCCTCTAACATGTTCTCCCATTCGTCTGTGATGTCAAATGTACCTGAATTTTGCAATGAAGAAGGTATATCTTGCTCATCAAAAGGTTCACCAAAGATAGAACCATGAAGTATACTAGCATATGTTTTCATTTTGAATAGCTTTGTTTGAAGCAGCTTCAGTTGTTTCAATGCTGAAGACAATCTCTCATCTGTTTCATTAACTCCTGCAATCTCCTTTTGATCATGCTCACCAGAGCTATGTGGTCGTTCTTGTTTGAAATCTTCCATTAGTGGTGGCCATAGCACTATGGTGGGCGTGTAACTATCCGTAGTTTTACCATTTCCAAGAACTCCACTCCTTCCTCTCCCCCAAGACCAAAGCTTGTATCCCTCTTGTGCAACAATAACAGTGTGAGCAGCACCACATGCAACTTGAACTGGTTGTGAAAATTCAGGTTTGTTTGGATAGCATGAGATAAGAATAGGAGAAACAGCATCACCAGAATGTGTTTCACCATTACTATCATCAGGACATAGGCCAAGACCCTTCTCCATTCCCCATGACCACACACACCCTTCAGAGGAAACAACACAAGTATGAAACAAGCCACAGTCAAGAGAAACTAAATGCACAATTTGTGGCAATTCTTTGACAGGCTCAGGAAGCAATGTACTTTGTGCTGTTCCATGTCCAAGTTGTCCATTATCCCCAAGGCCAAATGTCCAACATGTGCTTTCTAATGTGTCACTATGCCTCTTTTTGTGAGTGAGCAAAGCAGTGTGAAATGCACCACATGATACCTCATAAATTGACCAAGGGGATTCAAGATCAAATGTTTTCACCACTTCTGGTCTTGGCCTATTCTTTGTGTCCCCTAAGCCTAATTGGCCATGGCTGTTGTTACCCCAAGTGTAGCACACTAGATCATCCACACCCTTGTATGATTCTCCAGCAGTAACAAGTGCTACAACATGTTCATTTCCACATGCTACTTGAACCACAGTGTGACCATGAAAATCCCACACTGGTGTTGGAGTGAAATTGCTTATAAGAGAGAAGCTACCTTCTTTGCATTGTTGAGGACAATTTCCCCACATCCAAAGGGCACCAAGATTATCAATACATAGAGACATCATCCCTCCTGCTTTGACAACAATTATCTGTGAAACAGTTTAAAGCACATTATTAGTACTATGTGTGTTTGGTTTCACATTAAAAAATTTATTTTGATTCCAGAATTGATTTTAGATCAATTTGTATATGGTTGGTTTTACATCAGAAAAAAATCATTTTAGTCCAGAATTAATTCAAAGTAGAAAATTAACTATAAGTAATTTTTGTTTTTGCTTTGGATTAAAAACTTCATACTGAATATTTCTCCTGACATGCTTTAATAATAAAAAACTCTAAATATAAATCATATAAATTCAAAATCAATTTTGTTAGGCTCATCCAAACATGAGGTACACCCACACTTTCACTTCTTTTATGTTTTGAAACAAATGCAAAAGGGGAATTCATATTTTGCCTTAAGGGATGCTTTTCCTTCTGCTTCTGGAACAGTTGATGAAGAATCAGGTGGATGCAGATCCAAAAACTTATTCAATAAGCAGGGCACTACAGAATAATCTCCATCACTATATTTTCTGCTGTGTAAGTCCTCTCCATTGATACCAAGTTGACCATCCATATAATAGTCAAGGATGTTGATAAACAATATAAATAAGCAAAATTTTATAACTAAGAACAACTGAAGAATGATGTTTTGTAATATTATTCCATCTAGGAACTTCAAGCATATTAAGGAATAAGGATACATATATTGTAGCCCCAGCACCAGACAGATCCATCATCTGTTAACACACAAGTAGCATGAACAATTTAGATAATTAGATATAGGGAGGAATCTTAAATTCCATTTACGTGGTATTTTTGGATAAATTTCTGTAGAATTATTTTTAGGAGAAGAAAATACAAAGAAAAAGTTAAAAAAATTCTCCATAAACTTTTAAAAGAGATATGATATTTTTTTCAAGCTAATCTTAACTAATATGTAAAAGTTTTCTTATATAACTCTTTTTTAAAGATGTGGAACTTATTAGAATTAACTTGTAAAATATTTCACATCATTAAAACAAATTATGGAGAAATTGTTTTGCTTTTTTGTCTTTATTTTTTCTTGTTAGAAGTACTTTTATAGAAGATAATGCAAACAAGTATCTATTATTTTTTTGGCATACATAAGTTTTTTGTTATTAAAGTTTTATGAAAAATTACCCTTGGTCTTTTAAATTCAAAAATATTTTTTTAGTTTCTAAAATTAATTTGTTTTTCATATTAACTTTATCCATTTATAAGTTTAGGTACATTTGGCTATGTCATATATGAAATTAAAGATTGGAAGAGTTAGGGTTGAGGAGAAGAATGATTCACAGGTATAAAAAACTGTGTTTTCTATCACCAATTTTTTAACAGCCTTAACAGCAAAAGAAAAACTAAAAATAAATCAGAGACTAAAAAAATACTTTTGAATTTTAAGGATTAAAAATTATTTTTGTTAAACATTAATGGATAAAAAATTTAAGCCTATTTTTTTATTAGATTGGAGCTTGATTTAGGTTGTTCCCTATTTATTTATCAAACAAGCAGCAAATAAAATATTCAAATAATGCACAGAACGTTGAATCTTAATAATAATTAAGCCTCTTGAGTTTGTGTTCACAAGAAGGGTAAGAGTTCCAGACTCACTTCCCCTGCTCCCAAGTTAGCAATGCCTAAATTCTCAAGATTTCCAAGAAATTTTTTAAAAAAAAGTTAAACATATATATATATATATATATATATATATATATATATATATATATATATATATATATATATATATATATATATATATATTCATTGCACCACACTTCACAATGTAGAAATTTCATCTTAGTTTCAAATTATTTCTTCATATGTAGTTGCAAAGCATTGACTATAAGCACTGTTACTACACCCAATAAATGGTGAATTGCTACATTGAGAATGAGTGAGACCATCCAGACAAAGCATGGATCCAATAAAAAAAATGTGTTAACCATCAAAGGATGATGCAAAAGAAGAACTGAAATACTAAAAGAAGAGTTGTGATATTCATATTTCTTTCTCTGTTTTTCTTTCTTTGTTATAAAATTCACTGTGCAAATCATCATACAAATAACATTTTTCTTAAAAAAATGAAAACCACCAAATTTTCTCACACCTGGAATAGAAATATTCAATTCTAAAGCCAACAATAACCTCATACAAAAAGTCAAGTTATTGTTAGAAGCTTAGGTATAAAAAATGGACAAAACTTATTCCTTATTTTCACACCATCGACTACTTAAATGAAATAATAACACACAGAACATTCCACGAGTTTAAAGAGTATAAATGTCATTTTCATTATTATTTTTAAATCCAATTTTATTTTATAATTCTTTAAATTGAAACTAACACTACAATACCATTGATATATACGTCTTTTAAATAACTTTAACATCATTCAACAATGATCTTTTAGCAATCAAATCAACCCTCATTGTAAATATTAACCATAGTACCATGGTAGTTTCAATTTTAGGAAAGAATGACATTAAGCCATTTAATTAAAGAATTTAGGAATAAAATTGAATTTAAAACTAACAATGACATTAAAGCTAGTTAAATAATTATGGAATGAAATTAAATTTAAAAATAATAATTAAAAAATACAACATTTAAAAAAACAGTGAGTCGAAGAGGATAATTAAAAAAATGTCTAAATTTCAGCCTAGGGCAATTTATCAAGTGCATTTCCTTTGTCACTTTATTTTTTCATGTTTTGGTTGAAAATCTGCTTTATCACTATGGGAAGAATAAGAATCGTGAACGAAATTATACCCATTTAATATAAGAGGTCTTCAAAACTTGCACCATACGGATCATCCAAGATGAAAACTTCTCTTTTGATTTTACTTTTGTAATATATTCATTTTTATTTAGATTTTTCTAAAAGAAACTTTTAAAAATATATCTTCTCACCATTTCTTAATAGCATAGTATGTGTTTAAATATAATTTATCATATGCTATCTTAAATTAATTGTTGACGTGATATGTCTAAATAAATATCACATTATTAAAACTTAGTGTGTAAATATCAAAATTAAAGAATTTTTTACTTTAGTGTATAGCAAACCTTGTTGAAAAGAAAGTATTAATTATTATTAATGTAATGACTAGTTGTATACCAATAGCATTACGAAAAAAAATTAATTAATTTATAATGATTATGCAAGTCCGTGTCTAAAGTCGTCCTATAAATACATAATTAAAATCTAAATTCTACTATTACTTAGTGAGGGATTTTATCATTCTAAAATATTATTACTCCAATATGATATTGCAAAAATATTTGGCACAGTAGAAAAGATAGGTATAATTTACATCCCTTCTCATTCAATGGATCAAATATCTTCAGCATATCCAAATAATTCCAAAACATTTTGTTGCATATAGCTTGCAATTTTAAAGAAAAATATAAAAAAATTAAAATAAATTTTTCATATCATTAAAAAAAGTTATATGAAAAAGTTTTTACTATTTTACTTATTAACTAAAACTAATTTATAAAATATCTCACATCTTTTAAAAAATGTTATACACATATAAGTTCAATCATAATTTTTTATTTATATAACTTTTAAAGTACTAATTAGTAAAGTCAATAAATTTACTATAAATCAAGTGATTGAATGTCAAGATAAAAATCTTTACGCTGAAAGTGTATATCAATTAAACTTATTACATATTTAATTGATTTTTTTTTCTAAAAATACTTTTAAAAAAACTCATCCAAATTAAATTTTTTTATAAAATGTATGCATTATAAGTCATTATTGCTTTGATTAATTTTCTGAGATGATGACTGAGAAGTGTTAGAACCTGCTAGAGCAAGACTATGATAAGCACCAGCAGCAATTTGCACTATTCTGATGCTATGTTCTTCTGATCCAAACATGACTTGAACAGGAAAATACTCATCACGTTCAGAACCTTGACCAAGCCTCCCTAGTATTCCTCTTCCCCAAGAATAAACATGTCCATCCCCTGCATCTCATAACAAAATAAATTTGAATTCCCAACTCATTCACAAAAAATATGGTTTGGATTAATGGAAGTTTCAAGTTTGAAACCCTAAAAGTTAAACTTAAGTTTGCAAAACTCTCAAAATCTTATTTTTCCAAAATTTAGTTTGTGATCAAATTTTATTGCCAAACATGCTTTTGGAAAGTCATCAAACATAGTTGCAAACTCATTTTAATCTCAAAAATACTTTTTATCCCACCTAAAATCCAAACATAGCCTAAGTCTCTAATAATTTCAAGTCACCTGTAGAAAATGCAACATATATTAATTACTTGTTTTGATCATAAACTAGAATTTTGAAAGAAATTGATTTAAAAAATTGAATTTAGTTAAATTGATGTTTAAATTATGTGATTTACATTTGAATATTTTTTATATAAAAACAAGTTAGAAACAAAATTTAGTATAAATATTTTATATACAAAGTAAAAGTTATTACAAGTTAATTCAACCAACAACAATCACTTATATATTTACCTTCAACTTTAAATTTATTGTTAATGATTTAAAATCAATTATACATGCAGAAGCATGTAAAACTAAACTTACACTAATTACACACAAATTAAGAGTAGATATATATATAAAAAGACTTTCTTCATCATACCATTTTTTTTAAATCTAAGATTAAGATTAATTATTTATTATAATCATTATATGCAAAAAAAATAAATAATAATAAAAATTATATCTTTTATACTTATTTTTAGAGAAAATTAATCTGTATTTTGTATATATATTGTAGTAAATGGATCCACTTATTTATAGAATAAGTTTAAGACTTTAAAAAAAGTTACTTTTTATCTTTATTATTTATGTTATTGAAATCTAATGTTATTAGGAATAATTCATCTTCATCATTAGATTTTAAAAAAATAAATCGGTAAGATGAAGAGTAAATTTTTTATATTTATGGAATAAATAAATCTATTTCTTCTGTACATGTATATATATGAATTATGATTAATGTTTATTGTAAATGAATGTGTAAAAAAAAAAAAAAGAAAAAGAAAGAAGACAATTAGTTAATTACCAGTAAGAAGAAGAGAATGCGCTTCCCCCGCAGCAATAGCGAGTACTTTGCTAGATAAGTTGGAGAAACTCATGGTTTCGACCATTTTCTCGGATGTGTGTTGTAGAAAAGCAGAGGAAATAAAAAGAACCACAACTTATATTAAGGCTTCACCATTCAGCAACGTTTGACGGAACCTTCTCATGTCTTCTTTTTTGACCAATGGTACCAAAATTTTAGACGAAACTCACTTCCCATTGAAGTGCACCAAACATGAGAAGTTGATTGGTTGTAGGAAGATTTTGACCACGGCAGATTTTTTCCTCAAAACAATTGAGTGTTTGAGAAATTATTTTAATTGGCATATATGGCTGTGTATAAATTTTATATTAACATTTAATTATAATTTTTTATTAATTTTAATTTTATTTATAATTAAAGAGTCACATAAATGAAAAGTTATAATTGAATGTTAATGTAAAAATCTTTTATACTAATCGTGTATACGAATTAAACTCTTGAAAAATTATGTTAGCTATTTTTTTAAAGAATTTTTAATTTATAATAAATAAAAGATTTCCATTTTTTTATACTTAAAGTATGAAAAGTTAGGTTCGATCCTTCTTATCACTATTGTACAAGGATTTCTTTTATGATATAGTTATATGGATTTTGCAGTAGATTTACATATATTGTATCTCTAAAATGAGAGATTATTTTATTTTTCTAAAATTTAAAATCATTTTTATATAAAAATATATATTTATTTCAGAGACGTAAAGTAATTTCTAAAAATATTAGATGTTGAAATAGTATCTCCAATACTAGTCGATGTCAATGGTTTATTAAACATATAAATGATTAAAATATTATAAATACTAAATGTAATACAAAAATTTTGCGGAATAAAAAAATCAAATTTAAATTCATTCATTTTATAAATACTAAAAAATATATTAGAAGTTCTTTTATATATATAAGATTTGCATTGTAAGAACCAATAACAACATAACCGATTTAATATTTTATTTTATCATTATTGTTCTTTTGAAGGATTTATAATTTTATTTTATATTACTATTTGCTGACTACTGACTTAGCTAATTACTTGCCAACACATAATATGATAATCCATAAATTAAAGCACAAATACAAAACGATAAACACTACTGAAAATTAAAGCACGGTTGTTGTATATGTGGCCACATAACTTCCTTTCACAATTAAAATTAAAATTTATTAACAAGGAGTATTTTGTTTTCATTTTCACTTGACATGTCTAATATCTGTTTGAAAAAAATGGAGGTTAATGAATATAAGATATCTATCCAAAGATAAGAAGAATCTGTTTAATAATATATAAGCTTTTACACAATTATCACTTTGCTAATGAATACTGAACACTGATTAAAAAACACTTGACCCACCTTTTTTTTAAAAATTTTAAAATAAGAACAGTAAACAACTGTATTCTCTAATAAGTGATATTCCTTTGGTTTCTTTTTAAGTATACTATAAGGTAAAATAGAGTACCTAAATAAAAAAATCATAAAAAAAATTAAAACATTGATTAAATGGATATTACTAAAATTAATATTATCTACTATTAGTTAATAAATAATAAAGGCTTAAATATTTTGTGTGTTTTTATAGTCAATCATTTATATTAAAAAATATCAAAGGAAAACACAAGACATGTCTTCCATGTGAAGTACAAAATGATAACAAAAACAAAAGTTACACAAGAATTGAAGCCTTAAAACCGAGTCATTTTCTGCACTTTCTTATTTCCACTTATTAGACCCAATGAAGTCCCTAACGTCAAGTCTCTAAATATAATTCCATAAAGGCTCCCAACCAGACACATACCTCCATCCATACCTTTACTGATGTTGTGCAAGACATAAATAAATGAGAGTTTGATTCTAACTATGCTTCACACAAACCACAAATGACATCTTCTCTGTTTACTATCCCACACTTCAGGAAATTGTCCTTAGTTGGTAATTTATTAGAATCTAACTGCCAAACTAGTAACTGAACCTTTGGAAGTAACCCTTGTATCCAAATGTGATTGAAAAAAGAGTCATGTTGTTGTCCAACCAGTTGCTAAAAGCTTGTAAGGGAATGAGACTAAGCATACTCCCAATCCTTCTACTAATCATATCAACTTGTCTGGCATCCCAACTATTAAGAGAACTGAGCCTAAATGGTTTTGTAGAGCTTGCACCATCTCCGATTTCCATACAAATAATCCCCTCCGCAAGTCTCAATTCCATCTCCTACCCTCTGCATCCCAACTATTAAGAGAACTGAGCCCAAATGGTTTTGTAGAGCTTGCACCATCTCCGATTTCCATACAAATAATCCCCTCCGCAAGTCTCAATTCCATCTCCTACCCTCTGCATCCCACATATCTCTCACCGAGATAGTTTTGTTGCACACTAGCCTAAAAGATGAATGTAATCGTTCTAAAGACTTTGATCGCCTACCTATGTATCCTACCAGAAAGCAATATCCCCTTCATCTCTAATTTCTCGTCTAACATTCCTGGACCACCAATTTTGCACAAGATTGAGCCAACAAGATCAATTTAATCGATTGACATTAGTATTTAATCGATTAAATGGAGCAAATAATTGATTATGAGAAAATTTAACAAATTAAAACAACAATTTTGCATTTTAACCCATCAAATTACTTCACAATGCAATTCTAAGCAACATCTTGAAACATCAATGAGATATAACATGTTTTTCAAAACATTTTATAGTTATTATCTCATTCA